>CM057095.1:16765076-17132576 GCA_029959045.1 Taenioides sp. WSHXM2023
TGTCCATTACTTGTGCTAATCTCCATTCACTACGGGGTAAAACATTTATCCTGACAATATCTCCAACTTCTGAGTTTCTCCTTAGTGTGCCAATGCTGCCTTGTTGCGACAATAGCAAGATATTCCAAAATTGACCAAAATTGTTCTGTGAAGCACTGCACCTGCCTCCACATTCTGCGTGAACGTCCTCTCCAACAGCCATTGCCTTGCACAAGAATGTCCTTAGCAATGCATCATCCATTCTGAAATGATGATGAAAGTGATGCAGTTGAGTGACAAACATTTTTAATTGTCCTTATTTGTCTTTTCCATAAACATCCTGTATGGCTTAAATGTGTGCATAATGAAATCACACTGTTTCTCAGCTAAAAAATGTGGTATGTTTTAAGTATTCCTGCAGTTAATTTTAGCTCCAATAAAGTTGCTTCCTTGATTGCATCTTATTTCTCTTATTGCAATGAAACAATGGAGTCCGTTAACAAAGGTGTCCAACATTTCTATGAACTGTTCTGCAGCAAAGACATGTAAAACTGAGTCCATAAAGCTTGTGCACTTTGTGACCTTGTTTTATAAGAAAGGCTCCAAGTCAGTCCATTCCACAATATGTGAACGGTGGTGATGGTCTAATTGCTGTGGCAGAAGATCAGCCATCTTTTGCTCCTCTGTACCACCTTTATTTAGGACACATTGCTCAAATGAAGCTACTGCTTCGTTTTTCATGATATTGCACTTTATTGTGAAACTGAGCTATTAACAGTTTTGTTACTTGATGATTTCAATGAAATTGAGAAAGATACATTTTTCATCCTTCCTCTCACCTTAAGAAGTCCATCGTTATCAACAAAAGCATCAATCTGATACAGTTTGCATTTGAGAAGAGGTGCCTTTCCATTTCTGAGCATCTTTATCTCTTCTGCATAGACATTAGCTTGTAGGTCCTTAAGAATAACACTTTGGGCTTTCTCTCTTTCTGGTGCTATACAGTGGTATGTTGTCTTGTTTTTCTTTGCCAAGGGAATGAGTCGAGCTATGGAGTGGCTTTGTACCATGATGATAATGTGATAAGCTTGAGTGTTCTGTTTTTTGAGAGTGTTCTTTTTGAGCTCTCAATCTCCAAGGGAAATGTCCATTTCAACATCCGCAGCAGAGGCATTTCTTTGTCCCATAGAAACTGTGGTCCTTGATGTGATAAGCTCACTTGCAATAGAACCTTTGGGTTTTTATATGAAGGGGAATCTCTTCACTGCTGGGGAGGAGCTGTTGAGCCTTATCTTTTGAAGTCAAACACACAAAGGTGTGAAAATTGTGTGCTTTGAAATTGATCACCATATTCTATGGCCTCAGACTCATGAACTTATGATGTATTGCTCTTTGTACTTACAGTTTTGGTCTTACAGTTTTGGTCTTACAGTTTTGGCCATTTTGACAGATTTGTCAGTAAGTGTGGTCTCTCTTTAAACGGAATTTCATAATGTCTTCCTTATTTTTGTAAATGCTGTCCTTGAGTGTGTTTAGAAAGACAATGTTGAATGTTGATTGTGACTTACAGATAATGAAAAACAAAAATTCTGTGTCTTAGAAAATTTGAATATTGTGAAAAAGCTAAATATTGGGAAGTCGTGGTGTCACACCTTAAGTGAAAAAACTGACAAAGGTTTCCTGAGCTTTTAAATGGTCTCTCAGTCTGGTCATTGCTTTAGAAGCCATTTGTTCACAGAGTGCTATAAACAAGCATATTCATAAAAACTTGAGCAGAAGAAAGTGGTAGGAACAAGTGCACTAGAAAAAGGTATGGCAGCATCCTTGCCTTGAGAGGATTCTCAAGCAAAATCCATTCAAGAATTTGGAGGAGTTTCATAAGGAGTGGACTGAGGGTGGAGTCAGTGCATCAAGAGCCACTACACACAGATGAAGCCCATATGGGACATGAGACAATGTCAGAAGTGTCTTACCTGGGCTTTGGAGAAAAAGAACTGGACTGTTGCTCAGCGATCTGGAGGAAAAGTGGAGAGGCACAGAATACACGTTGTGAAGTTTCCACAGTCAGTGATGATTTGGGCTGCCATGTCATCTGTTGGTGTTGGTCCACTGTGTTTTCTAAAGTCCACAATCAATGCAGCCAACGACCAGGCCATTTTAGAGCACTTCATGCTTCCTTCTGCTGACAAGCTTTATGGAGGTACTGATTTCATTTTCCAGCAGGACTTGGCATCTGCCCACAAAGCCAAAGGTACCAAAAGATGACTCAGTGACCGTGATGTTACTGTGCTTGACTGGCCTGCAAACTCTTGATTGACCTGAACCCCACAGAGAATCTCTGGGGTATTGTCAAGAGGAAGATGAGAGACACCAGGGCCAATGATCTGAAGGCCGCTACCAAAGCAACCTGAGCTTCCATTTCACCTGAGCAATGCCACAAGGTGATTGCCTCCATGCCTCAGCACACTGATGGAGCAATTCCTGCCCAACCAAGTATTGAGTGCATAGAAATGAACATACTTTTCCATTTAAAATATAACTGATCTTATGTAATATTCTAATTTTCTGAGACACAGAATAAAAAAAAAAAATCAAGAAATATTTCACTCTGAGTCTATACAATATATGGGTTTGACTTTCTGAACTTTTTCATGATATTCTAATTATTTGTTATGGACTAGTATAATTACTATGTTTTTTATAAACCCTTTAAAACCATCAAATTTGTCTTTTGTCTATGTAACCAACAGAAACTTTGTCTTCACACGACATGTGTGCTGCTTCTCAATTAGCTGGGTGCTAACTTCTGCCTTTTTGTGAAACCTACACTTTCCTTCTGGCTGTACAAGACTTTTCAAAATAAAAGCATGAACTATATTATTTGTAATAAACAGATTACACTTGGAAAACTAAAATAGCAGTAAATAAAATATTTGAAGTAATTTAGGCTACATTTACAGCCATGATATTTCAAATACTGCATGTATACTTCTGGGTTAGTGAGGAGCTCCGGGCACCAGCTGCTTGATGTTTTCAAAAGACATACAGGTCATCTCAGAGGGGGGTGTCTATAAAAGCTATACAGCATAATTTAAAACCCTATTCTTCATGTAAACTTTGCTATCTCCATGGAAACAAGCTGGCAACTCCACCAAACCAAATATTTACTGGCAATAAAAACCTAAAAATAATAACTACAGGCACTGCCGAGTTCTCCTGAATCTGAGGTTAACGGGCTTTAAAAACAGAGGGGCACTTCTAGACTATCACACAATGATGAGCCTTTTAAAAATACTAACACTTGTAATGAGCCTCTCAAAGCAGTACACTGTAGTCGTTATTCATTCACGCCACACACCGAGTTACTATTGTAGCCACAGCTGCCTTAGGGAAGATTAGTGAAAGCAAGGCTGCCAATGTACACATAGGGCACACTTAGTGAGTAACAGAACTTGGTTGGTGGATGATGCTCTGACCTCTGAACCACTGTTGTCCACGGGGCGTGGTTACAAGAGGGATACACATATAATTATTAGGAATTATACAAAAGAAACTCCAGTTTTTGATGAAGACATGACATAATGTTTTGTTTAAAAATATACAAACAAATTTACACTTCAAAGCTTGTGTATGTCAATACCTTCGATTGCTCTATGGGAACATCAGTAGATTCTCGGTGGACCACACTAAAGGAAATGCTTTTTGGCTCAGAGGAAAACATCCAGCTGATTGTGGGTCCACAGTCACAGACGGTAACAGTTATCACACTATAGTTGCTTGATTTGATAAACAGCTCCCTGGAACCGCCGCCAAATTGGGAAATATCTTCAATGCTGAATGGAATAGCCATCCTGTGATTAGAGTAAAAACAAGTAATTATGTATGTACTATTACAACTGCAAAGAGGGCAACAGGTCATCAGACATACGTGACTTCTCCAGATTTGAGTAGATTAATCTCTGAATCTTGAACAGTGGGAATATGTTCCTCTGCGTCCTCTGGGGTCACATCACCTGTGCTTCTATAAAGTAGAAATTTCAATATAGTAAATGGGTTCATACAAAACAAGTAACATACATACACGTGTTGGAGATAAACTGTGTGTTATGTACTAGTGTACTAGATATTATTATTTTTATTGAAAACAATATATTACAAGCATGCACAATTAATTATATGAGACGCATGATTCTGAATATTACTACTGATATACTATATACTATATATATTAACACAAAACTTTAGAGAATAAAACCAATAATGGAAAATATTTTCTCTTTATCTTTTGAAAACTAGACGTATTGACCTTTTTGGTGTATAGCAGCATGGAGAGCCCAGCTTTTTCATTTAATTGTACTGAGACAGTCTATCCTCAGAGCTTGAGTGCTTAAACTCACATATTGAGCAGTCTGGGAGCCTGTTCTCCATCCAAGGAGCCTGCTGTGGTTTGAGAGGCAGCGTCACTGTCATATACTCTGTGCACTTCATCTTCAGTGATTATGTCAAAGGCTCCGTCATCAGACTTGTTTGTAGGGTCTGAAACAGAGATACATAAATACATTTCTAATCAAATGCCATTTGTCTTTTTTGAGGAAATATTTAAAGTTGTGTGATTTGGGGCTGTTACCTGTGCCTCTGGGGGTGGATGTAGAAGGGGCTGCATTAGGACACGGCTCAGGTCCCAGCCCAGGCGGGGGAGCCTGGACTTCTGAAACACTTACTTCTGCCTCAGTGAACCTCTCCCCCACAGCATTGCATTGGTTGTAACAGTCTTTACAACAGCGCTCCTTTTTCCCACTTTGTTTTGTTATTGCAAAGTTATTGCTGCAGTAATAGCAGAAAATACGACCACAAAATCTACAGAAGGGTGTACCATTATTCAAAATGACTAGTAATACGTATTACAGAATGATTTAAAATATATAATAATATATGACCTGCAGTGATGTTTGCGTAGCCACCAGGTAAACTGTCCCTGGCAGCCGAGGCAGTGAGTGGCGTCTTTATCCATGAGCCACCAGCGCTCCTCTGAACGCAGCTTTTGCTCAAACTCCAGGGCATCCGTCTTCTGCCACAGAGCATCTTTGTCCCTATCAACAACACATTCATAGAGTATTTATGATGCACAGTGATGTTATGTCATAACATAAACAATTCTTAAGTCATACAAACCAAATAAAAATTTAACTAAGACGTGTAGGTAATTGAATGCAAAAAGACAAGATGTGGAATGGGTCGATGCAAGGCTTAACTGATTTTCTCAGTGAGTTGTTAAAACATTCAGTGCACACTCTTCTTGAAATAAGCAGCTCCAAAACCCTATCTCGTGTGGTGGTATTTTTCATGTATTATCAATACCAACAAAAACACAGATAGATCTTGTAGACATTTAAAGATTGTGGGTTTATATTCTGAGTGTTTCAACTTATATTTTGAGCATTTAACCTACTTTTTATATTTAAAAAAAGAACAGAAACCCCATGACATTTTGGCTTTTTAAACAAAGACTAGTCATACCTTATTAGCTCAATAAGCCGCTCCTCCAGAGTGATTTTAGTTTGGTTAAGGTCATCGATCTCAGCGGACATCTTCAATATCTGTGTTTGCTTGTCGACTTCGGCCGCCTCCAATTTGTGCTTTAATTCATCACACAGGGCTTGTGCAGCCAAATGGGCAGCTTTAGCACTAATAGATGTAGATTCTTATTATTATTACATTGTTGGGTTATATGCACACAGTCAATCAAAACAATCTTAGATAAAGGGAGCACTGGGGGCAGAGACAGTTAATAAGCATTTAAAATATATAAACAGCTTACCTGCGTGCTTCATGTCTAAGTTGCTGTATCTCAGTGTCATTGTCACGAATTGCGGTTTCTGTTTTGGTGATGTGAGCATCTTTCTCCCCTGTTAGCTGCAAATATTGTTCATTCAAAGCCTTGAGAGAAAATACAAAATTATTTATAACAATTGTCCACCACTGCGTTTATCTCATTACCGTTATCCATCTAATAGTAAAAAGTCATGTCAGTCAAAAATTAAAGATCTTGAACAAGAGGCCTTAAACTATCCTCTCCAATTATCCTGGCAATATGCTAACCTTGTGACCTCTTATAGCTGACTTGCATTGTTTGTAATATACAGAATATTAACAAACAAACTTGACCCCATTCAATTTGCTTACAGGCCTCAGAGAGGAGTAGAGGATGCCACAGTAACTTTACTCCACTTACTGTTTAAGCATTTAGAGGGCATTGGAACACATGCAAGACTTCTTTTCACTGACTTTTCATCAGCGTTCAACACAATCCAACCACATATTCTTTCCAAAAGCCTTTTAGAACATTTTAGTCTTGATTTTAATATTGTGGGGTGGATTCTTGATTTTTTTTTTTAACTCAGAGAACACAAAAAGTAATGGTCAATGGGGTCCTTTCTGACCAGATGGTGTCATCAATAGGATCACCACAGGGATGTGTTCTCTCATCCCTGCTGTTCATACTGTACACTAACTAAGTGTCAGAGTACCTATGAGAACAGAACAGTAATAAAGTATGTGGATGATTCTGTCACTGTGAGCTTGCTTCAGAAAAATTAAAACCAACATGGGCCAATTGTTGAGGACTTTGTAAAATGGTATGAAGAGTCATATTTACATGTAAATGTATACAAAACAAAGGATATGATTATTGACTATCCTAAAAGTGCTCCTCAGAATGACGTCACATATATAAAGGGGCAGTCAGTTGAGTGTGTAGACTCCTATAAGTATCTTGGAACACTCACTGATTCAAAATTGAGCTTTAACGACAACTGTATTGCTGTGTGTAAAAGAGGCCACCAGCGCCTTCATTATCTGAGGAAATTGTCTTTCTACCGTGTAGATAGAACCATGAGGACACTGTTCTATAAAACGTTTATGGAATCAGTTTTAACTTTTTCTCTGGTCTCATGGTTTGGGAGCATCTCTGCTAAAAACAAGAACTCCCTGAATCAGTTGGTTAAATGGGAAAATCCCTCCTGCAGTGTGTGCAAACCTGGTGAAAAACTACAGGAAACGTTTGACCTCTGTAATTGCAAACAAAGGCTACTGTACCAAATATTAACACTGATTTTCTCAGGTGTTAAAATACTTATTTGCAGCTGTATCATACAAATAAATAGTTAAAAAATCATACATTGTGATTTCTGGATTTTTTTATGTCTCTCACAGTGGACATGCACCTACGATGAAAATTTCAGACCCCTCCATGATTTCTAAGTGAGAGAACTTGCAAAATAGCAGGGTGTTCAAATACTTATTTTCCTCACTGTATATATATGTATAATTTTTTTTGTGTGTGTATAGTGTATATGAATGTGTGAAATGTGGGACCAGCCTCTCAAATCTGCCAAACAAATTTACCTTTACAAATAAAGCAACCTAACCTAACCTAACCTTAACTTTAATCCTACGTATTTGCTCCCTTCACTTTGACTTGATTTTCTTTTTTACAATGATGGTGAAACTAACCTCAAGTTCTGAGACTTGTTTCTCTAAACTGGAGGCATTCTTCTGCTCTTCCTGTAGCTGCATTTTTGCTCTGTTGAGTTGTTCTGTTAAACTCTGTAATGAGAAAGCAGCTGTTGTACTTCACAGTGATTACAATGGGACAGTAACTATGTACCACAAGTGAAGCATGTGTCTCACCTTTATTTGTACTTGATGATTCATGCTTTCTGAACTCATCTGAAACTTCACAGCCTCTACTTCCTCCCGGCTGGAGTTTTTCAGACTTTGTACTTGGCTGTTGGCTTTCTCCAACTGGTCCTGAAGCTCTTTCATTTGTTTTGGCAGTTTCTCCATCTGTGCCAGCTCGTCTTTAAGGATTTTATTTTCTTCTCGCAGTTCATCCATGCATTCCCCAAAGCGCTCTACCTCCTTTTCAAACTCTTCTATCCTTACCTCATCTGTAGCCCATTGCTCCCTGGCGTCCTCCTTTTCAGCATTCAGTTTGCATATCGTCATGCCCATCTCTGCCATCTCTGTGTTCACCCTGTGCAGTCCTTCCCGTGTCTCACTATTTTCTAAAACCAATCGCTCATTTTCTTCCTTTAGTGTGGAAACCTCTTCGCGTACAGCAGCTAGTGTGGAGGCCAGCTCAGTACAGTTACCCAATTCCTTGTCCCGTTCGTTGATCAACACCTCCTCCTTCTTTTTGCACTCCACCAGCTCTGCTACATGCTTCTGGTTTAGCTCTTCGATTGTAGCTTTTAGTTTTTCAGTCAGTGTCCTCAGCTCGTCTCTCTGGGCCTCGGTCATCTCCAGTTGTGCTTCTGACTTTTGTTTTTCCTCTTCGCTTCTTTGCACCTGCACTCTTAAGTCCAGTATTTCCGCTTGTAACCTGGATACTTCCTTCATACTTACATCCAACTGCCCTTCTACCAAATTAAGTTTACTAGTTACTTCTTGGTTTTGTTTGGCTTGGGCTGTGTGTTTCTCATATTGTGCTTTTTCAATAGCTTGTTTCTCAGAAGTGACACGTTCCATCCTTTCTATTTGTTTAGCAATCATCGCCTCTGCATCAGCTTTTGCCTTTTCAAGCTCCTTCTTATTTCTCTCCAGTGTTTTTACTTTTTTTACAAGTTCACCGATTTCCTTCTTGTTGCCATCTAACTGTGATTCACTGGTTTGTAGTTGACTTTGCAAAGTGTGTTCCTTTTTACGTGAAGCTTCCAAGTTATTTTCTAAATCATTTATCTGCCCATGCACACGCTTCAAATCAGCTTGCATGGAATTGAGAGCAGCTTTTACAGTTTTTTGTTCTTCTTTGAGTGCTTGGTTCTCCTGCTCCAAACGTTTGGCTGTGGACTCTGCCATTTTGGCAGCCATGTTTGTACGCTGTAGGCTTTCATCTAGCTGCCGGTTCTCTTCGCGTAACCTTTTTTCCTTCTCATCCACCGTCATCTTAGTGTCGTTCAGCTGATCTCTGAGTTGTTTTTCTGATGCTCTTAAAACAGCCAACTCAGCCTCAAGTTCAGCCCGATGTCCCGTCATCTCCTTTGCCTGTTCTTCATTTTTTTTCATTGTAGCCTGAAGTTTCTCATTGAAATCCATTAGATTTCCACATTGTACTTTATATTCCTCGATCTTTGTAGCATGTTCCCTTACACTGATTTCCATATTGGCAAGGTTAATGGAAAGTTTTTCCTTATCTGTAGTCAGGATTTGATACCTGGTTTGTAGCCCTTGTAGTGTATTAATGCTGGTAATTACCTCTTCACTTTTACTCTCAAGTTGCTCTTTGAGTTCACCATTTTCTTTTTCAAGTTTTTCCCTTGTTCTCTTCATGTCATTTTCTTGTTTTTCTATCATTTTTTGGAAGTCCAAAAGTTGCATCTGTAAATTACTTGTCTCCTTCTCTTTTAAAGTTAAGGCTCCGTGTAGCTTATCCATAGCACATCTTTGTTGCTCCAGTTTAGCTTCCAATTTTGCTTTAGACATTGCTACCTCTTCTCGTTTTGTTTCTTCATCTTTTACTGTAATTGTTTTCAGCTTTAGCTCCTCTTCTAATCTTTCATTCAGTCTTTTCTTCTCCTCAATCTCAGCCACAGCATCCATCTTATCTTTCTCAGCTACTTTTAACTTGTCAAGCAATTCATGTATCTTTTGTGCTGAGTCAAAGAAGCTTGCAGCCTGGTGTCCTTTTTCATTTAAAATCCCATCTAACTTAGCTAAAAGCTCTATGTTCTTGGATTCAGCTGCGGCTAATTTCTCCTGAAGCTGGTGATGTTGTGCCTCCTGGGCCTTTTCCACATTCCTGACAGCTTCAATTTCTCTGGACAGGGTCTCCTCTCTTCCCCGCAGATTTCTGAGTTCGACTTGCTGGTGCTCCTGGGCAGTTAGGGATATATCCAACTGTCTCTGGAGGTCTTCTACCACCCCCCTTAGTTCAACCTCTTGCTCTGCCATTTGCTGGACTTTGTTTAAGAGTTCGCGCATCTTCAGTTCAGATTGGTCAAGTTCAAGGCGGAGGTCATCGATGTTGCTGGCATCCTCACTGCACGGAGGTAGTGACTCATTGAGTTCATTGAGTAAACCATGACCAAAGTCAATGCTACAAGAGAAATCGCCTGGTTGCTACAAAACAAGAAGACAGAATTACTGACTCTTTTCATAAAAATTGATTAATACTTTAATAACTACCAGTTTAATACTGTTAGTAAAGCATGAACAAAGACTTAATTAATTATGAACAAATAGTTAGGGTTTTATATTTCACAAAATTGACTTTTATGAGTTTAAAGTCATGTTATAATGTTCTTCAAAAACATACTTGGGTTTTGTTGTGTTTTCTTTTATTTACAGGTTTCCTGGTTTATTATAATTTTTCAAGTTAACAGCTACCTTTTACCTTTAGTTCATTAGAGATTGGCAATTCCAGGGCTGAAATCATCCAAATAATTCTCGTGAAGGTGTGTGGAGTTTAAAAACACAGTGGAGCACTTCCATGACATCACAAGGTGGAACAGAGTGTTTTTTGTTTGAGGGAAGAACTAAATGTACATGGGCCTTTAAGAGTGACTCAGGCTTAGTAACTACTTATTTACTAAACCCTTACCCCTTTATTAAGCAGTCACTGCTTGAATCAGTCTCAATAAACCATTTGTTCTTTATAGATTGTTTATGCTTTATTACAGCATAGAGTTATTATAATATGGTACCAAAAATATACCTGGGAGTAGTTGCTTGCCAAACTATTAATGCTGGAGCTACGACTTGGTGGTTTCCATGTATGGCTGGGAGAGTTTGCAGTGAGAGCTCTCCTAATTATAAAAAAGATTATTATTATTACATCTATTCTTCAAAACATGACAAAACATGAATCATATTAGATAACTTTTTTTTTTTGTACCTGGCAAAAGTGGGCCAGGCGGCATCAAGGTCATGACCCCTGGAGGCTACATCAAACTGCACATCATTGAGTTCATATAGGTGGTTGATGATGTCGCCGCTGAGCTGAGCTTTCAGGAAGGGACTTTGTAAATAGTACCAGTCACTATAAGGAAAAAGAATAAAGGACATAGAATTGTAGCCATGGGGTGGTGGACAAGCTGTGGAGGCATTGAGCCACAAAAATGAAAGTAGTTATAATCTGTACTTTGTCACTCTCTGGTTCATTAAACATTGTTGCAGAGTGTCAGCCAGCCGTTGGTGTACGAGAGAGTAGCGAATAAAGGCACGTCCCTTTCCCAGAGATGTTTTTATCTGTTGACCAAATAAATAAGGTAAATGAACATACATTCTTGTAAATAAAAAAAAATTGTATTGTATATTTTACTTACTTCACTGATTGATTTGACAAAGCGGATCCCATCATTGGCTCCTTTAATTTTGGCCAGACAGTCAACAAAGTAATCCCAGTAATCTTTCTTTGTGCCAAGAAGTGTGGTTTTCTCCTTTTGGCCAAACTAAACAACAAAAAGAGTTTCCAAATATAAACTAAAAATAAATTTACAATGAATTCTAATATTTTCGTACATTTAAAGGTCAGTTGTTTAAAAAAGACAAGCTAAATGTACCTGTAAAAGGTATTCCAGTTTATAGGAGAACTTGTGGAGGTTGATGCTGTCATCTGTAACTGGCTCCCCACTTTCCCCGTACTCGTTGGCTAATGCAGCAACAGAATCTGAAAACACAGTGGCACAGTGAGCTTGTAACAGAACATTGCTGACTACAGAAAACAAATTAAACACATGACTAAACGTCATGTGACAAACTTTTAGTTAAAATCATTGTATCATTAAAAATGGACTCATTGCCAAATGCACATTCAAACAGCTACCAACATATCACTGTTCTTCTTTTACAATGCAGCTGGCCCATAAAATCCAAACTTGCCTTGTATTCATCGTAAAAAATTGGAAGGGCACCTGTGATGGGTGTCCTACCTCTCTTTTTGCATGACACATGTGATTATTCAACAAGATTTCAGCCCTCTCCTAGCTCCTACACCAGTCATTATGGACTTTGTGGCATAGACAGTCACCACGCAGTCATAAGGTTAGCTCACCGTGCAGATCTCGGATAATCCTCTGGAGTTGGCTCTCCCCAGCTGTAGCCCCTGAAGCCATCCTCGCACCGCAGTCTGTGTGGCAACCAGGGGTCAAAGAGTCACATCCAGTCTGCTGAATCAGAAGAAATCCAGATCAAACAGGGACAAAATAGGCTACACTGTGTGTTCAGTGCCATTTCAGTAGAGCTACAGTGATGGGTAATGTCTACTTTTCTTTAAAAACATGTTTGGCAAAACAGCTGCATTAAATTGAGAAAAAACGTATAGGACAAGCACAGAGGATGATATTGAAGTATTGCTCTTCCATTATCGTTAAGTGCACAAACATCCACTGACATGTACGCAATAAAAACCTAACGACCAAACTTTCACTTCTTACTTTGTGTCTTCTGGTGTTGTGAACGACATTAGCATTATAACAAAGGTTTTGAATCGGAGTAGTCAATACTTATAAGTGTTCCTATCCACAAAAAGAGCTTTTGCACGCAAAGACTAAGTTTAATACTAAACATACTAACAAAAGACAAGGAAATACAAATGGGGACATACTTTTTACGGGTAAATCCATAACAATCCAAGACATTTGATAGCGCCATCAAACTTGCTGGTCCAGTTTCAGTGTCCTGTCCAATCAGACGGCGAGGTCTAGATTATGGACCAATGAGATACAAGAACGTGGGTGGAACTTTAAAACTAGATAGTTTGGTTGGTATGTCGAGTAAACACTGGCGTCATGTGATCAGCAATGACAATTTGTACAGGAATGCACATTAATATATAATTGTATATTAATAGAATATAAAATTATATATTAATGTGCATTCCTGTACAAATATAATTTTATATTCTATTAATAAGAATTGAAAAAAAAAAACAATGATCACTTTCCACAGTATTTTTTGCTGTATTATATTTCAGATGTTTCAGTTTCAGTTATAAACAGTGACAGATTAGACATGAAGTAAGATTCAACAGAACAGGAACAGAAAGCACTCCCTGAAACTTGTGTCACTGACAGTTTTAGATCATTTGAGATACACACTACCACCATATAGGGTACACCAAACCATCTCTCTCAACAGGTAAATTTCCAATTATCATAATGTCTTCAACATACAGATTTGCTTATTTATTGTATTTTTTATTTTATTGACAGCTAAAGTCTTGATTTGTAAAATGAACTTCTCCATGACAATGCTTGACCTGAACGACAGCTCTTATGATGATGACCTGGTGGACGAAATGTGCGAGACCTATGATGTGATACAGTTTGAAACCTTTGCCATCCCATCTTTCTTTGCACTTGTCATCACCCTGAGCCTCGCTGGAAACATCCTGGTCCTAGTAATCTTGGCTTTGTACGAAAATGTCAAGTCTCTCACAAATATTTTTATCCTCAACCTGGCAATTTCTGACCTTGTCTTCACCACCTGTCTCCCCTTCTGGGCCATCTCCCACGTACATGGATGGGTGTTCTCTGAGGCAGTGTGCAAAATAGTATATTTTGTTTTCTTTATTGGATTTTACAGTAGTGTGCTCTTCCTGACTGTAATGACAATCTATAGATACATTGTTGTGGTTCACCATTTCAGTAACTTGAACAACCAAAAGATGCAGACTGGGATTTTGGTTTCTGCTTTTATGTGGATGTTAAGTATTGTGGCAGCTTTGCCCTCTCTCCTTCAGACTACCGTCATGGTTAGTCATGAAGACAATTTTTTAAGTTGCAGTTATAAAACACATGTGTGGGAGACCATCTCAGCTTTTCAACAAAACGTTTTCTTCCTGGTTACCTTCGCAGTGATGGCATTCTGTTACATTCAGATACTATCTAAAATAAAACAAACTCAATATAAGACCAAAAACAGAGCAGTAAAGTTAGTTTTTTCAATTGTTGCTGTATTCTACATTGGCTGGATCCCATATAATGTGGTAATCTTTCTGAAAATATTAGAATATAATTTAGTTCCACCATTTGACGAGTGTCAGGCAGCAATCTCTTTGGAATATGCATTTTGTTTTTCTCGTTTCGTCGCCTTCTCCCACTGCTGTTTGAACCCTGTGTTTTATGCTTTTGTTGGTGAGAAATTTAGGAGCCACTTGAAATCAGTGTTGTGTCGTTTCTTCACCCGTAAAACTGTGAATGAGGAGCAGCCAGTGAAAATGGACAACTCCCAAGGATCACTATACTAGTGAACTGTACAGTTTTTGTTTTAAATGACTGCACATTTTTATGAATTTTAAAATGATTGTTGGTTTTGTAAGTTAGATTTCATTCAATGTTCAGTGTTGTGATGTCATGCTTTATGTGATGAATTATGATCAATAAGATTCTAGAAAGTTGTATAAAGCTACATTCATGTAAAATACATCAATAAAATCATAAAAACAAATGTCTTATTAATTTTGAATTTCAGTTGTGAGTGCATGAAGGATATCCAGCAACTATTCCTTTGCATGGATTCAAACAATTTGGCAGTAAGTAGCTAGACTGGTACAAAGCAATCCAATTAATCAACATTTCTTAATGATTTGTGTTTACTTAATTTATCCCTGAGGGGCATCAGAATCCAGAAATTTCACAAATGCAGATATCCAGTAAGAAGGGGCGGGGGCAGAGTGTCCTGGAGTAAGCATAGCAACAAGCTTGTTTATAGCTATCTTATCAATCAAGTTCTGCTGTAGTGGTTATAAATTAAACTGTACTAAGTGATTCACAGCCCACTTGTAACTTCCTTGTTTGATCCTTCCTTGTTTGTGATATGGACACACACTTGAAAACTTCACAGACTGCTCAGAGAGGTCAGCCAATATCCACAAGAACACTTATGTGGTATTCTTCAACTTTGTTTTGGATTTGTTGATAATCCAGGAATCCCCTTTGTGTCTGAAGGTAAGAAAAGCTGGTCTACACTTTTTTTATGAAAAAGAAATGAATTAATTAATCAAATTTTCTTGTAGATGGACATTTTTTCCAATCGATTGTGGATGTTATGTTTTCTAACTATTATTCACCAAGCACAAGCATATGCCAATGGTAATGTCTTAGAATCATGTGACTCTATGCATGTTAATCATGATGGGAGACCTACTCAAAACTACTCCGTCCCATTTGAAGTTCAAACTTTCCAAGCTGAACAACATTTAATTACTGGTACCACGATAAATAGCAGCAATATATTATATGTTTTTTTTTTCTTTGTTTATTAATTCATTTATTTATTTTCCCTTTTTATGTAGTAACACTTAAAAGTAAGGACAGTAAGACATTTAAAGGCTTTTTGTTGGAGGCTCGGAGTAAAGTGAATGATCGTATTGTGGGTAAATTTATCATCTTAGATTCACAAAACACCCGCCTTCTAGACTGTAATGGTTCAGCTGTAAGTATGACATTGATAATATTTTACAATACCTTTTGGAGAGCAAATATATGGTATTGTTTCAGGGCTCAGCTGTCAGCCAAAGGCTTAACACTGATAAAACTTCACTTAAAGTTAACTGGACAGCTGAAGTTGAAAATGTTGAGGATGTTATATTCAGGTTAGTACAACTGTATTGAAAGTATGTGGTTTATGATAAAGCAAAAACAGTCTGCAGTTAATAATAAAAACCCTTTGTGTTTTAAGAGCCACATTTGTCGAGAAATACACAACATTTTGGAATCCAGTTGATTTTAATGTGACCGTACCATCGACATCACCAAGTACAATGCCAGGTACCACAAAAACAGGTACTGAGACTACTGCAGCACCGGTCATTACACTGACAATAACAGAATGAACCGTAAAAATTACAGTGCTTCAGACACAGGCAAGTCCTTCAAATCAATATACCACTACAAAAATCACAATGAGCAGTACTAAACAGCCTCACACAGCATTTGTTTTACCATCAAATATGGATATTTAAAACACTAACGTAATGAAATGTTACATTCAATCCACAGATAACTTTATGTCTATAATTCACAGCTTCAACCAGTCTAAGCAGTACTCTTGGTACCAACAGCACAACCCCGAATAGGGAAGAAAAAAAGGTAAAGAAATACATCAAATGCATTGAGTGTTGTGTTTTTGTGAAACTTATGGTAGATATAAGACAACAAACAGTTATTGTAGTCTTTTTGACAACCTATTCCATTTATTATAGGTCCATTGATAGAAAAATAGATAGTTAGTGATTAGGCAACGGTCAGTCATAGGTTTACATACATACATGGACAATGCATATATCTGCATTTCTGTAGTCAGTGATGCCTCAAGTATTAAAACCCTCTAACTGAATTTATGTATATAAGTATTTCTTCTATGTGATAATGTGTGTTAACCTAAATGTTGTTTGGTGTCTCACTTTGGCAACAGTAAAAGCATCCATCCATTTTCTTCCACTTATCTGAGGCCAAAGTCATTTAAATATTTATTCTTTGCTTTTATGTCTGTCTATGTTGGAAACAGTACACCCCTCAAATGGTATCTGCTGTTTTTGTGGTAAGCTATTCCCCATGAAACAAATGTTATTAAGATTGTAGTATACTGAAAAATGTTATGCTGTTTTATTCTTTTTTCTTTAGAGCTCATTTGTTCTAAGTGTCCCTTTAAGTTTCCCCAACAATGCAAAATATCACAACATCCTTAAGGTGAGTGTATAGCTTCTGATACTTTATGTCAACATGGAATACAAAATACAGATTTAATAACACATTTCAATCGTCTGTAGTGGACTAGGATACTTTGCTGTGTGTTGACTGTTTCACTTGCACTGTCTGCATCAGTTTTGGTGGTGGTGAAGGATTCCCTGAACGTAAGCAAAACTGTTTATGATATGTATTGCTGTCCCTCTGGAAAATTAATACTGTTTGTTTGTTTTTTATTCATCAGGGTGTTAACATTGGACTAGGATTTGCAATGGCAGTCATTGCTGTGATAACATTTGTCCTGCAGATCTTTGTCTGTTTTAGGATTGGACGCAGTCATGAATTGTAATGTCATCCTCTTTATTTTTATTGTTTGTTTATTTTGAATGGAATATTTTATTATTACTTTTGTCTTTCAATAGAAAGGACTTTTTTGATCATTCTTTTCTGGTATTATTTGTCATCCAAGAAGTCTTTGCAAGTAAGACAACACATGATGTTGTTATAAAGGATGATAATACCTTTAATTCTCTTTATTTCCGCAGTCATCTTTATCTACCAATCTACCACACACTGCCAAATCTGGATTCTGGGAGTGTTAATAACACTTACAGTATGCATTGGTCTGCAGTTAATATACATTATTATTGTAAAGGTTACTATAGTCACTGGTGTCATAAACAAAACAGGTAAAAATTATTGATCATAATAATTAGTTAAAATCACAAATAATAGTATAAATTCAGTCAGTGAAAGCTTCTTTTTCTACAGGGATGCAAACACTACCAGTAAGTGTGTACAAACATATTCAACCTTGCACATTTGTGGATTTATAATGTGACTTTCTGCTTGGCTTTTTCTTTCAGGTGCGTATTATTATCACAGTCCCAATATTTTTCACTGTTGCTTTATGTGTGGCCATCATTGTGGGAATATGTCAGTGTTAAGTTGGCTTAATGCCTTTTTATCCTTTATCACATATTTATCACAATAAATAACTGTTAAGTGCACAAGGTGTGAGCACAGACTATGAAATATAAACAAAATATTCTTTATTTAAAAT
This sequence comes from Taenioides sp. WSHXM2023, assembly GCA_029959045.1. Classification (NCBI taxonomy): domain Eukaryota; kingdom Metazoa; phylum Chordata; class Actinopteri; order Gobiiformes; family Gobiidae; genus Taenioides; species Taenioides sp. WSHXM2023. The sequence goes on from CM057095.1 coordinate 16,782,807, forward strand.
GTTGTTCAATTTAAAAAAAAAAAAAACAAAAAAAAAAACATTAACAGACAGCAAATAACAGAAAATGATTCAGTCTGGTTTCTCTGCAAGTCTCAGTATGTAATATATCAACACATCAACTATATACACACTATTTACATCTTAAGGCACTTTTAGTAACTTTCTTTTTACACACAATTAGCCAAAAACAAAGCTTTTCAAAACCAACACAGACTTAAAATTTGAATATTAAATATTGTTTTGTGTCAAGCAGTCAAATTGAGTAAATAATTTTAAAATCTGGAAATCTAAAAAATAAACTACAGTGCAAAACTAAATTTACTGGAAAACGTGGAATAATGTTAATACATCATATCAATACAATTAACTGTAAACGCTCTTAAAGTAGTAATGACAATGTTTAATACAGCCAACCAAGGAATGAAACAGGAATGATCACGTGTGATGTGCCCATGTTGCTGACATTTGTTGTTGACATTGTTGAGACATTTGGATCAACATCCCCTTTGCTCCATTTCATCTTCATAAGCCACCGGTAAAATCAGGTGTGCGATGCGACTCCAGAGTCCACTAAACTTATCAGCATCCATTTTATTGAATGCGGTTTCATTCCCCACAAACCTCTGTTCCATGTGATCCCGTACCATTTCCTCTACTTCTTTCAGACTTTGCTGAGTGCTTAGGTCCTCCGCAGAGAGTAACACGGTGAACAGTAAGAAAGCACGTTTGTAAGCAGCCGTCTCGTGGTCACAGTACCGATAGAAGATAAGTGTTGAACCAGGGGGCAGCTCTTCAAAGCGGTGAACAACAGCTGCAAGTTTGTCACTTCCAAATGCTGCTTTCAGATGGCTGTCGATATCCATTTTAACCTGGTCACTATCCAGGTTGGCTTGGCTTTCGCCATTTATGACGACAAAAGATGTATTAACCGCAGAGGAGAAGGCAGAAGCTATATCGAGGGCCAGGCAGTGTAGCGTCTTCTTGGCCTTCAAACCTGCAGTGAGAACAAGACTGACAGGCTCTGTGGGGTGGGGCGTGTCCAGGTGCTTCTGAAGGTGAATTTGGCTCCTCTTCCACAGCTCAGGACGTTGACTGGGGAAGCGCATCGCCACACGGGACAATTCTTCAACAAAGAGCCCTGAGTTTACAGACCTGGATGGTGCTCTACCATCTTTTGTTTTCTGAAGAGTGTAGAGATGTTTGCACGCCAGGAAAACTCCAACACTCAACAGCATCAAAAGGCCCAGCTGCCACAAATAATTTAAGAAACCTCGAAGAAATGCGAGACAAATTAGTGAATTGACCTTAAAATGGTACTGTAGCTGATTTTTCTGCAATGTACCTTTTGATGGAACACCTGAGCTCTGATGGGAAGTAGTAGTTTTCCTTTTTTCTAGAAAAAAATAAATAAATAAAAATTGAACCTCAACAGTTTTTCCAGAGGAAATGATAATTTTTAAGCTCATTTACCTTGTTTACTCTCAGACACAGTTGTTTTTGGGGTTGAAACAGCTGTGCGCTGTCGTGTTGTGGTTGTAGAATAATTACTTGGAACATAATGGTTTACTTTTGGGTTTTCTGGGGCAAAATATGATACATAAATGTTACATGTGAGCAAAGTTTCCCAATTTCAATCCATATTTTTAATAAAATTCTGGTTAACAATACCCCTGATTTTGGCTTCCATCTTCCTCTTGTATTCTGCTATGCTAGGGACTGGTACATGGCATGCATCAGATGTCCTTTTGGGAGGACTCTTTAATGGAGACGCAGCATTTTTCTTTGTTTGTTCCACTGTAAAAATCCAAAGCAATAAAATACTAAAAAACACAGTACTATGGTTAAATAATTACCACAACATGCTATTCAATAGTTAAATAATACAAAGGAATTATATGTATGTGGAGTATGTGTTGTCTCATCACCTTGACATTTAATGACATTTTCACTTTCAGGATGACTCACGGAGCAGCGCTGACCAAGAAAGACTAAAGGCCTTAATTTCTCTCCATCTCCAAAAGGATCTGGAACTAAGACAAAATAATTCTAATTACAACATAAATTTACAATAAATTACTGATTTAAGATCACAAATTGCAAGACTGCTGTAAAAAGTGTCTTGTTTACTCACTTGGGGAATTTTGTGGAAGAGGTGAATGCTGAATTGGAGCCTTTACATGTCCTTCCAATCCTTCATTTTCATTCTGCGTTTCCATTGGCTCCAACACATCCTTTGGAGGGACATTACTATCTCCACCACCCAGAATATTTCCTGTCTGTAGGCGAGTCTTCTTACTGGGGGAGCCTGTGTTTTACGAGTGACAGTGATTAAAGTTAAATATTTGAGGGGACAAAAAGGTGATTACTGTACAATAAAATCAACAAACCATCCTCATCGGAGTCATTGTTGTTGGTTCCATTTGAAGATGGGACTTCAAATTGGGGTTTTGAAAATTTTTTTGTTCTCTTTAAAGGACCTCTTGGAGTTGGCTCAAAATTCACCGCTGGCAATGAAGCGCACATTATTAGTGAATAAGGGAGCATCGCAACGCAAATGAAACATCATATTATTACACATTTATGTTTGTTTTGATATGAAAACGTACATTTAGATTTAATTATTTATACTGAACAATGATAAGGCAAAAATCAAACTATTCTTGCCTTAACTGCATAGACTGTATATATAATGCTTAACTGTCTAAAATACTTGATATTTACTTTTCGCACTGGCTGATGAAGACCTTGTTGACCGTCTGAGCTGACGAGTAGATTCCTTCTCTTCCGAATTCATTTTAAAACAACGTGTTATTAAAAAAAAAAAAACTACTATCTCAAAGCATAATGTTTGTAAAGAGATATGCAACAGCGGACTTCCTCGTACTTCATGGGGGAAGTATTTTGAGGCCGGACGTTGTTAACCGGAAAAGCGTTCTACTGCTGTTGTTGTCTCCATAGAAACAAGGGGCTGAAAGGTTCCGCGGTGACGTTGGTGCACTCAGCGGAGAACAACTTCAGCTAAGCTAGCTCGCTGTTCTTTGTATGGCAAAGGGGATTTTATCGCTCCTAAAGGTCTGGAAAGTAAGTGAATAACGTCAGTAAAACAACTGAGTATTTTAATTTAGACACATGGGATTAATGGTAGCAATGGTGCATTTTTTGTATCTTTCCTCTCTCGTCCCGTGAGCTAGCTAGTGTTCATAATACAAAATACATGTAAATACAATACATAATTACCTCGTACACTCTGTTCCCAATAGTTCACCACAAAGTATTACATTCTACTTGTTTAACAAATAAGACATTTACATGTTCTATAATGATTAACGTTAATGTTAGCTGCAACTTATTTTCCAGGACACGAAGTTAACATTAGCGTCTGCTTGGACTCTGAACTTGTGATAATAGTGGGGCCTCCTGACACATTCAGTATCACTTGACCAAAATTGTTTTTCTCTTTCCCAGCTATGCCATTGAATCAAAGATATAATGGCAGATAAAGAGATTAAACCTCTTCAGTCGGATGAAGGTAAGACATAAGTTATCATAATATTCTATCACTTTATCTGAATGTTTCTGACCATCGATTTTATGTCTTAGTCACAGGCGTGAAAACAAATGAGACACAAGGCACCTGTCAAGCAACCAATCAAGAAGAGAAAGATCATGAAGGTAAAACAATAATAATGTCCTGGAATTATTTGGCTGTTTGCAACACATTACTATCTTTGTCTTAAATATTCTGCTTTTCAATTATTTCTACAGACACAGATGCAACCGCTAATAATGATGGTAATTGTAATTATATACTAATAATACATATGAAGAGGGTTGTACATATTAATAACATATTTACGATCTGTTTTTGTTACAGATGCCCACACTCAATCAGAGCGTATGGTGGAAAATGCTAAAAAAGGGCCTGACACTGAAGGTTTTTTAGAAAAAACGAAAGAGAACTCTCCATTTGTTGATTATGATGGGGGTGACTGTGAAGAGGAGAACCGAAATAAAACACATTGTGGTGAGTAAAAACAAATACATAAATATATATTAGATTATATTAATAGATATATTTATAATTAACAAATACATAAAACAGTGTTAATCTGTGAAGAACCAGATGGACCACACATCAAAACAAATGAAGAATTTGGAGGCAGCCCAACAGTCAGTACCAAGGAGACTACTGCAGCACCACCTGTTGACCAAGACAGGGGTGACTGTGAAACAACACAAGAGGAGAACCTAAATAAAATGCACAGTGGTGAGTTAAAAAAAAAATAAAAAAATAAATAAATATAAATATAAATATATATATATATATATATATATATATATATATATATATATATATATATATATATATATATATATATATATATATATATATTCATTCATTCATATTCATTCATATATATATATATATATATATATATATATATATATATATATATATATAAAAAATTTTATTAAAAAAAATATATATATATATATATATATATATATATATATATATATATATATGAAATATATATATATATATATATATATATATGAAATATATATATATATATATATTTCATATATATATATATATATATTTCATATATATATATATATATATATATATATATATATATATATATATATATCATATATATATATATATATATATATATATATATGAGATATATATATATATATATATGAAATATATATATATATGAAATATATATATATATGAAATATATATATATGAAATATATATATATATATTTCATATATATATATATTTCATATATATATATATATATATATATATATATATTATATATTTATATATTTCATATATATATATATATATTCATTCAGTCATATTCATTCATATATATATATTCATATTCTTAATGAACAAATATTGTTATAGGGAAAAAAGAAGTAGATGGATCACATGTCAAATCTAAAGAATCTGAAGACTCATTACCAGTCAGTAACGAGGGGACCACTGCAGCACCTGCTGGAGGTGTGTAATTACTGAACTGGTATAATTACTTAATATTTTTAGCTATACTTACTACATCTTGTTTTTGACAATCGTTCAGATGATGATGGAACTTTTATATCAAATCCAACACCATTATCACAAAAACCACCAATTTCAGAAATGGTTCCAGACAACAATGTTGAAACAGTTGGCCCTATAATTCAAGCAGAATCAGCAGCCATTTTTGATGTCCCTGCTGCTGTTAAAGGTAATTTGTATGCTCTATTTATATGATATGTCAGTAAATAAAATGTATTAATTGCCACTCCTCCTTTTAGACAATAAAAGAAGACTTTGGATTGGTGTTGTATTAGTTGTAGTTGTTGCAGCTCTTTTTCAACAACTCCTTCAGCCCGAGTCTCCGCCTCAGAAAAAAGACGTCCTCCCAATAGACATCTTTCGCCAAGAAATGGAAAAAGTGAAGCTCCAGTTCCCAAGTCAACGTGAAGAGTTGTGGAAGAGAAGCAGAATCCATTTGCAAAGACACTTCCTGATAACCCAGCCCACTGAACCAGTCAGCATAATCCTGACTGCTGGTGTGCGGGCCGAGGGCACACTGCACTGCCTGGCTCGGAGTATAGCTTCTGCCTTGTCTTCTGCTCTCAATGCCTCTGCCCTTCACTTAGAGGGAGCCAGCAAATCCAACCAGGACAGTGATGTGGTCAAATCAGACATTGACAGCCAGCTGCAGAAGGCTTTTGAAGGAGGCAAACCTATTGCTGTTATTCATCGTTTTGAGGAGCTACCTCCAGCTTCCACCTTAATATTTTATCGCTACTGTGATCATGAGAACGCAGCCTTTAAAAAAACCTTTTTAATCTTCACTGTACTTCTAGGAGAAGAGGAAGAGATTGAAGCTAAGATTCCTCTGAATGAAGTAGAGGAAATGGTGACTGACCATTTACAGAAGAAGTTTCTTGCACATGATCATCCCACTGCTTTTGATAAAATGGATATAGACAAATACGGTGGTCTGTGGAGCCGCATATCTCACCTTATTTTACCTGTATCAACAGAACGAAGGATTGAGAAAACGGGACAGTGCTAACTTGACAGCTGCTTTAGCGTAAACTGAGAACATTTTATAAAATGGCTCAATTACAAAATTGCAGTTGCAATGGCATCAGGGGAAAAGCACCACGCTTTTTTATCAAAAAGTTTTAATATAATATTCAGCACTTTATTTTGTTTTCAATCAGATGTTTTATAATTTAAACAAATTATGGTTTTAGTAGGTATAAATCTTTTAAACAACATTGTTAAGATATGTTTTAAGAACATACTAGATGTGCTAGGTCTATCAGATCCATGTAAATGTGCCTTATACAACAATAAAATTGCATTATTTAACAAACTCATCATGGTATTTGATTCTGTGACATTAAGTACAAGTACAACTGGTTCTACAGATGAACTGGTTGACTCGAGCCAAACCTGTCACAACTTGCACTTTACCATTCCCTGCATGCAACGTTAAATATTATTTTGGAGGAAAATTGTGAGGTTACAGCTGGTAGGGGTTAAAATAGCCTACAAAAGCGCGGAATGCAATGTACTGTAATAAATAAATAAAACTGTAGCACTGTACCCACCAGATGGCACCAACGTGCACATTATTTCTCTAGTGGCTCCTAATCCTGCCGTCCATGTTTATCAGTCACTATCAGACGTTTGCAATCAGTTTGTTATCTGTTTTAAAAATTCCCATTTACTTAGTTGCTATTACATTTTATAGCCTCCATTTATTAACACTGCGTGAAGAGTTGCGGTGAACTCCTCCTTGTGAAGGTCCCCAGACCCGCCTCTTGAAGCGTCTGAGGCCGGCTGCTCCTCTCTGTTACTCCACTCTAAATTAGCCCAGGACGTCAATGTTTGACTGCAAGATGACATCGTAGGACAATTGTTATTTTTGAGGATTTTCATTAAATTTGTGCATTTGGAGTATGCTTTTTCCCACTTTATGCGTTGTTGCTTAATATTGCAGTGAAGATGTATTTGTGTATTGTCCTTCTCACATGCGGCGCGCTGTTGAAACCAAATAGCGCAGCGCCACAGAGCAAATGGTCTGCAGATACCGAGCATGTCCAACAGACAGACCCCCTGCAGCAGGAGGTCTATGGACAAGAGAGCATTCTGTCTCAGGTAACTTACACAATGTTTTCATTCATTTATATTTCAGTGCTTAAATTTCCAACCAAAGAACTGAACAACGTGCGTCCTTTTCTTTTGTAGCTACTGGGTGATTATGACAAAGTGAAAGCCATCTCGGAAGGCTCTGACTGTCGCTGTAAATGTGTTGTCAGACCCCTGAGCAGAAGCGCGTGCCGGCGGATAGAGGAGGGACACGCGAAAGTGGAGGACTTCTACACCGTGGAGACTATCACCAGTGGACCCGAGTGTAAGTGCGCATGCATCGCTCCTCCGTCTGCTGTTAACCCCTGCGAAGGAGAGTTCAGACTGAAAAAACTTAAAGAGGCTGGAAAGGAGAATACAAAGGTGAAGTGGTACCCTTACTTTAACCCCCGATTCATTCTTTTTCATAGCTTGTATTACATTGTCACCCTGCAGCTGTCGACCATTCTGGACTTGCTTGAAGGCTCTTTCTATAGTATGGACCTGCTGAAGCTACACTCTGTTACCAACAAGCTCCTGGAGCGGATAGATCACATTGAAAAGGTATTAGATGAACCTAGATGTAGCAGCATTTGTACTCATGCATCAATCCTTTTTTAAAATTAGATTTAACTCTGTTAAGATGGTTTGGAACAAGTCTCATGCTGAAGCAAATCCTCAACAGAACCCCCCACTACAGACAGACAGCACTGACAGTCCACCAACTCAATCTCTAAATGAAAAGAAAAATAAGAAATTGTTGCATACACAAGTCAACATTGCCAAGTTCGAGGTGAGCTGTAGCCTTCATCAACACTTATTGCAATATAGGCCTATTGTATTGTTATAATTTGTATTTGTGTCATATATTAATTAGAAGTTTGTTGGAGAAAGTCCTTCTGTCATCGACACTGAGACATCTGCTGAAGTCATTGAGATGAGCTCTAAGGAGACTCCCAAAAATACTGTCCATCAAGTGACAAAAACTGGACCCAATGGACTTATTATTCGAGGAATGACTTTCTACAAGTCAGAGTCAGACCCAATGGTAGCAGATGATGGCGAGCCTGGGGAGAACTGTAAGCACATCTTAATCTATTTATCTTGTTTACTGAACATTTCGAACAACATAATCTTCTTTGTCTTCAGTTGATTTCCCTTTTCCAGGAGTGGCAACAGTTAATCATCTGTCTCCATTTTGCTTCATCTGTACACGCCACCAACTATCTTTTTCACTTCCTTTATTAATCTCCTCTAAGGACTCCCTTTGTCTGCATGACAAGTATTTGTTTTTAAGGGCTTTCCCCTCTATAGATGCTGAAACATTGTCCATTTGAGCACTCTGAAACAAAACACACCTTTGTTGCCCCCTATAATTTTGATAAGAGAACCTTTATTTGTTCCACTGTTTTTAGAAACAGCTTTCATTTTAAAGGCTATGCCACTGTCTGTCTCTTCAAATAACATTTTTGTTTGCATTCCAGTGTTTGAGTATGATGGGTTCAGTGGAGATGGCCCTGTTAATCTTTTTATTGAAGAGAATCTTCTTCAACACAAAACTCCACACCCCAGGACCAGACCAGGACAAAAGACATTTAAATCAAAAACTGAACATCAATTTAGCATCTACCGGAAAACATCAAAATACAGAAAATCCAAGGAGGCAGAAACTCACAAAGAGTCACCATCTGAAACAACTATACACTTTCCAAGTGCAACCAACCCTACGCTGTATTTGCAAAAGTACACTTCAAAACCCAAACCATTGCCTATTGATTTGTCAGATGAGCCACATGTAACTACACTGGACCCAGTCCCATCCCCTGGAAGGACAGACACAAAAGACTCTACTGAGGCATTTTTAACAAGTAGGACACCATTCACCATGATGAAAACATCTGATCAAACACTCAGTGTCCAAGCTACTATGGCTAGTCCAACTTCTACAAGTACTACCACTGCAACAACTATGGTTCCTATATTATACACTACCTTAGCCTTGGAGTCAACAACAGCTCTGTCCACTGAAGCTAGTAAAGATGAAACACCTATGCCACTTTCCACACAAACTTTGACCCCGCTGACCCTAGAACACACCCCTCGGCCCTCAACCACACCTGGGCCCACCACATCTTCTGCTACAACTGTTACTACCACTTTGGTTTCTTTCACTGCTGCTAAAATTGTTCCAGTCGAGTCAAAGCCAATCAAAGATGAGAAACTCCACATAAGAAAACCAGGTATGCCAAAGGTTTGGAAACAAGTACCCAAGCAATTGTCTGGTACAATAACTGTAATAGTTGTTGCTACAATTACTGCTAATAACACTGCTGTAATGTATTACTAATAATATCTGATACTACTAATCCCACGTTTCACTCCTATCAATACCTCTGCCAACAGTATCTTCTATTATTACTAGAACCACTACTTCAACCACAACTACCATAACCTAATATATATTTTTAATCCAAGATTTCTTTACATAATGTAGTTGCATGTTTATTTTCTTTTTCACTTTTGCTTTTTCAAAAACCTTTAAATTCTACCTAACTTCTTCTAATAATGTGTTTTACAGCAGACTGTAAGGACACACTGGCCACCATTTCAGAGCCTGTCACTCACAACACTTACGGCAAGAGTGAGGGAGCATGGATGAAAGATTCAAAGTCTGATAGTGGCAAAATATATGTCACAAACTATTTCTATGGGAACAACCTTCTGGAATTTGCCAACCTGGAAGTCTTTAAACAAGGCAAGTACAAAAAACATGCATTATTTTAAAGATGAACTAAATTAAATCTAAACTACAAAAGAATGTGGTCACATTTGCACAAACATTGATCAAAATTGAGACTAAATAGGACTAAACTGGAACTAAACCTTGACTGGACCAGAACTAAACCAGGACTAGACCAGGCCTACATTGGACTCAAACCAAGACCAAACTGATGTTGAAGCTTATATTTGCAAACCCTACAAGAGTCTTTTGGCATAGCTCACTTAGCATTAGTCATTATTGTGAATACTCATCACGTTTTATATCTCCCCTTTTTTTTGTAGGCCATTTTACCAATTCCTACAAACTCCCTTACAACTGGATTGGCACTGGTCATGTGGTTTATCGGGGTGCATTTTACTACAATCGAGCCTTCTCTCGGGACATCATCAAATTTGACCTTCATCATCGCCATGTTGCTTCGTGGACCATGTTGGACGATGCAGTGTTTGAAGAGTCTTCCTCACCTTGGGAATGGCGCAGCTACGCGGACATCAACATTGCGGTGGATGAGAGCGGACTTTGGATCATCTACCCAGCGCTGGATGACGAGGGCTTCCTTCAGGAGATGGTGGTCGTTAGTCGGTTGAACCCTGTGGATCTGAGCATGCAGAGGGAGACCACATGGAGAACTGGACTAAGGAGAAATCAATATGGAAACTGCTTCATTGTCTGTGGGGTGTTGTATTTTGTAGACAGTTACAACCAAAGAGAGGCTAACCTGGAGTATGCCTTTGACACGCACACCAACACTCAGATGATTCCCAGAATGCCTTTCAGTAATAATTACACATATACAACACAGTTAGATTATAATCCTAACGAGGGAGTACTATACGCATGGGACAATGGACATCAAGTCACATACAATATTAAGTTTGCATTTGTAGAGCCTTGAGTTGTTAGTTTAATAAGAACTCTTGAAGTGGATTGTAGATCAATCCAGATTAAAATAGCTTTTTGTGTGTGTGTGTGTTTTCAAGACAATTGTAGGCATGGTTCCTCTATAAACAAATGTGTTGTTGTATATATTGTAAAGGTGTATAAAAGCCCTATGAGATTATTGAATGTAGAGGAGGGAGAGCGATTCAATTATGTCAAGTAAAATACCAAAAATATTTTTTGTATTCTTTTTTACGTGATGTTTGCCACAACTCATGTGAAGGCACTTACTTCCTCCATATCAGATAGTCTTAAAAAAATAAACAATGGTATTTCTTAAATGTTTATATTTATATGTTGACCCCCCCGTAAAATCCAAAATTATTTTTTATTATGACAAATTAAATATACCAACATTTTGTATTTATTCACTAATGTTGACATGAAGAAAATTATATATTTTTACTCAAAAACATTAAATGACTAGTTTCACAACTTAATTTGCGAAGCAGATCAAACACACCTGTATTACTGTATGAACATCTGTAAATGTGAAAATGGACAACGGACATTTTCACATTGTAAAGCACTTTATGGCGCTTTATATTCTGTATTTGCAACAAGCTGAACAAGAATTATACATATAACCAGGTAATCCTGTAATAGACGACCAAGAAGTGCAAATATTTCACACATTGACATGTTTTATTTAAAAAAACAAAAAACAAAAAAAAAAAAAAACCTTTACAATAAGAATTACAATTTTACCAAATCTACCTACAAAATCTGTTTGCCACAACAATATAATTCGATATAAAAATCACTCTTACCATTCATATAAGCACGGTATTTACATACAATCCTCTTCGACATCAAATGCACTAAAAGTGAATTAGAGCATTGTATAAATAAATATCTTTAAAAAAAGAAAAGTACAGTGTTACGACAATAAAATCATTAACAGAGTACAGCAGTGGCTTCTTTTCCTCAAACCCCCCTTCCCCAGTCCAAAACCCTGACCCATCCAAATGAATATCTATATCTAAATCTGTAATTTCAAACAAATAAACAGCAACTGGGGTTTCTATTCCTATACAACTTTTCCAATCATAAGTTTGGGATTTTTATTATGCAATTAGAACTATATTACTGGACTTCTGAGCAGACAGCCCCCCATGCAATCTCTGTAGGGGGCTCTCATGTTTGTTTTTAAGCTTTGCTTGCAATAAAAAGAGTAGTAAAAACCTGTGGCTTCAATTACTTTCATGTAATGTCAGTGATTTTATTTAACATTTGTACATCCAATTGATTATTTTTGGCTACTGCCTATGCAGACCCCATGAGCACGCCCACAGGGGGCACAGTCTGGTTGTCTGTGGAGGAATGCTGATAAAATGAGTCTGTGTGGTTCACTTTGAGCACAGGTGGGATTGAGGACGACCTGATGTGTAGGATCCTGGTGTCTGTTACTTCACAGTCAATCTGCATCATCACCTCAAAGTCCCGAATGATGCTCTCTGCAAGAATAAAGAGAATCTGTAATATACTTAATGCATATTAAGTCAATATTCAGTAAATCCAATAGTTGCCAATGGGGGTACTTAATTAGTTTTGTGTTCTTGGGGAAGACACCCAAGACCAGGAGGACTAAAATAGGATGAGAAAACTTTTGAATGGTGTGCACCATCAGTGAATAGTTAGTTTCAGTGATTGGAGCATTGCATCACCAAATTGCATTGTCTTCCATTATTTGATAATCTGATATACAACATTTAAAGAATGATAAATTACAACAACATGAAAATACAATAAAATATAGTCTATATTTATTACCCCTATGGTTGCATTAAGAGTTGTCCTTTTGCTTGAAACAAGATAGTGGACCAGCATTTACTAGCACTGGCTGGTTAGAGAAAAACCTCATGAGAAAATGGCGGAGGAGGATAGTTTGGATACAGATGGTGTCCAGAGGTGACTCACATACTTCTCTATGCAAGAAATAAACAAAGTGGCTGTAATCAAAAGCAGAACATGCAAATTTGAGAGAAGAGGGAAAGACACTGGTGACGAATGAAAGACCAAGAAATTTCCCCATTTGTCATAACCGAACAGTGAGGTGATGGATATACTCAAGGTTGGTTTACAAAAAGATGATAAACAGACAGATACTATTAAAGACCTATATATTTGGATAAGGTCATATTGAGGTCTCACTCACAAACAGGTCATTACTTCTGCTTTATCTTGGCAAATTTAAAATGTTTAGGAATTGAGGTATGCCACAGCCCCACTTCTGTAAGCAAAGGATTAGAAGGTCTTTCACATGGACACAATTCAAGATGGACATTTGTATATTTACATTAACAGAGAGATTTAAGAGTTTCTTTGTGCTAAGTGCAAAGAGTAACCATGTGGATAGTCAATGCACCTCGCTTGGCTTTCAGCGGGCACATTATATGACTCAAATATGGAGCTGTAGGCATCTTTAAAATACTTAGTGAATGCTTTAAAACCTGAATATTTTCCAAACACCTGTGCAATACATTAGCCATTGTGCCTTCTGTGGGACTGGTCGACACTGGACACACAAAGTGAATCTGATTGCGGCTCCAGTGGTTTTAGCGGATGTTCACATCACAGTATATAAACCTTTATATGACTTCACCCACTCTGTTTCCTCTTGCGCCTGGATTTAAAATGGGGCAAGCAAAACCATTTTAGCAGTTTCACAGACGACCCTGAAAGTTGTCTGTGTGTCTGAATAATTGTCACACTATGCTGTGTTTCATGCACTGAGCCTCTAGACCCTGTATAAAATATGTAATTTTTCATTGCTACCATGCCACGAGTTAAACAGTCTCTCATAACGTGCTAAACTAACCAGTATTTTATAGTTGCACTGGCTCATTTATCACTATCCAAAATAATGATTAGTGTCAATGGTCAAATGTTTCACATCTACTTCACTCATGCACACGTGGGAACAATGTGTTTTGAATATGCACAATCCGTTTTTATAATCTGCTTACGTTACACTCACAGCTCTGTGGGGACCTCAGTCTCTTTTTGTAGTGTCACTAGACCTTCAGGAACCAGCGAATTCTATTTACAGGCCTCAAAGCATTTTCATCCAGTGCACCCCCTTTTTGCATATTCCTTGAATAAATAAGCCTATACATTTCAGTATCTGCAGTAAAAAGGGAAGCAGGAAGCACACAGAAGCTACTGGCTCCTATCTGAAAAAGCCCTCTTTGAAGACTTGGCCAGGCCTATGGTCCCACTCCACATGGTCTCCCTTTTAAAGATGCCATCTGGAGACGGTCCATAAAGCAGCACAGTATGCTGATATGTAGTGATAACCTCCACCCCAATGTCTGGCAACAACACACTGAAGAAACATGACCATGCATCTTGGGATGGAGCTGGGTGCCAGATTGGCAACAGCTCTAAGGACACGTTCACAGTAGAACCAGTTGAAAGGAAGTAATCTATGTGTAATTACTGCATAATCTGCATAATAAGTGCAAGGCAAAATTGAAGACAACAAAGATGGATAATTACATTAAGGCAACTTGGGCTCTCACTTCGTGAGTTGGCAACGACTTTGCCAATTTTAGAACACAGTGATTTTAATTTTTAAAAAGTAGTGCTTTTTTTTTTCCTAATTTAAGGGCGGAGGTGTACAAATATTTAAAATGATCTAACCCAATCTTGCGTAACTATGCCTGGTTAAATGAGCATACAGGAAAAATATTTTTCTACAAAGATGACGTAGCCAGTAAATATATCAGTCTTTGTTAGACCTGAAACAGTCCACTGTCCAGATCATACCTTCTTCATGAATAAGAAATACATAAATATAATGCTTTTCAGTGTTTTTAAATGCTTTTAATTTTAAGTCACAACTGCAGTCGTGGCTTATATACTTCCTGGAAAGCTGGACAGAGGCAATCATTTGAAGGTTACATCAACTGTGAATCCTGAGCGCATTGGTGATGATGTTGTGATTAGATGTGAGAAGAACCTTGAGGTGAAAACTGTCTGTTTGCAATCGATCTGTCGTATTCCCACAATCTACCTGAACATGATGTCATCAGTGAAACATTTTTCTTCCAAAATATGTGTCTTGTTTAAGCTCCCACTCTCACTCAGAGATCATTAAATAAACAGTCCCTCTAGTCCTTCCTTCCTTCTAGTCTAGTTCCTATGGAACGCACTGACATCTTTGTGTTAAGTTCGAAGGAGGTCTAGGTCAGATAAGTTTAACAAAACCCCTGAACTGTGGACAGCAGCAGACCATAGCTTACATCAAAGAAAGTGTACTTATTGACCAAGACAGGGAAAATGAGCGCTCTAGATTAGCAGGGTATATTAACCTAGTCCAGATGAAAACCATTTAGTGACTTGAGAGAAAGGAGGCTGGAAAAAATTATACTCTGTGGTAGAGCTATAGCACTGGAGAAAGGCAAGAGTGTTTTGGTTTCTAAAGGTCTTCAGAGATAAACGTAATCACTAGAAAAACAAATGTCAAATCTACCAAGTCTATCATCTGTGTTACAGGGGGGGCTTGAGGTTATAAATCAGACTGAATTGGATCCTTTGCTGCCGATATACAGTAAAGGCTCCTCTTACTCCTACTCCCTCTGCTACTGCTACTATGACTACTATCACTACTATTGCAATTGTATCCAAAGCTATAGGTGATTACTTACAAGTTCATACAAGACATGCAATCAGCTAATGACAAACAACTTCAGGATCAAATCTTGAGCATTTATCATTACCACTTCAGGAAGTCAGGTACAGACTAAACGCACAAAGCCTATAATGGTTGTCTGAATGGTTGTTTGGGCCATTTCTTCTATTTCTTTGTTCCTTTGATTCATAAACACACACACAACATAGTTTTCCAACATATTTTTTAAAAGCTACTCCACCTGACCTGAAACCAAAGTGAACCAAGATAAAACTTATTCATATGGCCCACTTCAGGCATCCATGACAAATCAGATTGTCCTGATACTTTTTCTGAATGCTACCTTTGTTCTGCCACTCCACCAATCTGAAAGTTCAAATAGAGGTCTTTGATGTCATTATTTATTTTAATTTCAATAGTGGAGTCTTTGACATCCGACAAAGCTGCAACAGCCATCCTCTGACACAGTATATTATATACTATATTTTTTAAAATAAAAAATGTAATGTAACAACATTGGGAATATCATACAGAGTGCACAACTCAGAACCATATATGGATGTACACTATAAAAAGGTATTGCTCTATAGGTGTAAAGTTCTGAAATTTGTACATAAAAACTGAACTCTCTCTCACAGAAATGGACACCGACTTAACTGTATTGATAATCCCAAAGACTGAATGGACAAAGCTTTGGTGAGCTCATGGAAATCCACACGAGTCCATGAATCATAAGAAACAATCTGGCACCAGAGTTAGCCAAAAGAAAGTTTTGGCTTCATCTATCAAGTTTAGTGAGGAGATAATGCTTTGTTTACAAGACCAAATGGTCAAATAAATGCTTGGATGGTTCTCAAATTAACTAGTGAATTACCCACGCAAAGTAACTATGAACAGTAAATAGTGACAGAATGAAGACACTAAAAATGTGGCGTTCAATATGACGTTAGAAATAGATGCACAGAATGTGTGAGATTTTCACATTGTTAAAGAATGATGAGAGTTAATCTAGAGTGTGTTGGACTTACCATTTATATTCATCGCAGGTAAAATTACAGACATCTTGGGTCTCTGTCCTTTGTTGTGGCTTGTTGCTGGAAGCAGCAGGTGATCCTGAAAACAAACATGATTAGAGGTGTTGAATATCTTAGATGGAATGTAAATACAGTAAATACAATAGTTAGAGATATACAATAAATAAAAATAATTAAAAAGTCATATCAAATTGTATCTTAAAATATGCACTTTGTGGTTAGCGGGTCTGCCACCTACTTGTCATGGAGATGTTATCTTTGCCAGGAGTACTTGACAGTATGACATTATCGTTATTAGTTATTTTCAGATATTTGAACAAACATATTTCCTTCATGAAATAAAAAGGAAGATAGACAAGTTCATACCATGGCACACTCCAGGCAAAGCAATAATATTTATCACCATGGAGACAAGCAGTGGCAGACGCACCGCCAGAAACATTACATTGTGTATTTTTAACCAATACAAGGAAATATCTCCAAATATCCTAAATGCATAACATACACAACACAACAGGGTTACCAATGTTATTTGTGCCATTAATAAATAGTTTGCTGGTGATGTTTTACATTTTTATTTATTTTAAGCATGAATCAAGAGCAAAAACCCTGGGGCTTTACACATACATTGGCAACCATAGCTCACTGAAGTGGGGAGGGTCTAAGTGGAATGAAAAATGAGGGGTATTACAGTGATGACAGGAGGGAGGAAGGGATTACAGAAAACAAAAGACAAATGTGCAATAGGGGGGTATTTGGTGTCAATATTCAGGCACATTTTTTAATACACGGCATTACAGCTCATCATAGCGGCCTGCAAACCTGACACAAAGCACAGCTGCTATGGCAACAGGTGAAATATTTCTAAACTCTATTCAATATGGTATAAGCAGTCTGTGGTACCAAACTACATCCAAAATTTATGGGCGCTAAAACAACACAGACAGCCAAGTACAAAAAAACAGTTTCTAAATGTAGGACCTGTTTCATAATTTGGCCATGTTATGGTTTCCATCACGTCATGTCACACTTACACAACCCCCAAAAGGTACAGTCCACCTCCCGACCCAAAGACACTACAGTGGAACAAGTAACAAGCAAACAAGGCAAACTCAACTCATGATCAGTAATTCACCCTTACCTTCTGCATTACCTCAAAAGTAAAACCCAGGGAACTAATTATATGCAATTACACAGCAGTATTTTATTACCACACAATGTTTAATTGGGATTTGTAATGCCACTTTCACAAAAAACATACTGCATTAGTGCATTTTTTGAATCACAAAACATGGATTTGCACACTGAACAAATTTCTACACCAAATGTCCATGTATCCATGCTTGGAGCTGAGGTACACAGCAACACTTTGTACGTTTCTCTCTCACAAATATGTGTAGAATTTGGAGACAGCTTCTTGACCTATCATGCAACAGCATTGTTACCATTGTCCCCATTGTCCTTCTGCAATTTCTAATGAGCCACTTTTGTCACCCAAGGGTCACCCATCCATGATTTGGTGAGCCAGTAATGCATTTTCTAGTAGTTTTTGTTCATTTAAAAGGATGGCCGTTTTAAATGTATGTATCAATATTAAAATCCAGGCAATAAATAAATAACAAATCAATTTAAAAAAATTAAAAAGTTTAAATTGTCCAATTTGGGTACTGCAGAGCACATTCACTTCATACAAACAAAGGACACTACAACTATTAAACTGGCATAGTCAAGGATGTGAAATGAGTTGCTTAATTCTTAAACCATTTTATGTAATGAAGCAATGTGCTTTGCCTCAAAAATATTAAATACATTACCCTTCTGAAAGACACAACATAGAAGGTGTCTGGTCGTCGATTCAGCTCATCAAAGAAGTGACTGTAGGTGTTGTGAGGAGCGTAGTACACCTGAAGCTCACTACCAGAATTCCTAAAAAAAAAAAAGCAGCTGTAATTAGCCATTGTCCTGTAGACAATGTCAAAATTAACCATATCATTGTGTCTAAACTAATTTTTGTTGCAAACCAATGGTGATAGGTTGCCAAATGATTGTTTAATCGGTGTGTCCACAGTTCAAAAACACAGTTCTAACTGTGGATTTTATCATTTTGTTTTGGTAAGCCTATGGGTGTTTGAAAGTAGATGTTTGTCCCATTGTTTTTGAAGGTTGGGTGTTTTACAGCAAATATCAAACTGGGAAAACATTGTAGGTGTCCAAAAAGCTATTAACTCCATCTGTCTGATAGAAGGGCAGAACTGCTTTCACAGCAAACCTTTAGTGCCAGGGAATAACATTTTAAAACGAACTGCATCAAAATCTGGGCAAGAAGTACGCAGATAAAAGTTGCATGCAGCTTTGAGAACAAAACAAAACATCAAGTATACTTACTTTTCTTCAGTAGTCTTCATGTATTGGACAGTCACAATCTCAGAGGCCTCCTTATCGTCTGTCTTCTGTGAAAAAAATAAGCATCTAATATATCAAGGCTGTTATTGGCTGAACTGTGAAGTCCACACATTATTCATCAAGAGCTGTGAAGTGATAAAAAAAAAATCACTTCCAAAATCTACAACAAATGGAAGGGACATATTTATAGAGGATATTTATAACGTTTTATGAGCTTTTAAACATGCTATAATACTGTTCCGCCATCATTAACTTGCTCAAAGTTGTATTTCAATTGATTTGTGCATATTTGATTAATCCTGTTTAATGCTGCATTCAAGTCTTAAGTGCTCAGAACCCCCCCATCTCCACCTACATCTCTGTACTTACTTGACATTATTTAAGATTCAGGTCATACACGTAGGTTTCAAAAATGTCACGTAACAATTTTTCAACATAAATTAAAAACTACTTGCTACAGTGACTGCAGTTTCTTGCACACTCTAAATCTGATTATGATTTTCTTAGATTATTAAAATGACATGTAAAACAGCAAAATCATCTAATTTCTTTCAGATCATGGTCTCTGATTACACACATCAGACTTTGTGGTTTACATGAAATAATCCTAAAATTCCAGAATCAGATTTTGGTGTGCACATAATCAGATTTTGGTGTGCATATGAACACAGCCACTGAAGAGAGAAATACTGATCTGTTATAGTTTAATACTAAATACTTAAAAAAGCACAATATGTCTTATGTACACAATAGTGGAATTTAAAAAAGCATGTACTTTTGTATTTAGAGTATTTGACAAATTGGGTTATCCCTGCTACAGACCGCCCAAAAGCACAAAACTGGTCTGTGGGACCCTAATCCACAGCTCCCCCAATGAATGTTTACTTTCTCAGGGCTGTTGGATTAATTTAAACACAGGCCTATAGAAAAAAAGGCAAAAAGGGGAAGGTGTGAGGAACAGTGAAGTGACATTTGCCTAGTGTCATTTATAATTTAGTGTTTGGAAGTTTACTACAACTACATTGATTCTAGTGTAGCAGTTTGTAAGATTGTGCGTGGTAAATTGTAAAATAATGTAGTGAATTACCAGAATGGTCCGAGACGATTTGTGATTGCTGTTACTCATGCGTCTGGATTTGGTCTGCTGCACTTCATGACGGTGGACCCAGCCCCTGAGCTCGTGGGCCAACCTGCCAATCAAAAGGGTTATTATGATGTCGTCCATAGCTATTTTAGTATGTAAGGTGACATTTCAGAAAGCTTATAGGCCATGTTGTGGGGTTACTTACTCCATGCACTTGGTTCTGTTGACAGGAGGCTGGCAGGGGGGAGGAGGTCTGAGAAAGATGGGATCCTTCACCACCATTAAAGCTTTATCCTCTAAACTAGACAAAAATAGAAAAAATGAAAATAAGACAACAAAACATTTATAAATAAAAATGCTTATAAGTCAACTGTCTAATACTTTAAACAACAACTTTATTAAGCTAATAACTAACCCTTCAACACTCACAGTTACCCAAGGCTGATGTACTGAATAATGTTGAAAATCAGGAAATACCACCACATTATGAATGACATCTGCAGTACATGGCACATTGGCGGCCCTCCTCAAATGTTACAGTAACTGAAATAACAGTCCTTCCACAGGGTGAATGATTGTGAGATGTGAGGTGCTGATGTACAGCATCCACACCCAGTGGCCACCTGCAAGGTCTCAGACCAAGACCACCTGACGTAACCTGCCCCCATAGGCCTCCCAAACACACCCCATGCTTCAGACTATGTTCTGGAAACGGTTTCCTGGGACAACATGTCAAAGCAGAGCTGACCGACCAAGTATCCCGGCAAAAGGGGCCATAGTAAACCCTCCGCACACATGCACCTAGTTTTTAGGGGTACCCTCCGATTAGGTTGCATATCATTGCCGTCACACTGCCCTCTGCTGTGTTCAGGGCTGTCACCCCTTTGTAAAGGCTAATGTGTTCCTTCCTGTCTGAGCTGTTTAAATGCTGCAGGGAAACTCGAGACTGTACAGGACTGGTTTGTGTTAGCGTGTGACGGACCCTACACACAGATCTGACTGAACACAGGCTGGTATCGGCGTAGTAATAGATACGTTGACCATCACCACCTCACAAAACATCTCCACTGGGGCCAGGAGAAAACATGTAATTAAACAAGAGTAAGTGTCTATATTTAGACACAAATTTTAGACATTTGTAAAGAAACTAAACTAAAGAAACTAAAGAAAAAAAACACGCTGTTAATAGCCATGTAAAGCCATGTCATCAAAGCCTGACCCCAACCTCCACTCATTACTCAAATCCTAACTAGATATGGAATGGGGGACTTCTTCTGAGTGATGTTTGAACTGACACAGTAAAAGGCTGGAGGATATGTTTATATGTGCTGTAATGAGCCACCAGGGCACAGGTGCATCCTGGTGCACCGGCCTCTTGGATAAATACAGTGTTGATGGTGTGGGTTGAACTGATTACCTGTCCATTTCAGAGGGGTGCTGAGGCTCTGAGTCAATGACTACTTCTGTTTCAGCCTCTGATGAGAAGCCCAGCAGGTGCCTGCCGCTGTGCTGTGTTGAAACAACGTCCAGCCTGGATCCAGGGCCACCCTGAAAGAGACTGTGGAGAGACAAGGTGAGTAAAAGACAGGGGACAGGATGCAGAGCAGTCAGAGCAGCAGATGAAAGAATAGAGCTGACTTTGGCCAGGGCTGCTGGACTGAAATGACCGCTGAATCCCCTGCTGCTCACATCCTGTGCACAGGAGGGCCCTTCACTTTTAGCCACAAGTCAAATGTGAACTCTGATCTAGACTGCATAACTCAGGACGCAACGGGGCACGGACACACAAGTGAAAATACACACAACCCCTTCAAGAGTATTAAATGCACTAAGTGGCATTTTCATTTCAAAGGGATTGGACCTCAAAAGAGGCATATTTTACATTCCAGAGGAGAGCCCAAACACAATCACACAGACGAGAATAGAGGTACAGACACACACAACCATAAACAAATTCACCGCTCCTTAAAATGTATTTATGTTTAAGCTCACAACAACAAATGGACAAAAGAGCACATTCCCAGCAAAAAGCAGAAGGATTATGAAAGGCAATCACCAGACTAACTAAATGTTTATAAAGTTTGGGGGGAAAACTAGCTCCCAGAGGAAAACATTTTTACAACATGAGAACAGAGGCTTTATCTCACTGTTTGAGGGTGTACTGTGGACTTGATGTTATGAAATTACACAATTCTTACTCTTTGATCAGTCTCATAGTTACGCCACTATTGGCACAGATGTTTAGGCGCTCCACTGACCAAAATCATGGCAAGTTAAACCAAATTCATAAAGAGCAGCTGTCTTTAGGCCTGTCATGATAAAAATATTTGAAGTGTGATATTTTGATTTAGATAAATGATAATATTGAAAATTATTTATACCACTTTCACATTAACCTTACAGCATAATAATTACAGTACACTTTTTGCTAAGTGAATCATATTAAACATATTTTAGTAGGCAATCTATAGATAGTACAATGAAACACTCAAGTAGTTAGTTCTAGTACCTATAATGTCATGTAAGTTAATTATTGGACAATCTACAACTCAAATGTGATCATATAGCCCTAATACTATATAAAATTAAGAAACATTTCCCCACTAGTGTGAAGAAAAGGTACACATGATACTGAGCCTGAAAAAATATATATTGAACCGTAAGTCGATATAGTGATAATTGTGAAAGACCTAGTTGTGGTTTTACCTTGTTGGTCCAAGATTAAACACGAGGAACACCATGATAACCAACAGACACACTGTTCTCCTCTTGGGGGCTGTTGTCTTTAGCACAGTGTTCTGATGAAAATAAAAACACCATTACAACATACATTAGTTATCAGCAGTAAATCAGTCTATTTTTGTATTGAGTAGCGTCACTTGTCTCTCACCTCACTTAGTAGCCCCTCCAGCTGCCTCTTGAGAGTGCCATTTTCACTTTTGAGTGCCTCATTCTCAGACAGTGCCATTTTCAATCGTGCTTCCAGCGACAGCAGGTATTCTTTCTTCTTTTTCCGTGACAAGGAGGCTGACTCACGGTTCTTTATCATCCGCTGTTGCCTCTGGGACAACTTGGACTGAAGTGAAAACAAAAATACACATGATAAATGCTGTTGTTATTGCACATTTGAGCACCCCACTGAGCACCTATCCAAACACAATGGCTAAGAAGTAATTAAAGAGAAACAAGCAGTGAAGTGGGAGACTGGGCCACCTGTTAAGACTGTCGATCATTGCCTTCCTTATTAATGTGACATCATGTTTGTCTATGTGCTTGAGAGTGAGACCTGAGAAGTCACTCTTTATTTATAAGAAAAAGCTTTACTAAGAAAAAGAGCCAAATGTCATTAAAGGTGCACTGTGTGCAACTTTTCTGGTGGATGGTCCGTCAAATACTTTTCTCCATAAAAATGTTATTGCTTTGTCTGGAATGTCTGACAGTATGGTATTAAACTTTTATCTTCATGGAGACCAAACCGGACCATGTTACAAGTCAGATCTGTGAACCTGAGCAATAAAATCACCTGTAATTGAATAAATGTAAAGGTAGAGCTGTTTAACGTCATACTGCAGTGGCATATCCATCTTAACAAAAAGGTGACTGGACCCCCAACCAAAAAGTTGCATAGTGTACCTTTGAGGAAAATGTAATGTAATGTAATGATATAATTCTTTAAATAATAACCAGGGTTTTACACACAGTCTAGCATTTCAATAGAATCTGGAGTTATGTTTTATTACATTTCTTGTAGCTCTAAACTAGCTGTTAAACATGGAAAAGCATTAGACAACCACCTATTGGTTTCTCAGTACTTTAGCTCTTAAAGTCCCACTTAATGTGCAGAGACACCTCAGCATTACCTGCAATAAATCAGTGTTTTAACACAACCCAAAAGAGCACTAAAACGCACATGTTAAAGATGCCATTTTCAGTATTTACACAAACATCTGCAACTAAGGTCAAGAGGTCACATCCAAGTTACCCCTCTTCTCCATACATAAAGCAGATATGTTTATATTGCATAACGCCACAGTTGCAGAAAGTCCTAACTCCCAATAAATGCACTTAGCGAAATGTTTAGGTTTAAAGTTAATTTTACATTAATACAGACCAGCAAACTTGAAAGTGTAATATTTTCTGTACATCTTTGTCCACTTCTTTGCACCTCTGACCTGCCCCTCCCCAAACACACTCTCTGGGGTAAGCCTCTAGGTCGTGGTCATAATAGCTCCACTGGTGATTAAGTTATTTGGATCCCTTGTATTTTTGTTCTGTTTCCTGAGAAAGCCCTCTGTCTGCAGGCTCAGATCTGGGAGCGGTGCCACTAGCCTGAGCCTGGGAACAGCGCTGTGGAGTAGTTACCAAGGAGACAGCAGTTACCAAGATGAGGACGGCCTTCAAATCACTGGCACCCGAACACTCAAAGATATGGGACATGGGGAAATGGCACAGTGGCATTTATTGATAAGGTGCGACCCATAGATTATATGCAAACAATACATCAATTGCAGTTACCTACAAACCCTCCTAATAGCTGATGGGAGTATTTATTGGGACTACTAATTTTAGGGCCACAGTTTGAGTAAATGATCCTCACACACACACACACACACACACAATAGCACCCAGTACTGGACACCATCTCAGTAAGTAGAGCAATCCTGATGGCTGTTTACAGCTGTCACTAACACTCCAACACCTGTCTGCAGCATATAATCGTTTTGCAGTTGTTTAACACCAGGGCTTTGGGGGCTCAGCTAAGGGCCAGAATACAGTGCAGTGAACAGGACAGTGCCGTATGCACATGGCACCTGGTCCAAATATGCCATCTCTCAAAACCATTTTACATGAACATTAGCAAAGCGCCCAAGTATTCACAGCTGCAGGATCTCTAAGCAAAATGCAATGCTCCAAGAGTTCATACAAAAAAAAAGAAAACTGTACACACGCATTAGCAGCATATCGCCATTGTTATATCATTTCACCCATTAAGAAGCTCTAGGGACATTCAAGATCTTCCCATATCCCAGTAATTAGTGTCTCTTTTTGCTCTACCATGAGAAGATTCCCTGCCATGAAATTGTCCCCAACTGTTCACTGTAATAAATTGGCTAGATTTTGGTTATGTTTCAAAACAGTATTTGTCTTGTGTTCTGGGATTTGCCAAACTTTCCTCCCCAATCCTGGCATGGAAAGTACCTCTCTCCCTCTCTATATTATTCCTCGTGATGACTGAACTAGTCCCTCACAGGCATTTTTGTGCTATGTTTTTACAGTCAAAGGTCAACTGTTACCATATATAACACAACAGGAAC
The DNA here is from genome assembly GCA_029959045.1 of Taenioides sp. WSHXM2023. Classification (NCBI taxonomy): domain Eukaryota; kingdom Metazoa; phylum Chordata; class Actinopteri; order Gobiiformes; family Gobiidae; genus Taenioides; species Taenioides sp. WSHXM2023. Next base: position 16,808,159 of record CM057095.1, read on the forward strand.
TTTTAAAGTTTTGCTTGCATTTAAGCATTAAAAATAAACATAGAAAACACCATTAATGTCAAGCTCAATTAACCAGATGCCTTGAGAAGTACTAGAAAAGCAGTGGAGAAATGAGCGGATAAGTAACTGTAAAGATTATTTGCGCATGACATTGTTCATTATTACATTGTTTAATTGTTTGTACACTTGTGTGCTGCTAAATATGAGATTTAATAAACAAAATTGTAAGGACAAAGTAAACCTACATAATGGAAAGTTTCACATGCAAGAGCTATTCCGAACATCAGTCATTGCCTAACACAACAATAAATTGTCAACGAGTCTCCCTCAGAGTAAAACTGAGGCTGACAGAAAAAACAAGTGGAACATTTGTATTTTATCTATAAAATACAAGAGCCAAGAACCTGCCCTTGGTAAAACCCCAGATGCTTCAATTAAAAGGACAAAAAAACTGTCCCATTGGCAAAGACAGTAAAGTAGTCAGTGAATAGTTTGATGATTGATTGACTATGCATATATTGTCCCTTCAAATAAAGTTAAATTTCTTTCAACTCCATCCCTTAAATTAGACATTATTTTTGGTGTGGAAAATTTGCTTGACATATTTTAAGCATTTCAGTAACTTAATTTCACGTTCCTCAGAAGGAAATTGTCACAGCAATTGGAAGTTATAAAAATATTACAAAAGTTCTCCAAAGTTGGGAACATTTAAACTATGTTTTATTTTGGCAATGAGTAGGTCCTTTGGCCATAAAACACTATCTTGAATTTATTATACTCTAGCATTTTCTGAAAAGCATCTTTGTCTATTGCACAGCCTGGGAAAAACATTTTGTGTTGGGCTGCTAAAAATTTTATAAATTAAAGCCCACTCCTTAGCAAGAAAATAAAAGACAGATTGTTTTGATGAAAAGCAGAAATGTTTTAAGCTTTCAAAATCCTTAGCATTGTGTTTTCAGGACATAAGAATATTTCTTGTAGTTTTAAATATCAAAAGTAGACCACTAAGGCATTTTCCACTACAACAATAATATGACAGTTGCCACTACAAATACAAATACAAATATAAGCAATTCTATGACACTAAACTACACAAATATACACTACACAACAAAAGATAGTTCTACTCCTGCATACTTATATTGCCTACTTAATATTGGCACCTATATATTCAGGTATTCCCCAAATATTCCTAAATTGAAATTAATGGGTGCTTTCACATATGTAGTTGGAGTTAAACATGCTAATATAGTATCAGGACTCACATCATCGTCTGAGGAGGGCGTGCAGAGGCTGATAGAGACCACTGGAGGAGCTGTGATCGGGACTGGCCTCTCTGGACTTAGCGTTGGCATGGCGACCACATTTGCAGCGAGCACTTGTGGGGGCTGGATGTGCAGCACCTGGCCCGGCTGAGACAGCACTATGGGGCGGCCTGAGGAAAGATACACACAGTCCTATTACAAAGACTTGTGTGGGCTATAATCATATTTGTGCTAGCTGTATGATTACCAAGACTGCTATTATGTGAGTCAGTTTGATTTTGTGATTGTTCTGCTAAGGCCCTGATAACCTGTTTTTCATTTAGATTTTTAGCAGATTGTAGCCCACCTCTGAGGAACCACATTAACCTCTGGCTTTAACAGGGTTTTTCCACTTTTAAAATACAGGTGCAAAAGACCTTTACCAATATGACCTATGCTCTGAACTTCTGAACTTTGACATTCCGAGCTGTGTTAACTTCAGTCCAGCAGCTTGTAAGGAGCTACTACACTACCACAGTATAAATTAGTTTGTTTCTACATCCTTATTAGAGAATGTAACAGCCAAATATCTTACAAAGGTAAATCAATTAAACAATTTTATAACGATTTTAAAAAGTATGAGACGATACTGTCAGGATTTACAAATGATGTGTGAAAAATGTGTCCCTGAAGAATTTAACCAACCTTAAAAACACAGTGCCCGAAGCCATTACTCTGAACAACCCTGCAGCCCTCAACTCTAAACAACCTGTCAGGGTCAATTGTTTTGACATAGCAGCACTAATGAATGGAGGTCGTACTGACTCCAGTTTTATCTTCAACACAAACTCTCCACCTGTATGAAGAATTTATATGGGTGAAGGTGAAAAAACACATCTGTACATTTGTGAAAAAAATACAAATCTGCATGCATTTCTCTGTTAGTTTTTAGTGAGCTAAGTTTTACTACATTTAGCCTTTTAGGCATAACCAGGAAAAAAAAAATCAAAAAGGTCAAATATGCCTACCTCCTTGCATCTAAGGCTATGACACAAGTTCTACTGTTGGCCTGGGCAGAACTGACATCACACACAGGGTCTGAGAAAATGAACCAGATGCCAAACCACAAATAAATGATATAATGCTATAACCCTCAAGTGACCCTACAGCCTCAAAATCCACAGGCTACTAGTCAACACGCATTTATCTGTATTTTTATACACCACAGACCCATAAAAGCAGACTAACACTGGCACTGGCATGACGCTGAAATCAGTTGGGAATAAAATTGGGTAAACAGCTCCCTCTGGTGGTCATATTTATGAACGTAGATCCAGTTAAAAGCCTTTGTACCAACAATTACTGACATAATTCATGGCTTGTATTCAGTGCAATTAATTTATTCATTTTTTGCAGATATACAATAACAGTATATCCTGAAACAAGCAATTACAATTATAAATCAGTTTGTTTTGTGCTGCAATATGTGCTCTGACCTGGAGGTGGCGCTGGCTGAATGCTGACAGGGGCCGGTTTGACAACAGGCAGAACAGTGGTCTGCAGTGGTTGTAAAATGATAGTCTTGGCCTGCAGGGGAGCTGCTGCATGTGCCAAGGGCACAGTTGTTATCAAAGGTTTGGGTTGGATAGAAACCTTGGGCCCAAACTGGATCGGCCTCTTAAGTGGCTGGGAAGGTTTGACTGTTAAAAAAATTTAAAGACAGAATAAGATCAGTGCATTTCTATCATTTAATAAAATAATCTGTGTAAACAAAGAATTAACTGTCCACAACAAAAACAATGAACAAAATTATCTTTTTTTATTTGACAAATACAAAGCTTCTGTTGATGAATATTTTATTGATTTATTTTAATTCAGACAAATCCTCTGTTTGACCTGTATATCAGGATTTAATTTAAAAAAATGAACAAACCATACAATGCTCACCTCGCTGACCACTTCTCTTTTGAGCCTTTTTAGTTGAAGTGATTGCATCAGAAAACCCACTGGACTCTGAGGAAACCGATGCAGGAGAAGGCAAAGATCGTGGAGAAAGAGCCTCATCCTGAATGTGCAAGAATAATAAAAGGATTATTACAATTCAACTCCTTTTTTAATACCTTTATGCCATTAATTTATTACCCTTAATTAAAAATTTTCAAGAAATCCTTTTGTAATACCATAGCAAAACACAATACAATATACTTCAATTTAAATAAATAATATAAACATAATACATAAATAAAATATAAGCCTTGAAGTAACTTAAATACATGTTTTAGGTATGCCATGAGGAGGCCGGATAAAAATGTAACCCTTGTCCTTGTTTTGACACAGTGAAAACATCTGTCTCCTAAATTACGCTAATATGTTTCAGGTTGTCAGCACCTTTCTCAAAGAAGAGAGTCATCCATAGAACAGATGGACAGCAACGTATTAATTTGACAAGGTGTTTAAGGATTTTGTTATTAAATGTCTCAAGAGTGATCTTCCATTGAGCAGCTGTTGATCTCACCATATGGTCACGGGTTTTGTGTGCATAAAACAAGGTGATACAAACAGAAGTTGTGAATGTGATGTGTTGAAAGCAGTGACTTACGTGTAAGGAGTATGGGGACAGGGCTTCCACAGAAGAGGGAGAGGGGACTGAACTCAATGTGTGTGCAGGTGACAGAGAGTCCACACTCACCTCGCCATCTGGAGGCACAAGGACACACTTTTTATTTAAAGAGCCCATATTATGCTATTTTTTGATCTGTGCTGTAATGTTGTTTCTTCATCAAAAACATACCTGGAGTTGTGTTTTGTTTCACACATGTTAACGCAGAAACTGTGTGTATTTAGGCTGAGCCAAAAGGTTGTCAGATTTAAAAGTGAACTATTTTCAGTTTGTGGGACCATGGTATAAAAAGATTAAAAACACACTGCTCCTCATTGTTTAATCCTTACTTAAAGCTCACAAGAGTCAAAACTCAATTAATGCAAAAAATATATATAAATGATAGGTTTCACATATTTATAACCCCAATTAATAAATTGTATTGTGTATGTATACTTTCACATAACACCAAAAGATGCCATCTACGTTTTGGCAGAAGAAGACTAGAAAGCACAGGGGAACCACATGTGCAATCTACTGGTAAAATTTTTTTTTATAAACTTACACATGGCATCTTTAAGCTACCATCTTTAAACTCTGAGAAGATTTTACTATTAATGAAGTTTAACAAATAGGCAGTGCCATACCTGTGTAGGTGCTATGTGTGTCCACTTCATTCCAAGAGGGTATGTCGATATCAAAATCTAAGTTGGGTCCCACACTGGCCTAAAAAAGAAAAAAAAAATATTAAAATTATACATAATATTACTAATTCTATTGCACTTTTAAAGCAAGCAGAGTGGAAGAAATTTCTCATATCAGTGCCATAATTGGATTTCTTTTCAAAGTTTATTAAGGAGCAAATGCAATCACAAGTTAATTAAAATGAATATAAACCTAGTTTCTTATTGTCATTTCTTTTATTTCATCAGTTAGCAGAATTCTTAGTTGCTTTCTTTCTAATAAAAATCCGACATATTACATAATAAATTAATAAGTGAAACCAGAGATACCAAGACAGAAACTGTCTTTACTTCCCAGGGTGCAGGTGCACCTTTCCTCATAAGACATTCTACAGTTGGTCCACTATCATTTGCATACTAGCGAAATGAGAAACTCACAAAGCCTGCATGCTGCAGAGCTTCCAGCAGCTCATCTGCATCTCCAAGATCATCCAGTTCATCAAAGAGGCTGATGTCTGTTAAATGAAGTACAGAAAGAGTATAAACAATTTCTTTGTCGCCATAAGGCTGAGCACCACTTGTCTCTCTCATTAAAACTGAGCAACGGATTTGTATGGAAAATGCTATTATGGCATGTTTTCTTAAACATATAGAGGCAACAAGTGATAGTTACACCCCAAAAAATACAATATATAAAATAAATCAAATAAGCCACACAGCAGAGTCTATGTAAAACCTCTGACCCAGTGATACTTGTTATATAATAATTATTTGTGAATAAGGAGGTTAATGTAAGCAAATACTCATTACAAGTGTTAATTATAAAGTAATTTGTGTTTTATCATTTGGCATCACTGTACAATTGTTATTAAATGTTATTACTATTTTAGGCATTGACGTGTAGTTACATCATCTCCGTGGGGGGCGGCTATCATGCTAAAAAGCTAATGCTAAATGTGTTTTATGAAAACAGTGACTTTAGTGGGAGAGGCAATCTAGTATTTGAACAACATTGTCTTCATGGAGAGGCACTTAATGAAGTTTTATTGAATTAAATTGGCATTTGTCTTAGGTAGATCCTTCTAGAAAACATGAGCAGGACTTACCCCACTCGCCTCCCTGGTCGATAGACATGACACCAGCTTCGTCATCCATCACAGGGCAATGTTGTGGATTTTCTAACGTGGAAACAGATGTCATTCTGTATTGAATTCATTAGTAAAATATCAAAATGTGAAGAGCTTCTTTCGAGTTTTCCTCATCCACTGTCACCGCCTTCCATCAGCTGTTGTGTTTTGGTAAAGACTTCCTACAATCCCCAAAAATACACGTCTGTCTTTAGCGTAAGTACGGGTGCCAGCGAAGTCCAAACAAGTTAACTACACCGCTGCTGCAATCCTCCTCATGACCACAAGCCGTCGTGTTAGCACTATAATTTACTCGCCCAAAAACAAATTGATGACTGGATCAAAGTTTATAATTATAGGTTGCCGGTATTGGAAGACAGTTTTCATGATCGGGCGGTGGATCCCCAGACAGGCATGCTAACTTAAATGCTATATGCAATGTGTGCAACATCTAAAACTATGATGCAATGTGATTTTTTCCCTCACTTTTATGCCTGTCTGATGAAGAACCATGGACTACGAAGTGTATGAATTGATTGACTCCAATGTGTTGTAAGTAGCCTAATTACTCTTACAATTATACAATAATTACAACAATACAATTATTCTCAAAGAAGTTGGTTTTGTGTCATGGTTGGCTGTTTGTTTCTCAATGAATTAATTTAGAGATAATCCCATTAGGCACAAAGAGCCTTTCAAGAGACCAAAAGAATATCAAGAGTGTGGGTCTGTAGTAGGTCTGTAGTTGGTGAGGCAGGTGAGGCAGGTGAGGCAGGTGTACAGTGGACCTAATCCTCCATGGCCATGTTAGGTTGTCAGGATTAACCTCAGGTGATCTTTTTATTCTCTGCTGGTGCAGCTCATTTGGCCAAGAATTTCTAAATTGTGTCTTATGACAGTGTCTATAACATAGACACTGACATCTATCAATATAGATAGATAAATAGCCTAAGAATAGGGGTCTGCCTCTATAATCAGTTAAGGTTGTAACTCAGTCATCTGACTGTGGCTTTAATTAGGGCCTTGTATCGTTTTAAGGTATCAGTAATAATGCAGAAAGAAAGTTGGATAGCCTACTGGTACCAATAAAAAAAGTGCTGGAAACGTTACTGTGTAGTGTGACCACAAATGATGAAAAGTACACTTTTTCCTCAAATTAAATTATTAAAAAAATGAAATTAAATGAAAAATTATTGATCAAATAAATATTGTTTAGGTATTAGTTGGGTAAAAAAAAGAAAAGTACCCAGCCTAAGCTATTATTATATTATATTATATTATATTATATTATATTATATTATATTATATTATATTATATTATATTATATTATATTATATTATATGAATTTATTATGTTATTTAAACAAAATGTTGATTCAGTGTTTAAATTGAAGACATGTATTTGTTCCTGACTGTCACTGATAGTAAGGATAACCTAAACTTGCGACTGGAATGGGGTTGTAATTGCAAGGACTTGCTTTGGTTAATAGGTTTACTGTTCAAAACTCATCATATTGATTGTTTTTAAAGCCTCTCCAAATCAGACACGAACAGGAGATTACCACATTAACCTGATGTGCAGAGAAGATTTTACCTCGACATTTGTGTAAAATGGATTATAGGCTTTGGACAATTTGTCACAGCCATTGTGTCTGTTCTCTTCTTAAAACAGACTTATGGCTTATCCATGAATTTCAAAGTAATGAAAAATATTCAGTGGCTCTCAAAGTGGTGTCCATATCAGAAAACTGCAACAATGGGGTTGGCAGACCAGTCAGTTGACTCTCATAAGACTCGTATGACTCATAAGATTTACCAAGCTTGAAAATGATGATGTCATGATAAGAAATGTTTGCTCAAACGTCGCATAAATTCAGAGGCATTTTGTATTTTGCTTGAGAAGAAACAGATGTTGGTTAGTGGTAATGGATCCATTCAGTTGTGGGAATGTACTAAAATTAGGGATGGTTCGATGTGGAGTTTTTGAGCTGATGCTAATATACAGTCTTGCTGCTGTGACAGTTACTCAGATATGTTGATGCTGATATTAAGATTTTAAAATCTATACCAAGACCTACAAATCTGTACTTTAAGGTTTAAATAAATCTTTGTAAAAAATAGTAACAAAATGTAGCCTATTTGTCTGGGATATAAAATAATGTGCATGATTGTTTAAACATACTATATTTTAGCCTAATTAATACCAATCCTCTTTTTTCCATTTTTTATTCATTAGTCAGTTCAAAGGCAGTGTTGCACTGAGAACAAATGGGGAATGACACATGAGCAAATAGAAATTGGGGCATCAAAAAATATGATGGTGATATTTGGGAAAACCCCTCAGATATCACCAACACCTATACTGGCACCAATATTGCCCATCAATAATTCCTGCAATGTCCAAGAACATACTAGTAGATGGATTCTGCTATAGATTGTTTTTCTCATGTTGTCTCATGTCCCACATGCCTCTGTATCCCTCTAACTTTAACCCGCCTATGGCCACTTAAAAAGATAGCTTGAAAAACTGAAAGTGGAAGGTGGATGTGACAGAAGGAGAATTAATGAAAATTATCTTTGCATGTTGACTATAGTGAGGTCATGGATATTAGTAAAGTGGTTGAAGTTAAAGGTGACATGATGTTATTTCTTTGCGCACTGTGGCATTAAATCTGTCTCCTTGGAGACAAGCATGTGGCACCACTAAACCAAATTACGGTATCCTTTGAGAGGCTACACCACTCACAGTAAGAATGCATGTTTTCAAGATATTTGTGATTGTGAGCAATAATAAAAATATTACTGAATGCTATAAATACAATTAATACCATATTTTGGAGCGTTCCAGGCAAAGCATTGACTTCTCTATAGCGACACGCTGGTGATGGACCACACACCAAAAAAGTGGAATAGTGCACGTTTAAGCAATATGACAAAAGGGAAAAATACTAAATACTTATTTGACAAAATTAGTTAATTTGTTGTAATATTTTAACAGTTGTTGTTTTTTATCATATTTTCCATAAATGGAAAACTTGATTGTACATTTGCAAGCAACCTAACTGTTGTGAAAAGGAACACAAGGAGCCCCTCTCAAAAGACTGTTTGAGCTACATTTCATCCTTTGTGTGTCAGATTGATGACCTGTGAGATGGATGATGTTCTGTAGCTCTGCTGGCATTGTCTTATCCAGGCCGACACAAAGAGGCACAACACTTATCATCGCAGGCTTATAGGGAGCAAGGGGCAGGGGGTGTCAAGGGCTCTGTGATGGTAGTGGTGTAGCGGAGGTGGGGGTCCTCCTCGATAAAGCTTGATGAAGATGGGTTAATGACAGAAGAGGCAGATGGAGAAAGCCATCTCCCATGACGACCAGCCAGAACCACCAACCGGAAGTCAGCAACCAAATTCAAGAAGGAAAAAATGGTGGATGGATGCCAAGTGTGTCCTCTAGTATTTATTATACAGTATTAGGGGTTTAAGGCATTGAGGCGATTGGAAACAGACTGGTGGCTTTTTGGCTGCATGCACGTGTTCTGATAGCAGGTGGCATATAGGTTTGAGAAGTCTGGTTTAGGATTAAGTATTGTTTATTAAGGATGGGGCTGTGAATACAAAGGAATTCGTGCAAAGGGTGCTCCATGCCTGGATGTGTGTGCTGCTTTTGGGGGCTAGATCACATGTTGATTTATGGATTTTTGTATGCGCCATAACACCATTATACCAAAGTAATTAGCTATGTTGTGAAGAAAAAAGTAGAATAGGGAGACAAAATATGTCTATTTTGGAATATATTGGAATATTTTATTATTATATTATTTATTTTGGAAGTGTCCTCTGATGAAATAAAACCACTTCCAGTTCCCACGTTATTCCCATAATGCACTGCTGTGTAAAAAGACCCTACCAAAATCATCTCAATGCCTTGAACCATGTGCCACCATTAGGGCACACAAAGAGAGGTGTGACAAATGGCAATTGTAATGTCTCTCTGTGACTTTAATGAATTTATATGTTATGTGGGCCTAATGGAGGCTGCCGCGGAGGGGCTGGCGCGAGGCCATAACAAATGAAAAGCTCTGATTAGGACAGAATGAGTTGAGAAAAAAAACGCCATTCATCTTGGTTAGCATCCTCCTGTGCTCTTTTATGGGACGCTGTTACAAGGACGGTGGAGCCGTGGGTGCCTGTCCCATTAGCGGGGGCGTGAGTGGTCACTGGTCAGCAGCACGGCGTTGACGGAGCGTCTGGTCGCACCGCAGTTCATCGCGGAGAATACCTCAGAGTTTGACTCCTGAATAACCTTCTGAGGTACCGGCAGCTTCACCCCTACATGACCCCGCGCGCAAAAGAGGGGTGAGGGGGGACTCCGGGGGGTACCCAGACCAGGCCCACAGCCAGTACGAGATAAACACTGTCAGGGCGACATTTAAAGAAACAAAGGATCAAAACAAAACAAAGCGGACTGAGCTTGGGTTTACGCACTGTATGCATTTACGCACATAATTGTCTTATTTTACACGTAAAAACAGCCGGTACACAGAAAAGAAAGAAAACACCCTCCTGCCCAGCCTTGTCCTGAAAACAGAGTGAAAGTAGCCTATGGGTTATTTGTGGGGACTTTTTTAAACAGCCTACATCTGAAATGCTTTATTTTGATCCTAATTGATTGCATGGCAGACGGAATGTGCATTTTAGGCTATAGATATGCTCAAGTCATTATTTAATTGAGGCGACACTTAGAACACTCACAATTCAGTCACCCTGTTTCTAACCGATGATTATAACCTATTTTTATTTTATAAATTGTCTAATTCACGCCACGTTGAGGTCGGGAACTGCCATCTGCCACAATAGAAGCAACAGTGTACACAGTATCTTTCACCACAATCGTGTTGGAGCTTGATATGGACCACTGTTGTCATTGGGAGAAACCCTGCTCGACCGCCCCCCCTCGCTGGGCCCCTGTGTAGTGCCGCCTTGCAGAGTTCAGTCGGGCTGGGAGAGGAATGCGCTGGGATGCGGAGCTGCAGCGACTCTAGGAAATCGACACAACAACTCATACAATATGGACAGCAATGATCCGTATTTGCATCTCAGTAAGTACAAGACATGTCCATAGAGCTTTTACGGTTCCGTTTTGACCCACCGCGCTTGTTGTGCGAAGTGGAGAGTGCTTTTTTCACAGTGTCGTTTCTGTTCCCTGCGCTAATGCAATCGCGGACTTTAACCACAATCGTGTGTTCGCCGAATGTTTATGCAGCTTCAGATTCTCTCTCTGGGGTCTGTAGCCTCGTGTTGAAGTTGCGCCAGTTGAAGTACAAACCAGAGCCAAACAACACAAAAGTCAGGTGATCTTGGTGGTGCCGGTCAAGCAAGGTCAGAGGTTGGCACTTTAATTGCGCTTATGTAATTTATGAGGCTTGTCGCGCGACTCTGCCTAAACTGTTTGAGACAGAACCACAATTTATTGGCCTACAATCGTCTGATCTTGAGAGGATTTCAAGCGAGAGCAGAGCGGAATGGCGGATCTTTCTTACAGATAAACAAGTTTACTCAGAGCGGTGACAAGCAGCAGCAGTGAGATCGAAGACGCGCCCTGGCTGCGCTATACAGTAAAAGCTGTTCAGTGACAGTCCGCGTGTTGTGATTTTGGACTTTCTTGCCTACTATACATCTAACTTTGGTGTGTGACAGTCTAAAAGGAAATCATGAGAGACAGGCAGAGTCTAGAAACACATCCTATGAGACGTGCCAATTACATTAAGGCTGTTGTGTTGGATAACTTTGGTCATTTATTTACTAGTGTGTTCCTCCTTATCCACACTGTAGGCCTATGCATCATTTATCATGTGATGTTCTCTCTTTCACCGTCACTGAACGCCATACATTGTAAAATCACAGCTGTAAAACATTGTTTCTAAACCTCAGTCTCAAGTGAGTGGAAATGAAAGATAATGATGTGGCAAGGCAAGCAAACAAAGCAAATGAGGCTTGGAAGACAAAATTTAGTGACCCATTTGTATTATCACGGATATCAGTGGCACCATTTGGAGGGCGCTGAAGATTGTTTCCATAATGAAGGGAGCTCCCAGGAGAATGTTACAGACATTTGGAAGAGAGTGTGGACACTGTACAGAGGCAAGGCTAGATCTCCCTGTGAATGTTTGATGAATGAAACCATACCCAATGATACTGAGTGATTTACTTATGATGATATAATAAGCACATATCCTACTATTAAGGTTGTTGCTCATTCATTAAATACAATGTCTGTAATGTCCCAACTGCTGTATACAGTTTTAGCAAATCAAAGTTTGTCTTAAGGCCCTATATATTCCAGACCACAAATGTTATCTGATTCTTATTCAAAATGTTTAGATTATTTATTCATTGTTTTGAAAAACATGTATTAAACATGTACAGATTGAGGACCACTCACACAAGTCATTATTTAGACAACATGATGGCTTTGAAATTAATTGCCACGGGTTGTAAACGCTAAAGCAGTGTCAACAGGCTGGTGATTAGGAACACATTGTTTCATGATCCACTTAGAAGGAGGTCTTTCCCAGGCTTGTGTGTTGTGTTTGAGCAGGCCTGGTGCAGGATGGCTCCAGGCTGCTTTAGGTAGAATCAGCAATTTCTCTCTCGACACTTCAGCATTTTTTATTTTCCATCAGTGGAAGTGAATCTAGACACGCTGACAACCAAATGAAGGAAGTCGCAACAGAAAGGGCACAGGCAAATTATCGTAGAGTGGGGAGGAGGGGCAGCCAGGGAAGGGGTCATGCTGGTTGACGTGAACTCATGGCTTCGTAGGGGTCATTGAGTCACCTTTTACTCACACAGAGGCAAAGATGGATGAACTACACACCCATGTTAGTCACTCGGACCTTACATTGGCGGATTTACCTTCTTCTTCTTATAGCGACGATCTCATGTGACTTAAAGAATGTGGGTGGAACTGTTTGACTGTGGAATCCCAACAGCATTAGACCTGATCTCCTGCTGCCGATTGTCACGAAAGAGAGCATTTCCCCACCCACTACCTAACACACACACAGAGGGAGAAACCCACACAGGTAGAGAAGGAGGCTTAGTGCAGGTAATGTTGACATTAGGATTCTATAGTCAGCCTGGGACATAAGCACACAATGCACAGAAGAAGTCTCACTTTTAAATGAGTGTCAGAGGGCAAAGATCAAACAAGGACTGTGCAACAATAATAAACCGAATTTCATTTTGAAACCAGGAATTAGCTTGCAACAAAGGTCCACTGCACCAAGCTTTGTCTCAACTAAAGAAAATAAATAAGAAAATCAATTGGCTTTAAACTAAACCTTATAAATCCTTTGTTATGTTTGTCTGTTTGGAATGTATAGTGTAATTGAGACAATAGACAAGGTTGTAAAGGCAGAGGTTTTGTGGGCTAATTGTTAGTAATTAGTCATTAGTGAAGAAGGTCAAAGCCTTGATTTAATTACAGTTTTAATCAAGCGCAGAACCTTGAGGGGCCCTCGGGTAGCGTCAGTGTTTTGGTGAAAATGTATACAGACAGTAATTAGTCATAACACAATTACTACATATGTGCAACATGTGGGGGAACTGTATAGGCCCCTCAAGTGCCGTCATATACATCACAAGTTCCATTGAATGCGATATTTCAAATAACTGAAATTAATGAATGCACACGTTCACCTTCATACAAACAGGCCTTCAGTAACATCAACAGGAACACTGGGGGAGGACAGAACCAAATCTCTGGCTTACTCTGAATTTCACAGGATTTGTTGTTTCCAAAATGTCTTTGAAAGAATTTTGATGGTACTCAGAGAAATGTATAAAATGTGCACATGTAAATTACTACATGCCCCTGAACACCTCTTAGTCCCTTTTGTAGCTATTGCAGGTTTTCTGATCTGCATGTAGAGGGGAACCAATGTGGTCTGGCCAGTTTACTGGAGAAATTGGACAGAAATGGAACTGAGAGTGCACTTGGAGTACTCTGCATGTAAATGTATTAACTGTAAAGAGTGTTTACTGTCTGTCACTAAGAAAGAGAGTAAAGGAGAGAGTTTTTTCCACTGAACTATTCTCTTCATATTGTAAGCAAGCAAGTGCTGTAGTGTCAGATTTATATTTCAGAGCATTGCTGTCCATAAAAACAGTGACAAATGGAAGCCTCCAGCTATAGCCTATATGTTGTTTCATGTAATGAAAAATATAGTGTTTTTGAGGAATGAGAAATGATGAAGGAAAGTGTCCACTCCACCGCTGTCACTAGGCAACACATAAAAAGACAGATGAGACCATCCCTTTTGAGATATGAAATGGTAATCGTGAGTGACATCAGGTACATTGGAAAGATTACAGGCTGAACCATATACTGCATACATTTTAAATTTTGAGGTGATATATTGTTTGCAATTTAAATTATTTTGTAATTTAAGTATAAAATGTAACTAATTACAGCTAAATTTAAATGATCAACTTATGGATTTTATTATAATTTCAGTAGTCAAATATAAATTGTGTTTAATGACATTCCTCCAAACTGTCAATGTGTTTGTTTTTTTGTCGCTCCTCTTTCACATCTCTGCTCAATGTGTTTATGTGAGTTAACTGTTAACTATTTTGCAGAAGATATGTAATTTGGTTATTCAGACATCACTAGTCATGTTTCAAGTAGGACATACACTTGAAAAAGAACTGTATCATTATCTGTCCCTAGTAGGACTCTGCCTCTTGTACTGTGCAGTGAGCTGTGGGCCAGCTTACTGTCACTCTGGGGCTCCTGTTACTAGTGGCTGTCCTTCAAGTGCAGCATGGATATTTGAGCTGGCCACATGCAGGTGCACAGGCCAAGAAGCCTTGTTGAGTCATGTTAGGAAAATAGATATAGTGCACATGCTCGACAGGCATCTCAAGTTTTAGTGCTGTCTGTTTCAAAGGGTAAAACATCATCTGATCAGGGTAAATTAGGGGGCAGATACATAACTTTGTCAGTGCCAAATTTGTTTTATTGGATGAAGTAGAAGGGTGTATTAGTTACACAAAAATGCAACCTTAATCAGCCAATGTGCAGAAATAGCTAGTATTTTTGGTGCACTGTTTACTCTAACTGTTATATTTATGTACTCGTATTCCCAAACATGTGACTAAGATTGTGAAGTTTATTTAGGTTCCCTGTAGCTTTAGCATGCATTGTTTGAGTGCCTTTAATGTGCTAAAGCGTGGACTGTTATGTGTTTTCTTGACCGCCACAGAAGACAATTCCTTACTTCCTGGAATGCCATTTTACTCTTAAGAACACAAACTGTGCACATAGGTTACAGTGATCACAAAGCTACGTTAGAAGGATATAGATTTGTATGCACATTTGCTGCACTTTAGTCGTTGACAGTTATGTAAAAAATGTCTTGTAACTTTTTTCTAAATAAACAGGATTATTACAGATCTACAGAGTTGCTTTATGTTAGCACTATATTCTGTACTATAATAAGAAGTAGCAGAACATTTGGTGCCATTCATTGTGACTTAACCTTGTACTTGTGATTTAAATGTCAGTCTGTGCTCCTCAGTGTAACAGGTGTGTGGGGCACATAGTTGTGTTTGCTCACTCAGAGGAGGCACTCAGCAAGGGGGCGGTGAAGAGCTGATTTGTGCCAGTCGTAGTCAAACAGCTCCTGTGGGTTGATCTGTGCGAGGGATAATCTGAGTAATCCTATAACCAGGCCTGACCCCGCCCCCTGCTCTATGTGGCCTTGCCCCTTCTATAGGCTCTGTGATCCTGGTGCATTTTGTCTGGTGTTGAGGACTGAAGTGGAGATTGCTTGTTTTTAGTTTGACTGTTTGGTAATAGCAGCATGAACTCTGGGCTGGTCTAACAGGCATTACGCCAGGGCCACTTAGGACGGAGGCATGTGGCACCCGGCGGCATCACCTGCGACAGGAGACAGCCCTGGCAGGGACAGGGGCTATGGCCACTGTGAGTACCCATATCTGTCTTTAGAAAAAGTACAACACATATAATTTGTGCTTACATTGTATGGTGAAGTTGACAGCCTCTCATGTTGCAGTAATACATATTTCACTCAAGAGAGGCATGTGCTCTAAAAGCTAGTGCAGATGCATTATCATAATACCTCTAATCCCTTTGCAAGTTTTTACTATAGGCCTGTGGAGCGTGCATTCTGTAGATGGGCTTTGCTAAAACATTTATAATTCTCTATGTAATTCACCCATTTTAAAGTAATTTAGCACTATACTTACAAACTGCACAAGATGTTATTGCTGCTCAGTCTCATAACAGTTATCTGAATTTATTTTAGGTTCTTCTACTGTATGTGGCTGCAACAGCATCTTTCGATATCTTAATTCAGGATATGTGTGAAACCAGAAGTGGCACCTTTTTAAACCTCAGACTTGCACAAACAGGACTAGCTGTTGTAACAAGAGAAGTGGTGGAAATTTAATGATACTGTTATTACTACTATAGTCTTGGAAAGTTAGTTTGAAGAGCTCATTACCATAAGCTCTGTAAGTTTTGTAACCTACAAAGAGACTGTTTCGTGGAAGCACCAGTTACCTCATTATCAAAGTCACAAGGGCAGTGGTGAGTTTGCACAGGGGCCTTGAGTCTACCTGTTTGTTTGTTTTCAGGATTGTTTGGTCAGCCTGTTCTGTCTATGCACCCAGACTTATGTTAGCTTTGAGGTTTAAGTTCCAATTTTTTATCACTTACTAAACAGTTTTTATCTCAGCACAGTTTCAGGCCAGGCCTGCTCATCGATCCACTGTTAAAGCCAATCATCTGGTTGTTGTTTGTGAAGCATGGAGCCTATATATACTGTATAGAGATATTTATTTTCCTTTACATACCTGGTAGTTGCTTCAAACAAAGAATGTGTAAAGAATGACACAGGTAGAATGGATTCTTCTTTTTTTTGGGAACTATAATATAGTTATTATGTATAAACTGAATGGTGAGTTCTCTACAGGCCAAAACACAAAACACAGCAATGGTTCAAGCTCTTCTGCAAGGGTAAACTAGAACAGTGAGCTTGATGGCAATATAAGGAAACACAATATACTGAAACATTTCAGAAAGCAAAGTCTCATAAAAAGGAAAATTCATTCATAAATAAGCCATGATTATTCTAGAACCGAACCAAGTCATTTGGACCAAACAGAAAAACTATTCTGGTAGTCTGGGTTAGAATAATTCTAGACAGCATTGTGCAAAACTCACAGTTACTTTAACCCAATCATGACTCCTGCCAGTATGCACAATGTATATGTCAACACTGCATTAAATACTTAATATGTGATCAGTATTTCCATAATCACTTTTCATCTAAAAGCATTTATTATCCAGTGTTTGTGGTGGAGCAGAGATTTGCCTTGGTTTTAGTGTGATAATAGACGTGATGGGGAGATAACCTGTTTTAGTGCCTGCCACACATCCATTCATTCGCTCATTCATTTGTGCACCACCATGCCAGCCTGTGCTGCCCCCCTCTGCGGCCTCCCACCTTCTTGACAGCTGGCCTGCCGAGCTGCAGATACTTACCCGGAGCTAAGAGGATTTACTGACACAACTGATCAGACATCAACCTCATTTGCCTCAGAAATGAATGTTCAGAGTGAGTTGATTTGTTTCTCTTTGTGTTTTCTCATTTTTTTCAGCTTTTAATTGAGTGTTTTGGCCAGTGTTGACCAGGGCTGTTAATGACATGCCCAGTGTATCTAATGAGATCTGCAGGATATCTGTCTGTCACCAAA
Source organism: Taenioides sp. WSHXM2023 (assembly GCA_029959045.1). Lineage (NCBI taxonomy): Eukaryota > Metazoa > Chordata > Actinopteri > Gobiiformes > Gobiidae > Taenioides > Taenioides sp. WSHXM2023. The sequence goes on from CM057095.1 coordinate 16,825,599, forward strand.
ACAAACTAAGCAGCCATGTGGGTAGAGAAGCCAAATTTTGCACTTGCCTATGTGTATTGTATTTACTCAATTCCCACAAACCACCATCAATCCCACCTCACTGTCTACTGCACAGGCACTGGTCTCTAGACAGGCAATATTTTTAGTTACTGGGCCTTGAGCTTATTATCCCACCATGGAGGGCTCCTTCAGTCATTGCCCAGTAATTAAGAGTCAGGGATTTACTGGATTTTAAGGTCTGTGATGTTTCTTTAAACCTGTTAATCAGCACATCATGGGGTGGGGCGCTTGGCATTTGTCCCATATTTTATTTTACCTTGCATTTCTCACTTGGGACAGTTATTCTGTGCAACAACAAATGTACAAATGCATTAAGGACTTTTATTATTTTAGGGCTGCAAAGTTTTGTAGTTGCGATAAGATTCATGATATATATAAAAGGTATGATTCTGTCCAGAGAGCACTTTGGAAACAACTCCATGACCATTAACATTTGAGAGAAGTCTGAAATATAAACTAATACAATCATTTTGAGAACATAATTTGTTGAGGTCTAATTATTACAGATATAAAATAAGATATTTTGTTATATTATGATACTTTCTTCACCTTGATTATTAAGTTGCATTATATGTTGAAGATGCATGTTTGAAATAAACAAATAAGTAAATAAAAACAGGATTTTTTTTTCTTTGCAGAGGATATTCTACAATCTAAGTAACTGCAGTCTTTGTGTTTTCATAATTGTGCCTACTCAAATTAGGATTTCTGTTTGATCACAAGATTTTTTTTTTTCTTTTACCTTATGTTGATGTCATTGTGTTGGCAGTTAGTGATTTAGTTATACTTTGCAGTATTTCCTGGGACAGATATGGCAGCAGATAGAAAATCTTTTGAACTTGGATCAGTTTGGCAATAGATGTGACCTTTGATTTGTAATGCCGGCAGTCAAAGGTCACTGTCTTTGTTTGTTCTGAAACAGTGGGTTGAGTTTATTAGACTAAAATCATTTTAGGCATCTAAGTAAACCTGTTTCCATTTCAAGTAGTGTTTTGCAAAAGAGTGATCTGTTTCAGTCTGATGTTATTTCAGTGTAGTGTTTTACAGGCATGGGACACAGCACAGCCAGTTGAGGTGGGTCATACAAGGATAGTCTCCTCTGCATTGCTCATTGACGATTGATGTTTTGGCGGATATCCATGCACATAAACACAACATTTCACAAAACATTTCTGTTGTATCGTATGAGCTGACCACTTACATGCTGTAACCAGAACTGAGGAGGATGTCCTTTTGTTTGATTTATTGCGCTCAGTAATAGCTTTGACTTAGAACATATGTGCTCAAAGAAGTACTTTTTGTACTTCTTATTCTGAAATGTGTAGTCTCTTTCATCCTAAAATAAATGTATAGAACAAATGCTATTTTTCTTTCCTATTTTTTTTTTTTTACTCAAACTGATATCAGGTTCAAACATGGAACATTCAAGTTGTATCTATTGCTAAACCATGTGCTTAATCAAAGACTAAGCTCTGGACCTTACTTCAAAATATTTTACTATCAGTGGGCTGGAATAAAACTACACCACCACTGTTTCCCAGACCACAACATGAGGGCCACACTAGCTTTGTTTAAACAAAAAAAAATAGCTAGAAACCTAGAGAAAGAGAGTGACAAGAATTTTACATTCAGTGTAGTGGTCACAACGACCTAAGCAAATGATTAGGAAAAACAGCTCTGCAGATGGATTGTTTTTGTCGCTTTAAATGCGTTTATATAAGAATGAGTTTAGAAATCTATTTGGGCTCTGTGGGGGTGAGGGAGGCCCCAATTCTTACATTTTTGTTGCTGCAGATCAGGCGTAGAGTGAGAAAGGGGCGGGGCTAATGTCTTGGCTCTAAACAGGAAGTTGCACAACATCTGTGCTGTGGCATACTGAGAGGGAATGAGTGTCCAGCTGTGGGCTGCACTGTCTTCTTCCACCTGTGTTACAGACAATGTCACATTCCATTATATTTCAGCAATAATTCAAATCCCTATTGCGTCCTCTGTCTGAATAAATCTTTCCATGTCAACCTACTTTAGTATATTAAATTAAGTTCTTTTACTTACTTACGTTTGGACTTGTGAACCATGACACTTAATAAATGCAGCAGAGAATAAACAAAATATGTGTAAGCGGAGTGACAATGAATGGTTATTTTACTAATAATCTAGCAATTAGTGTTTTGTATTGCAAAAGGAAATTAAATTCAATTAAGTTAGCATTCTGGCATAGTATATTTACTGACAAAATAGGTATTTCATCTTTTCTCTCAGCACATGGTATGTTTTGGAGCATGTATAGAACAAATAATTATTTGATTACTGAGTCAGTTGATGTTATACCAATAATAATCATATATATGTATAAAAATAATACATTAACTTACATTACATTAACAGCCCTATGTGTAAGTTTGAATACAGTGGGTCATTGGTGGGTTAAATTACAAAACAAATTACATAAGAAAAGCTTCAGGATTTGTTTTGAGTTAACCTGATATACAGCCAAGAGCAAGTCTTGGTAACTGATCAGTAAAATATTGGTTATTGCTGTTTCTATTTTTAGAAAAATTCAACTCCTTGTTTCTGACTGTGCCACATCAGCAGGGTTCTTCAGAGCAGTGTGAGAGGGCGGATGCTGCATTATCTGCATCACTAACTGGAGATGGTTTGAAAGTGATATTGAGGCAAACTTGTGTGTATTCAGATCACCTTTCACACAGATGATTAATGGAAAACTGACTGTGCCTTGTCGTCTGGCGTTGGTGCTCTATAGCCTCTGTTCAACTTTGTGAATGAAAAGCACTAAGGCTGAGTGATGCCCCTTGCCATAGTCCACATGTTCACACTCACATACAGGAGCCAGACATAAAAGTGACTTATCATAACTGTGCATGGATGTAAAGCTGCATTTGGGTAATGATGAACCACAATAACCTTGTTGTGTTTGTTTTAATGTAATCAGCTTCTCTGTCTCTCTTGACGTAGCGTTTGAACTTGAATTTTGATCAGTAGTGCCTATATGTATCTATCAATCAATCAATCAAAAAGAGAAGTGGAAGCAGAATTTATTGCTATTACTTAAATAATCTGAAAAATGTAAGCAAAATTAGGGTTATCATCAATTACATCTCATTTACATTGTGATACAAATTTTAGCCCCCTACCCCATGGACATGTAATGTGCATGTTTTGGTATGGAAACTTGGAAACTAGTCTAGAAATCCAACCAGGTCTTCTTGCATTAATTGGCTGATTATTTGTACTGTACTTAAATTGGGTTTATGTTATTTCCTACCTGTGAGAAGACTGTGCATATTGCTGACGTTTGTCTTAATGATGAATGAAAACGCTCAAGGCTTCGGCACATCCATGATATTACTCAGCACGCCCTTTCATCACTTGAATGACAGCTTTTCTAAGTAGGTTGTCTATGTAAATGCCAACCTGTCAGTTTACATCAATACATGCAAAACACAGTCAGCAGCCTGTGACTGTAGTCTATAGATATTTACACAACACTCACTGTGGAAAGTCATAATGTATTGTTGGCCCATCCCATGTTTTCAGATACATCTGCCTTTGTAAATATAAATTTACATTGTCGCATTCAACCCATATATTGAATGTCTTCACAATTCTCTCTTCTCAGTTAAACTCACTAAACAAGCAGATGTAATAGACTAAAGTAGCTGTTATGGTAGCAATAACATTAAAGAAATTGTAGTTGCCATAGGTATTAAAAGTTATATGAGTAATGGTAGCAGTGATGTGACTAATGTGTTGAATTCAGATTTTAAAGGTGACAGCTTTATATATCCAAACAACCATCTATAACATTTATCTATAACAGTTCTTGTTGTTCTTCTTTCAGACTCTTCAGGGCCTATGAGTGCCCACCCTCACGGCCCTCCGATAGGTGGCATGGTGGGCCACCCCTCAGTCATCAGTACCTCCAGGCCCCTTCCATCCCCAATGTCCTCACTAGGGTCCCCCATGAACGGCCTGGCTTCACCATACCCCGTCATCACCTCATCTCTGGGCTCTCCCTCCAACATGAACTTCGGACCACTCAGTAGCACACAGGTGAGAAGGACACAGAAAGAAATTACTCCTACACACTAGAAATTACGCATAGCAATGACAATATCTGTGGAGTGGGTACCAGCTGTCAAAGGTGTAGCTTTTGCCTCAACAAACAGCAAAGGTAATTTATGTATCGTAATTTCTGGATTATAAGCCACTACTTTTTTCTTACACTTTGAACCCTGCAGCTTATACTATAATGTGGCTAATATATGGACGGATGATTTATTTATCAACACAGCGGATGAGCACGCAGCCTGAGTGCAGAAAGCTCCACTGTCTGTGCGGTTAACATGACGTTGCAAAGCTAGCTAGCGCTGTTGTCAGCGCACTAAAACAGTTTATTGCTGAGTGATAAAAGTTATGCAAGAGCAAGACAGACAGATGGAAGAGATGCTGCGCCGAGGAAGATGCTAGTTTGATTGTGTTTTGAACAGTTATTTTGAGCTTCATGCAGACACCCTCCTCATGGAAAACGCACGAAGAAATGCATATGATGCAACTTTTAAGTTAAAGGCAATTGATCTGGCTGTCGAAGAAGGAAATAGAGCTGCTGCACGTAAGCTTGGCATCAATGACCCGATAGTGAGATGTTGGCGACAGCAGTGTGACAAACTGACTCAAAACTGAAAGCTTTTCAGAGGCAATAAAAGCAGATGGCCCTAATTTTAGTATGTGTTCTCATGATGTTAAATGTCTGTTCAGAGCCTATTGTACTTCAATATGGACGTGGGACCTTCTGTAGGCTCACTGTGGCCTACAATGACGCCTTTAGGCTTCTGCTGCAGGTGCCCAAGTGGCACAGTGCCAGTCAGCATATTGTGGACGCTCACATCCCCACGTGTGCGGCACTGCTTACACATTTAATGTACACATTTATGCAGACTCCATCATAAAGACTTTGACAGGTCCTCAAATGAGCTCATGCCGTGTAGAGGTGTACCTCTGCTCTGAGAAAGCACTGGACACAGAAACTCTACACTATTTAATGAACTTTATGGACTAATTTGGGTGCTTTGTATGTTTTTGTGTTTGTAGCCAGTTTTTCTTTTAAACTATGGACCGAATAATATTTGTGTCTGATATAAAAAATAATAATATATTCAGGTGCGTTCAATAGTCTGGAAATTACGGTAATTTCTATTTATACAGGAAAATCATTGGCTGTGTTGACTGTGTTCACATGTTGAATACTTTGTTGAAGTGGTCAGATGAGTAGTTTTTAAACTAGCTAATAGTTATATTAGTAGTGGTAATATAATATTAATTACAAAAATCTAGCAGAAGTAATAGTAATAATGTAAACTCTGTTTTTAAAAATAGGAGTTGTATCATAAAGTAATCATATTTTTTAGTGATTTTTACAGTCTTTTGCTCAGAGATATAAATAAAAAATAAAATGAAAGCCTAAGAACTCTATCTTGATCATGTGGTTGAATTTTGGAATCTGTAACTGTGGGCTCAAGATGAAGGTCAGACATATCCGATGTGTAACATGCAATAGCGGTTCTCTTCGTCTCCTATCCTTCTGATGACCTTTAAACTTCTCACTTAAAGGTCACCCCTAAGCAGTGCTAAAGCTCACATGGAAGTCCATTATCCCCTTAATGGGGCCCTGCCACATAAATGCAGTTATAATTGATTTTCTTTGGTTTGTTTATTAGATTATGCTGTTCTTACAAATCATTGTGTTTTATGCATTCTTGCACTTACTTTACTAAAAGTGTTATCTTGTCAAATAGACAAAATTTTTTGTTTGCATCTATAGTACTAGCAAAAGTAGTAATTGTTACAGTAGCTGTAATTATAAGGCTAAATTCTATAAATTAGAGTAATAGCTCCTATATTTGGTCTATATTTGATGCTTGTGCTTTTATTGGTCTTCAATACAAGCGCCTGTAATTCAGGGAGAGCAAAAGGCTTTCATCTTTTCAAATAGTATACAGCGCATGTAGCCTACAATGGCATGAATACAAATTACATATGCATATTATGTAGCCTGTGTGTGATGCTGTAGGCCCTGTGTATGGTTAAGATTAAGCACAAGTCTGTAATGGTTAAGGTTAGGAAAAGGGTTTGAGCTGGTCTTTTGTATAAAACTTTTGTTGAAAACAGTGGCCAGGAAACAGTGGATTTTGACGATCTTTTGGCGTGGCTGCTGTTTGCTTACTTTTAGGGAGCTGTGGATGGAGGTAACTCACATGAGGGTCCTCTGGGTGGAGGTCAGCAGCCAGATCCTTCTCACTGGAGGTGGCTTTTTAAGTGTGGTTTAAAATTCTGTTTACCCCAGAGGGGTCGGTGCAGTGATGAGTCTATAGACAAACTGATGCCCACAAGAGTTTCAAAGGCTGGATTCAGACCAGTGCCACCTGGCTTCACTGCAGACCATAATAGTATAGATTGTGCCCTCAGGGTCAGTGAGAGCTCCTCCATGAGACAAGTGTTTTTGTACTCTTTTATCCATTTGTGTGTTTGTGAATACTTGAGCACTGACAGTAGTCCAAGTAGTAATCCAAGTAGTCGCACTGGCATTATAAAGTCAGTTGTGGTAACTGTAACTGTCCATTGTGGCAGTATCTTTTAAAGATTAGCATGATTAATTTCACATGGCTGTAAATTTTGAGTTGCCCGTCTAACCAGACTACTTTTTCCACCTTTATAACAGACATGCATGTTACATGAACCCTTCAGCATTCCCATATACACTACATACAAGACATAATGTAAAGAATGCATGATGCATCAATAATCCATAGGTGGCGCTTGTAGCTCATTACTGCATGATGTAATGTAATGATGTAATGTAATGTATGTATTTTCAATCAGCAGCCTTCATTCACTACTCTTTAGTCAAAAATGTACATGTATAATTTAATTAATAATGAATTACAGTGAGAAGAAGTGCACTGTGGAGGAAGAGTCTTCTCCATTGACTCAACAACAGAGTAAACATGGGCCAAATGCTTATTTGAGTGTGACTGCTTTCCCCCTGAAGTGAAGCATGAACCCTTTAGAGGGGCGGGGAGCACTGTCTTGTAAACTGTCTGGTGGTGTTAGGCAAAGGCCCTTGGTTCAGCTTGATATTCAAAAGAGAGTGCACATCGTAAATAAGTGATAGGAAATGCCTGAGGTGACTGGGAGGAGGCTGCCATATATGTCGCTGTGCATCAAATATATAGTACATGGGACCATATGTAGGTCATCCCTGTTGTTTTGCAGCTGGAGTGCAGATGTTTGCACATAAAGAGCCTAACAAATGCACAACATGTGCATGCATTGAAGTAAGCTTTTATCTGAGGTCAAAAGACGTCAGAATGATGCCAAAAGCAGGCCTTAAGGATAAATATCAGAGGAAAACACACTTGTTGCTTAGTTTTGACATATTTTATCTTTCAGACACAATGGTTCGTTAATTAAAATAAGTAGTGGGGTGCCCCAGTTGTCTTGACCTCAGTGGGTTATTCACACCTCAGCGACTCATGGGGGCCTCTTGAAGGTCTTTTTGTTTGTCTTGACTTGAGATGTGTGTTAATGTGTTGGCAGCTAAGCTAAAGGGAATCATATCAGTTCTGTATTTTAGTGTATATTGCCTATAATTTTTATTTTATTTTTATTGATTTATTTATTTTTATTTTTTTGCTGATTAGGAAGAAACTGAAACATTTTGTTTATATACAGCATGTATTCTGTATTTTAAGCAATGCTATTATTCCCGTTGATAGGCTGAGCTACAAACCTTGTTCAACAGCGCCATCTGCTGCATGTTGAAACTAAAGCGAGTTCCCTCGTGACTGCCCTTCTATGCCTCTTCCTGACAACAAACATGAAAACCTGTGTGACAAGTCTCAGCCATTAGCCTTAGTCCAGCCCATCCACCAAGCATATGAAGTTCTGAGAAAAATGTGTGGGAGGGGACACAAAGAGAGATACTGACGGAGCGGAAGACAACATGACAAAATTAAGGAAGTGAGAGTGTCATGAAACCTCGGACTGGGTCTCCTTCCTTGGCTTTTGTTTTCTCTTCATTTCACTTAAGTTCAGTGCTTTGGTCATCATTTCTTCCTTCCTGTCATCCTCAGATGAACTCCATGAACAGTGTAAGCAGCTCAGAGGACATCAAGCCTCCACCAGGGCTTCAAAACCTGGGTAACATCAACTACCAGTGCACAAGTCCTGGAGGCATGTCCAAGCATATCTGTGCCATCTGTGGAGATCGTTCCTCAGGTAAAGTCTGGGCAATACTGCCTTAGGCTAATTAGAATGGTTATAACAAAAGTAATTATAGCGAAAGTCATTTCAGCTTTTATATTTTATTTTCTTTGATAACATTTGAAACATATAAAATTCCAATATTACCTTTTTTATATACATGGGAATAATGGGGAAGTTTATTCTATAATCTTGAAACACATATTAAATATTTGTAATACTTATTTTGTAATATAATGATAATGACAATTATATGATTATATGAGTTATTTTGGCTTTTTAAATGCATTTATTTTACCATGAAAGTTTTTAAAATGCATGACAGCATCAAAGATGATAAATCTCATGTTATGTTTTAGGGAAACACTACGGTGTATACAGCTGTGAGGGATGTAAGGGCTTTTTCAAAAGAACAGTTCGCAAAGACCTGACCTACACCTGTCGAGACAACAAGGAGTGCCTCATTGACAAACGCCAGCGAAACCGCTGCCAGTACTGTCGCTACCAGAAGTGCCTGGCCATGGGGATGAAGAGAGAAGGTGTGTGCAGTATGTATTGAGGTCTACTATTTGGGAATTTTGCCATAACAGAAAGAAATGTTTGATGACAAATTACAAAAACATGTACATTATTTAAAACACAGCAATTGGTCCCCCATCATTTAACATTTAACTCAAGAAACAGGAAATATCTGCCATACTTGCTACTATTGTGGTTTTCGAATAGAGTTTGCATATGAATGTCAACATGTCTTTCTACACAGTTTGGGTTGTTTTGGGGTATTTGATAGTATTTTTATTGTATTGTCTATAAGTAAGCAAGTAAATTAGTAAATATAGCTACAACATCTAGTCAAACCCCCTAACGGTCTTTTGATTGATGTGCAGCTGTGCAGGAGGAGAGGCAGCGCGGGAAAGAGCGAGGGGACAATGAGGTGGAGTCTACGAGCTGTTTCAACGAGGAAATGCCTGTGGACAAGATCCTAGACGCAGAGCTGGCTGTGGAGCCCAAAACAGAGCCGTACTCTGAAGGAGGCCCAGGCAACTCGGTAAAACTACACACTGCATCAGTATTTGAGTTTGATGCTTACAAATGCACTTTGTGCTTTATAAGCAATGACAAGTGACTAAAAGATGTTGTGTTTGTTTGTGTATCTCCAGACCAACGACCCTGTCACAAACATTTGCCAAGCAGCAGATAAGCAGCTCTTCACTTTGGTGGAATGGGCCAAGAGGATACCACACTTCTCTGAACTCCCGCTGGATGACCAAGTCATTTTACTTCGAGCAGGTACAAAATTTATACTAGCGTATTAATTGAGATTAGTTATAGTATCAGTTAATATCAAACTAAATGCTCACTTGAAAAATAATTTATACTGAAAAACAATCACATAAATAGGACAGTTTTGGGCTTTTCCTAGATAGTCTGGATCTGGATTTATATATATTTTTTTCCACTTAGTCTTTTACTAGACAAGATCACATGGCAATATTAAAGAAAGTACATTTGTTTGTTGGAAATTACATCACACTGTCTAAAAAACAAATACATTTTTTTACTACTGTGATTTTGAAGTTGGTTTCTAGCCTTTGCCTTAGTATTAAAATCAAGTTTGAAATTTTAGTAATGTGACAACACTAGCAGGTACAGATCTCACACACATTGCTTGAAGATCTAATAATGTGCATTGTATTAAGATTCTGTATTTTTTCCCCTTAGGCTGGAACGAGCTCCTCATAGCATCTTTCTCACATCGCTCGGTCACAGTGAAAGACGGCATACTGTTGGCCACAGGGCTCCATGTGCACAGGAGCAGTGCCCACAGCGCGGGGGTCGGCTCTATCTTTGACAGGTATAATGTACAGCCTACCAAATAAACTTCTGTATGTTTAGTTTTTGTTGCAATCAAAAACGTGTTCATTGATTAATACAGTTTGGGTATTTTGTTTGCAGAGTTTTAACAGAGCTAGTTTCTAAAATGAAAGACATGCAGATGGATAAAACAGAGCTAGGATGTCTACGAGCCATTGTTCTCTTTAATCCAGGTTTGTGGTAATACTTTTATTAAACTTTTCTTTTACTGAGCACAGTATCTATCTTAAACACAGAATCTAACATTACTGTTTGCAGTTAATCATGTTTTAATCAAAACTTTTCATAAATACAGATGCAAAGGGTCTTTCAAATCCATCTGAAGTAGAAGCACTGAGGGAAAAAGTGTATGCTTCATTAGAGTCATATACAAAACAAAAATATCCAGACCAGCCAGGCAGGTGGGTCATTTGTGTTTCTGTACTACATGTGTTCATCTTTAAACTTTATATTATAGTTATTGTGTGTTTTTTCAGATTTGCAAAGCTCCTCCTACGACTCCCAGCTCTACGGTCTATTGGCCTTAAATGTCTGGAACATTTGTTTTTCTTTAAACTGATCGGCGACACGCCTATTGACACGTTCCTGATGGAGATGCTTGAGGCGCCGCACCAGATAACATGACACCAGCCCCCCCTGGCCCCTGTACATACACCTTTACTGACAGTGAGAAGAAGACGCATAAAAGACTTGATCTAAACTGTAAAGCGGAATATTTTTTACCATGCAAGACAACTGTAATTAAACTTGAATAAAGTATTATGAGGATTGGGTAAGTCATAAGAGAGGATCAAATACACTGTCACAGTCTTTTTAACAGAATGACTTGTAAATAGATGTCAGGTTTCTAAGCAATCCAATGCAATTTGAAAATAATATTTTACTGTATGAAACTGTATAAAATAAAAACCATCCTTTCATTTATAAACCATATCTGTGAATTCCTACAAAATAAAGTTATTTGAATTGTTACAAAATATGTGTCCTGTTCCTTTGTTGCAAATGGTCAAGATTTGTACTTGTAAAATTAAATTGGCGATATATCTGGAACAACAATAATAGATTTGAAACCACAGGGTTTACCCTGTAGGTGCTCTTCTGGCCACGGGGTGTCGCTGCACTATAACGGTGCCGCTAAAATTGTTTACTAATCCCTGAGGCGCATAAACTTTATTTTCTTTTTTTCTTGTTTATGTAGGCCTACTTATATTTCCTATCATAACTGAGAATTACATTTAAATGCACGTTTTGTGAACAACACAAGTTTGCTACACAGATCGCTATGGCACAAATTAATAGGTTCAAAATAAAAACAAACGTTTCTGACTGACTTAATGACATGCTGTTCAAAAACATATTTCTTTAGTCAGTCTTCTGTGAATAGTTTGAAATCACTCCTTACTTAGATATTTTAAAGTTATCCATACATTTTAGTTAGTTTTTTTGCCTTTCCAACTTTCTCACATGACGCTTGGAGAGAGAGACAACAGACAGAAGCTGGTGCTTAGACAAAGGCCGAGCGCACGAGCGCAGCGTGAGGAAGTAGCCAGTGGCACCTGCACCTGCACGGACCTGCCTCTGCCCTGTCTGCGCGTCTCTGCTCCTGCCACAACTCATCTGAGCAGCTCTCACAACAGAGCGTCAGGCCGAGCTCCGGTCAGCGGTCAGAGCGGGACTTTGATGCGCTGCACAAACTTTCAGAGACGAAGATGTTCTGAATAAACCCAGAGGAACTACCGCGAGTCTGTCTGCACGGGGACTTCTGGAGGTCCGTTTGTTAGGTTGATTGTAAAGGCTAATTTATGCAATAGGCTAATTAAGGTTATTGACATTTTTGGGGGATGATTGCTACTTTCATTCATTTTAACTATTATTATGTATCTGTTCATTATTTAACAAAATATTTTTATTCGGATTTCAGAACTGTTGTATGAATTGGCGTTTCCGTTCAAAGTTGCATGCCCTGCACGTTTTGTACACTTTGTGTGACCCAGGGGAAGCATAATTTGCAGCATTTTCTTTATGTTCTCATTATTTGCAGCCATGACAGAGAAGGCAGTGTGTGCAGGCTGTCACAGAGCCATCACAGACCGGTTTCTCCTCAGAGTCACCGACGGCCTGTGGCACGAGCGCTGTGTACGCTGCGCGGCGTGCGGAGACACACTGACCCACTCCTGCTTCTTACGTGACCGCAAACTCTACTGCAAAAAGGATTACGCACTGTGAGTAGCCTTTGCATTTTATTTAGTCTTTATTTTGACACGTCCACAAAAATATTTTTACAAGTTACTATTTAAACAACCAAACACATTTGTTATAGCCTAATTAAGTAAATACAATCCATTCATTAACTAGGATTTAATCTAAAACAAGGATATTTTATTTTTCAGCCACACAGGCCCCCTAAATTATTTTCAAACTGCATTTGTACAAATTTGACACAAATGGACATAAACACAGACCCTTTTTTATCAGTCTGCGTCACTATTGCAAGTAGGCTTTTTCAGTATGACTTAAGGTCATACTGAAAAAGTTATTATGCTACTATAGTAATTTTGCATTTGCTGTAGGAACCTTTGCAGATTTGACCTTGAAGAAAAATGAATTTATGGCATAGCTGTATACTTGCACAAGGCAGTAATGTTTTCCTAGCTTTTAGTTCTCAGTAGGCTACATACATAGAAGACTACTCAGAAATCACCATGCTTTGTTTGGGTAAAGTCAACTTAAGCAAAATTTGGCACAAAGCTCTAAGAAAAAAAAGCAAGGTAACTGGAAGAGAGAGGAGTGGCTAGGGAGCATAAATGTGCAAACAGCATTGCTTCATTTATATCCAGACACATCAACAAAATATAAAAAAAAAAAATCTTTGACCACCTTCACACACACCAGGAGAAAGGCACAACTGACACGTTGTCAAAATGTGTTAAAACTTGGAGGCCCATTGGCGTGGCAACTGCAAGCTGGGGACAACATATGGTCCGATAGAAGAGGTGGCCCCCCCTTTATAACTGTGTATGGCCCGGTCCAGTGTTATCTGCTTACTATCTCATCCACTAAACAGGATCACACATAGACTGGCGCCAAGACCTAATGTAGGCACAATAAAACCATTAAGTTTGAATAATTTGGTGCCAAGGATCTCGCAACTCAAGATCCCACTCTTGTCCTTCAACAATAATTCAATTATTTTTAAAAAATGTAATTAGTGCATTAAGTTATTATCACTGGCACTTCTGATATAAGTCATACAAGTTAATAGAGTTGTTTAAGTAATCTGAATGACCAAATGTACACATAAAACCCAAACAAAGTGGACCCAGCAGGACCTGGTAGAATTATTTTGGGTATACTTATGTGCTGTGGCATCTGGAAAAGCACCCTTGCCTCAGAGTCGAGCAATGGGACGACGCTCATTCAACCATGAGATATCTGACCTGACCAATTAGCAAGAGGCAGAGTGCCAAAGTCCTTCCCAGAGGTCTCCACTGTGCCACTGCCCTGTCCCACTGGCAGTCCCTGAGCTTCACCACCCAAAAGCACTTTGTTTGCCCCTCACAAAAATAGAATCTTGCTATTATCATTAAGCAATTATTAATTACAATTGACACAAATGTGTAAATAATTGAATGGCATAGGATGTACACAAAATAGAATAGATAGAATTGATAGAATAGATACTTACATTACTTGTAAGTACTAATAAATTATGTTAATCAATAAATAGTTAAAAGTAATCAATAAATAACATTAAATAAAACATGTCCTGCACTCTTTTTTGTTATTGGTCACCACATTGAGTCTGTGATCTATGGTTTGACGCAATATTGTGTGTGACGCCCTTTCTGTAACATTGCAATATGTGTTTGGGGCTACTTTCTACACTAAGACAAAACATAATCAACAGCCCCACTGTAGTACCCCAGGTGTAAAATCAGTATTATATATTGGATCCGGAGAGGCAGGGGCTCTGCCTCTGTTATGGATGTTTTTTTCCATTCTGATGTTACTTGGGTTGCCTCTGGTCTGCAGATGTAGATTGGACAAAGAGTTCAGAGGACAGTTGAGTGGGCATCAGATGTGTCCTCAGATTAGCAGCCCCTGATGGACGTTGCACTTGACCTGCTGATCTCTATCTGATACAGTGTGGAGCTGTGGACCAGGTGAACCTGATCCAGAAACAGGATCTGCCCTAGGTTTGTCCACTCCACCAGCGGCAACCAAAGGTCAGCTCAAGTCAAAATAAAACAACAAAACACTGTGGGCTTACATTGCACCAGGCCTTACTCTTTGTTTTACTTCATCAGGGTCTAAGGCTTGGTGAGTGCAGAGAGAGGCACATTTGCTGACTGTTATTATCCAGTAATTATGTCACTAATTACCATGTCGAATGCCAGTGTGACTGAGTGTTCCCGCTCTTCAGACAAAGCCTCTGGGCCAAACATGTAGACGGAAACTTTGAAATATTAAACACAAGCTCCTCCATAATTGTCCAAGATAGTCTTACCCATGCATTAACATGGCTTAAAAGTTCTGTGCCAGAATATAATAACACAAACTAGTGGATGGGAGTATAATGGAAAAGCCCTTCTCGAAAACCTGAACGCTCGTGCAACTTTTAATGCAAACACTTTGTAGTCTGTTGTCATTATAGATTACCATCATCCTGAAATAAGTGCTGTATCATGGAAACACTAAAACATTTGGATTATTCCTCTGACACGCGCTCATTGAGATCTTGTATTGATGCGTCTTCAGTCTCCTTAGGAATGTGCGTACTTCAGACGGTATGCTGTCCATATTAAAGCACATACCATTGCTGTGGGCTAGACGGCTTGGATGGGTCAAGAAGCCAGGCTGACCCTCTCCAGCGTCTGTGACGTGGTTTAAGTCTCCCCAGAAACACCACGGCAACAGAAAGAGCTCCAAGCAATGTGTGGATTCAGGATGTAGCTGACCACGACTTTTGAACAACTCAACCTGTGTTTACCAGATTAATAATTGCTGATGGATCTGGCAAACAAACAAACAAAACAAGCATTAAAACATAATAGAGATATTTCACTTGTAGTTCAGATTGATTTAGTGTAAAGAGAGATGAATTGCCTTGTCTTGATTGAAATAAAAGGTAGAGTTTTGGTTTATAACAAAAAGAAAACAGGATCATTAGGAGCAACATGGTGGCAGTGTTGTATCTGGAAATAAACCAGTGGAGGGTCAGACACTTTTTCATGCCTGTGTGTGACTGGTGTTTGACCCAGTCCTTCTAGGAGATAAACTCTTTACAATGATGACGCTACATCAGGAGGACAGACCTGAAATGTGGCAGTGCTGGACAGCGGACAATGGTCCCGCTGCTCGGGGGCTGGCTCGGCCTTTGTTCCGCTCTGGTTAAGCAGTCTTAAAGATAATTCTGCGGATAATTCCTGTGAGCGGCATCTGGGTCTGTCCCATCAGGAGAGCTGGTTCCCCCCTCGTCCTGGAGCCATGGCCTGCAGAGTGCCTTTTCTCTGCCTCCCCAGGAGCACGCTCCGGACAGGCAGCTGCAGCCACGGCAACAGTCTCTCAGCCTAAACCAAGGCTGTGTTGCCAGGCGCTAAGACGCACACTCGCCACAGCAAGAGTATGCGTCTGAGTGGGAGGATGTGGGGGACACAGGCAGGTTTTTGAGTGACAGACAAACTCCGCAACATTCCTCAAGTAAAGCAAATTTTCTCTGTAGGACCTCTATCATGTGTAAGTGATGCTTGTCCCTCTGTAAACAAAAGCTGCTGTATTTACCCTGTGGTCCTTCTGTTCCAGGCTGTTTGCAGTACGTTGTGGAGGCTGCTCAGAGCCCCTTTCCTCCTCAGAGCTGGTGATGCACGCAGGCTCCTCAGTGTTTCACCTGCGCTGCTTCACCTGCAGTGTGTGCTCCTGCCGCCTGCAGACAGGGGACCGCTGTGTGCTCCGAGCGGGACAGCTCATGTGCTCCAAAGATCACTACCACCAGGGCCTGGTCAGCCCCACATCTTCTGACACAAGTATGTATCTGTTTGTTACTCTACGACATTTAGTTTGAACATAATGTTACACTGGGGTAAGTTTCAAGAGCTGTAAAAATTATTTGATTTATTTATTCAAGTAATTCAGTTTAGCATGTTTCTGATTCACATATTTAATAAACAACAACAACATCTCTAAATACATTTATTCAGTCTCTGCCTAAAATTATCTTTTTAGTGAATATTTATTTTCACTTTTCATATGTAGGTAAAAGTGAAGATGAGGAAGATGAAGACGATGAACTTGAAAGAAACCAGACAATCAGATCTGATGACTCTGAGAGCAAACGCCCCAAAAGACCTCGCACCATTTTAACCACTCAGCAGAGGCGCACCTTTAAAGCCTCATTCGAAGTCTCATCTAAGCCATGTCGGAAGGTAAGAGAATTTATGTATGAACTAAATTCATAACATTTGTTATTTAGTGGAAAATAAAATAGCACAGTTCAGATACTAAATACACATGCTCTCTTTTGTTCACCTTGAGTTGTCCTCTAGCTCAGTTTTTTATGTCTCCTTCCTGTATTTTAATCCAAGGTAAGAGAGACGTTGGCAGCAGAGACCGGCTTGAGTGTGCGCGTGGTGCAGGTCTGGTTCCAAAACCAAAGAGCCAAAGTAAGAATAAGGAAACACACGCACACAATGTCTTTTGTTCAAAACACAAAATGATCACAGTTTTTTTTCCTCCATTTTAATTTATAACACTAGGCATATATGAACATTTTAAGACAAATGTACTGTTGCTGTATATAGTCAATTTTAATATTAGATTAAAACAGCACTGGTTATTGGACAGGTCTACCTGTAATTCATCTAAGACAGTGTATTTATTTGTTGATTTTGTTGATTTTTCACTGGATATTTAACAGTAGAAGCCACTGCATCTTTCAAATCACACTCTTTTTATTCTACCGGAAATTTCACCATTCCATTATGATAAACAAACCAATATGTACTTTTAAATAATTGTATATTTAACATGAAAAAATGTCCTTGTGATTATTTTGCGGACTATAAACTTACACTCAGCCTTAGATAAGAGGGCTCTTTCTCCACTGTGTCAGTATGCCAGGGTACAAATCAGGCCAGTTATCTGCTCAAACAGGAAACTGATGACATCTGCCTTAGAGATCCTTGAAGATTAAACCCATATTTCCTCACAAAGTGAGCTTGTGTGTGGTTGCTCTTTTTAATACTTCTCATCTGAGTGAACATGCTCCTATGACAAGGCGGGCTGGGTGGCTTGGAGCCCACGGTGGGTTGGTTGGTATGCGCTGTTTAATTTTGGCTCATGTTGTTCTAGATGAAGAAACTTGCCAGACGGCAGCAACAGCAACAGGAGCAGCAGCAGCAAAGTCAAGAGCCACATGAACAACCCAAACAGCATACAGGTAATATGTTGGTAATAAAACTAATATTAACTTATTGACTAGTTTATTATTGATTATTACATGGTTGGTACTGACACACATTATAATTACGATGATGAAGTATTCAAGTGTCCAAGATTACTGCTGATTGTGAAAATAATTATCTCACATTTTCTTTTGTTTCATGAAAAACACTGATGTAATGTCACAATACAAAAATTTTGATACTAAAGAATAAAAACGGCTGAATACCAATTTCAATAACACAATGTAGTTCTTTATTTAATATTACCGTGGTCTTATTTTAGTTCTTATATTGTTCTGAAACAATTCAAAAGAGATCAGATATTGTTTTTTTCTCCCAGTATTGATATTTCAAACACGTATCTAGTATTTAGATACTAGTTATAATTTTGGTGACACTCACTAATGCCTAATGCAATGTCAGTCCACAACGTGCCATCATATTTTGTCCCATTTAATATTTTACTAAAAGTAAAAATTGTACTGTAGTACTTTTTCATTCACATGCATTCAATTCAGTTTCACCTAAGTTCATAGACAAAAGGCCTTACCTCCTCTTGTATTTCCACCGCACCACAGCGCCCTCTTGTGGTGGCCTGAGTGAGATGGAGCAGCTGTCCTCCTGCTCCCACATGCAGCAGCAGCAGCAGATGGGGCTCACCTCTCTGGAGCAGCCTGACTTCGACTTGGACCCGTTCAGACAGGGCCTGACTCCTCCTCAGATGCCTGGGGACCACATGCACCCTTATGGTAAACATTAGTAAATATTTTAGGTGTAATTGGCTATCTTTTAACAATGCTGTCTATTTATCTATCTTTAAAACAGGAACACACAAAATATGTAAGCTATTTTTAACAACTCAGTTAAAAAAATATAAATCTTTTTTAATTTTTTCTTTTAAATGTTTATGTGCATAGGCCTATCACAATAATTGTTGTATTTTATTATTATTATTATTATTATTATTATTATTATTTTTTTTTTTTTTTTTTTGTCTAGCTGTAGATGGTTGAATAAGTAACCTCTATGACTCATTATAGATACTAACTAACAACAGTGTCATTCAGCTATTTATATGTTGCTTTTTAACCATACTGTACATTTAAAAACTGTAGTGTCTTTATTTATCAAGTAGTTTCAATATTATCATCTTCTGTGATGTTTTCTGTAGCAATGCATTGCACTTCAAAATGTGTTGTGACAAGCTTATGTGCATACAATTTTTCCACAAGCAACTTTTCAACTGTGGTTTCTGTATGTACTACAGGTTTTAAAGGCCTATATGCTGATGTGGACAGTGATGCCGTGTGCCACATGACAGACAGCGACTGCCTCCACCTTAGTGACTCCTCTCTGCTCACACCCATAGACCGCCTCTACTCAATGCAAGACTCATACTTCACCTCTTGAGACTTTTAGACCAATAATGAAGGTATCAATGGGAATACAATTGTACCACAAACTGTAACAGTCACTGACTATTGTCCAAGATTATTACTGTGCAACCTCTGCTAAGACAAACGCATGACACTCCAGACCTCTCACTATATATTTGAATGCTTACCGAGATTATAACAGTGATGTAAATAACTGTTAAGTGAATTTGTATTTATTCTCTGTGTGTATGCTGGACAGCCTTCCAATGATCAATAAATGACTGTCAACATGCAGTGTGTGAGATGGAACTGGTGGTAGTTTAATCAGATGGGGGAATTTGGGTCAGGACCAGGTCAGCCCTCCCTCAGGTCTCTTCGCCCCATCTCAGTGACAATGGGACAGCTTTTCCTGTCTGTTGGTCAGATCTTCACATGGTAACGCGTGCTGTGACAGCAGTGGAGGGTCAGGGGCAGGTAAGTATCACATCCAAGCCGCCATCATCAACGTTCACATTGTGCTCCTCCTGGGCAAAGGCCTTTGCTGCATTTTTCTGCCTCTTCCTTCTTTCAGTTCCTTATAGCAGGGTAAGGGGGACCACCCAGGTTCTGTGCCCAGCTGGAATGCACCGATCCTGGGGTTGAAAATAGGGGTCTTCTGACAAGGCAGCGGCTGAAAGCTGTGTCAGGGAAGAGTGCCCAGGGTGACTGTGAGATATGAAGGCCTACTGTATGGAGTGGCTCCTTGCCCCAGCCGTGAACCCTTTCCTGGACCCATCTCATATTTCCTACTATGAAATCAGAGCGTGCAGCAGGGAGAAGTCAATGGTCAGGAACAATCTAAGTGTCTGTCAGTGTGGTATGTCTGTGCCAGGCAGCTGAGCTCTATGTGTCTTTATCTGCCCCAGTATCTGCATACTCGTGTTCAGAGCTACTGCATTCTTTGTTGTGCATGCATTTTTGAGTCTTTTGTGGATGAATGGATAAAACAGACAATCAGGGACGGACACCAAGGTGGTCACCTGCAAGGCCTTTTCTCCTTCCTGTGCTCAAGCCTGTGCACAGTTGGTATGCAAATATGTTGCCAACATCAGAGGGGGGATTAGAAAAAAACAAAACATCAAACTGATCATATGAACACAGCAGGCAGCAATAACCTCATTATATTTGTGATACTCACCAGACCGCTTTCTGTCAACAGTTTGGTTATTTATTGCACCCTTCACAGGCCAAAACCTTCTGTCTTTTAACCACTTTAATTGGCTTCATGCTGCTGCAGCACCAGAGCAGATGCCCAGGATCTGCTGAAGATTCTGCATTGTTCCTCAAAAGCCCCCTATGTAATATATGTAATACAATATAATGATGTGTCAATTAAGTAGCCTAAGGATCACTTTAATACATTTCTAATTCTGAGATTGTGTCATATAATAAACACTGCATCATGTAGTAGCAATAAGGAAAACTGCCTCTGTTTGAGCTTCTACTACTAGAAGCCAATTTTAATAACATATACTAAAGTTATGTTTAGTTATTGTTGCCATTGTACAGTTGAATACAATCTATATACATTAATTCATTAAATGAAACATATTATTTATCAAATTAATGTCATAAATCACAATGAATCACAAACGGTCTTTTTAGAGCTTATAATTGTAGACTGTGTCCAGCAGGGGGCATTCACAAGCTTTACATAAAAGAAAACCTTATTTGTATTGAGTGGAAAGCTGAAGCAGTAGAGACACAGAGCCAGAAATCATTCTTTGGACTAAAAATTATAATAATATATGTTTTGCTAGCACATGAATGTTTATTATTTTTTCATCCTAAGATCATACCCATAAACTGTATGTATAAACAGACAGACTTAGATCACAGACGTGGTACTGTCCAGAGCAGGATTTAGACAAACATCATCATCTGTCATCAGCAGACAATCATACTGTAGCATGAAAACTATACTTTTTGTATATAAACATTACATAATGATGGTCTCATTTTGGATCATAATCCTTACAATTAAAGGAAGCAGCAATAGATGGTCACTCAAAACCTGAATGAGGGTGTTTTTTCCTGCAGAGAATTTAATGTGTGTGAAGAAATGTGATAACCAATAAATCAACATGCACATAGTAGCAGCAGGCTGCTGTCCTCAGCAGAAATAGGCTAACCATTGATAAAATTGATATGAACCTAGTATACTCAGAGATAGTTCACACAGTCAAGTTGAGATATCAGCTTCCACCAGACACTGAGTCCAACACAACAGTGAAAATATAATACTGATAATTATGAGACATCCCATAGCACTGGTAGAAATGGCGGGATTTTAACCAAATGTAAATTTTTTTATCCTGACAATGCACTGGAGTGGTTTGCTTCCTCATCACCTTGACTGAAAAATACATGCAAAATATACTATGTAAAAATGTACCATAGAAGATGAATTTTGTTTGTGAAATTCTTATTTTGCTTATTTATACATGTACCTTACTTGGTTGATTTTGTTTCCTACAAAAAAATTACACAAAGATCAGTAATGTATTAACACTGTCTTCAATTTCAACATCTAAACACTTACTTTTCCTGTGTTGCATCCAGCAAAAACATATGCAGCAGAGGGTTGAGATGGCTCCACTCCCAGCTACAGCCAACAAAGCCTTCTTATAACCTAAAAAATATAACACTGTAATATTTGTGCATTGTACATCAACATAAACACAACTCTTTACTTGCACAGGCAGGTCTAGGCCCGCTCCAGAGCCCAGAGCCGTTGGTCTGACAGATGATGTGTGCAAAGGTAATGGTGAGGAGGCCAAAGGAGCAGGTCTCGTGACACGTGGTGTGGTTCATGGAGGAGCAGCTGAGCACTCCGTTATCAGGATTGGGCACCAGGGCACAGTCCGCAGCTGCAGCCGGTAACACTTGGGCCCAACACAAGAATACCAGAAGAAATTAAATCAAGGCAGACATTGTGGACATGGAGGCCTGTTTTAAATTTAAATGTTACAAATTCAGTACTGAGATATCTCAAGTATTATTTTTTTATTGTCATAATGTAATTCAAAACTACTGTATTTTTAGAGCAACACTAAATATAGGCTACTGAACCAAAAACATTTTCATCACTTGTGTTTTTTGTACCTGACTGACTGTTGGGCATCTCTGTGTAGCTTAACAAATGTTATTAATTATTAATTAATAACATTAAGTATTAATTCCTTAATTTAGTCAATTAATTATTTTACCTGAATGCTTGGTGCTTATATTTTTCCCATCCTAAACTCTCACTGATGTGTATCTGAGTATTTTTAGATAGGCATGTGCTGATATAAGCATTTTATTGAAGTTCAAAACTGACTCAAGGGAAACTGTGGAAACAGATGCTAGATCCCAATGTCCAGGTGTTGTTTGTTTTGTAGAGCTGCACTGAAAAGGGAATGCCCTGAGACCAGTTTGTTTCATAACACGAAATTAATTTTCTGTTTTCATGGATAACAACATACAGTAATCAAAACTTGGCCAAATGAGGATATTCATTCAAATTATTTTCTGAATAGAAATATTATTGGGTTCAAAATTGTATTTATTTATTTATTTTCCCCCAAAATATCTAAATTTATCTTACCTGTTTGACACCTGTCTCCCACAAAACCAGGTTCACAAAGGCAGGTTACTTTGTTGATGGTCTCATGGCATCTTCCTCTGTCACATGTCATGTTTGTGCATTTAGCTGTAAAGCAAAGTTAAAATCTGTCATAATATGAGGAGGTCTCTAGTAGATCAAAAATCATTATTATAAGCCCTCACTTTTATAGCATGTGGCATACTTCAACATACTACATTTCTCATCGTTCCACTTGCCCCTGTTGCGTCCTCTGCTGGTGTAGATTTCAACGCAAAACTCGGTGCTGTGGATATTGTTGGGTTCATTTTTTGCCCATGAATCACTCTCCATCCAAGTACTGTTAGTCCCGATCCACCTCCACGTCTCGTTTGCGTAAGTCCTTGTGATTCCGATCCAGAAGTATGGACTGGAGTTTCTTTGGGGCAGCAGAGAGACCAGATAGTCGTTCTCCAACTGACTTTGGATCACAACCATATCTGTAAACTCGGCCTGGCACCACTCTCTGGCCGCAGCCCAGTTCATGGTTACATTGGAGTAGTGGTATGTCCAACCCATGGTGATGCCCACCAAAGAACCTGCTATCAAACCAAATTCAAATGATAATTTCAATGGAAAACTTATGAATGTGGACTGCACAAAACCAACGGGGAGAAAATTGACTCACAGTCCAAGTATAACCTGTATTCATTGGACTCTATAGTCTATAGGCACTTTTGAGAAATACAGCCTATTTGTACCCATTTGTAAAAGTCATCCAAATTAGTGAATACATTGTTAAAATCCCTTAATAAAATCTGCCAGTTAGGTCCTCATTGTAGTGGTTCTTGATTTGGTTTGGTTTGGGAAGCCTTGGCCAACCAAGATTTGCATTTCCTATACGCTGCTCAACAAAGGATTTTGGTCTGGATTTACCAGGCAAAGGGAGCAATGCCCTTCCTTCTTTTCACTAGGAATCAAAATTGTACCTTTCCTTCAAAAAATTTGCTAACAAGTGTGGTTACCAATCGCCCACCTAAGATTTCAGAGGACTTGGAAGAATTACTTACCAAGTACAATGACTGCCCAGTTCATAATGTTGTCAGCTCCGAAGTCCCAAGTTGAAAGAATATGAGACAAAGCTAAATGTTAGACTATAGTTTTTATCCAAATCCGTCATAGAATACCTGGAAATTTACCTCACCCAATGAATGTGACTGATGAAAAATAAGGTTGACTGAGAGGAAGAGTCTTATTTGGATTTTTATTGTAACCACAAACCACATTCAAATGACTTCTCTTTAACCCCATTTGCCAGTCTGGATCACTGATGTACTTTATACGTATTTATCTTGAAATGTATAAGATTAATTCATGGTACAAAATATAAAACTGTATTCAGGCAGTAAGACAATGTAAAGTGGCATTTCAGCTCCCTTAAAGTGCTGACACAAGACCTGCCTGTTAAAATAAATAACACTAATCAGTGCTGATCTGTAAAATGCATTAACTCTCTCACACTTCTTCCTTATATACAGTCTATAGGGGCAATTGTATAAGTTTCCTGTGAGCTAGAAGAGCGGAAGCAAGTGGTAAAAAAAATGTTAACACCAGAAATTCGTCACTAGTTTTGTCAGTTAGAGGGTAGTAAATAGCTAATTGACTTTTATACTTTTTTACTTTTTATATAAAATGGATTTCCTAATCACACCATCCCATTTACATTTTATTAAGTTTGGGCAAAATAGGCAAAACGCATGAGAAGATTTTAAAGTTTGTGTTTCTTGTACCTTAGTTTTTAAATATCAGATTGCTTGCATAATTTTATCTATTATCACAGCAATGTTCAGTCACAAACTATTTATGTGCACTGAAAAAATTGTCCAAGAGGGGTTGCTCAAATTGCAAACACAAACTTGACAACAATAACATGACTCTTTTTTACAATTCTCTGCCTAACATGTTTAAGTCTTACAAAGGTCGCTTGATTGTGGCCGATGTTAGACCTGCATGTTTTAATCACCCTGAGGAAACATGACTTTGTTATCATTTCTGGTGAAGTTTCTCCATCGGGATTTTCCCTTCCCAAAACTTTTGGAGGGAAAATTCTAATGTACCAGGACACAGGACACTTACAGGAGCAGAGGACACTGCAGTGTGCATCCAGGAGGATTATGAGAGCTTATCTGGAGGTAAGACTTTTCAAAGATTTAATACACTTTCTCTGGCCTAGAATGTTGTCATTGTAAACACATGTTTGTGGTGTTTTATTTGAAATTAGGGTTAATGTAAGAACTGTTTCCATGAAACAAATTGTTAACATCACTGTCCTTCTACAAGAGTGAGACACTTTTACTCAGATCTGAATGTGTTTCTTCCAGAGTCGTCTACAAACAAACTGTGATATCCAGAGCACTGCTGGAGCTGTGGGTAAGTTCATGAATGTTAGAATTGATGTTAGTTAGTTGTTTTTTTGCACCATTCTGAAAGTGAGGTTATCAGTTCAAATAAAAAGACTAAAACAAAATAAAATCTCTGTATCTTTCAAAACAAAGGAAGATTTTGTTTGAGAACCAACAAAACACAAACCACAGATGAACAGAGTAAGTGAACCAAATAAAATTATTTTAACAGAATTATATTTTTTCCACATATACTTCCTAGTGAACATTTATCATGTGTTTTTACAGGGTGATGTGGCACTAGGAGGACTTTATACCAGATGCCCTACCTGTTACTGTGAGGAAGAAAAGCAGCACATGGTGAGTATTATTTCTGCAGGTACAATTCTAATGTTCAGGTGATTCTGTTCTGGTCCAGTATTGTATTAGAGTAATAGGTGCTTCAAGTATATTTAAACATGTACAAGACAGAGTAGATCATCATAATGTGTTCATCATGTGTTACTCCTGTGTCCACAGGCAGAGACCAGAGCTTCTTCACTGGAATAAATCTTCACACTGTCCAGCACTGTCCAACAGGCTGTACCTGATCACAGATCTCAGTACCTGTGATCTGTGTGTTTGATTCTGTTTAAGACAATACAGAACTATGGAAAACTAAAGAGTGCATTTGTATTATTTTACTTTAAAACCCTCAAATCAAATACATTTGATGTTGCATGTTAAAATAATTGTGTGCACAGAATTAAATTATACACAAAAAATAAAACCATAAAAAGGCAAATTTTCATGATAAGGTAACATAAGATAAATACGCGTATTCAGCATGATTTGATCTAATTTCATCAACATGAAAAAGTGACGTTCATGTTCTGAGAAAAATACGTGTAGATGAGATCAAAATGTTTCAAAGCCTAAACATAATTTTATTGCAGGCAACAGCTTTCCATATTTTTTTTTTTTACGCAAATCCAGTGACCTTTGTTTTTCAGTGCGTATACTTTTTTCACCAAATGTTTCTTACAAATTATTTAAATTACTAGTTTATATTTGAAGTTTAGTGTGAAGGTTATCTTGATTGGATTTTTATAGTTTTAAAATAAAATAAGTAAACCTTTATGTGTATTTATTAATATATTTTATAATAAATATATCATTTTTAATATAAATAGATTCACAATGAACAAATATACATTTTTATACATAAGTAAATGTTATGCACAATTACCATAACATTTGTACAGTTTCACATGTATGTAGAACAATATGCTCCAATATTTTGTGTAGAAAGCCCCTTGGAAGTAATAAATACAAATGGTAAATTAATAATAATAATAATAATAATAATAAAAAAGATATATATATGATTTCACAGACAAACACCAAAGTCTGTCTCAAAGTACTCAAAATGTTGTGCTTTGGGCATATTTCACAGTTAACTTTCTATATGAGGCTGTCAATGCTGTTTTTGTAGTGCTGTGGCGGGACGTCAATGTCAGAGCTGCAGAAACAACAGTAAATGGTAAGTTAGATAATAAAATGTAAATAAAATATAAATGAAAATACATGGGTTAATTGTCGGCAGCATCTCACCTGCTCAAGTCAAACTTAGATGCCCTTTTCTTGAGTTTCTTGAGGATCCACATAGTCAGAGAGAGACCGGTCAGTGAAACAGCGCCCCCTGCTGCCACTCCTGAGGCAATGAGAGTCGTCTGAGATGGTGTGGCTGTCAATCCAAGAACATTTGAACCATTAGAACCACTGTCTCATCTATGCTGTTTATAATAAAATGTAATATGTGACATCTTACATTTGCAGGTGGGTATGTCTCCTGTCCAGTTGCCATAGTGACCACAGGTAAGTATGGCGAGTCCATCAAGTGTGTAGTCCAGATCACAGGTGAAGGTGCACTGAGAGTTGTAGAACGACTCTTTCAGTGAACAGTTGATGTGGCCATTTTCTGGAGCCTCCAGGAATGGACAAACAACAGCTGTAAAACAACACAGATGTAAATTACCTAATACAACAGAGACATGCCGTCTGGTTTAGACTAACATAATCTAATAGGCACTGTTTTATAACAAGTAACAACCATAGGCTCATTTCAGTAGTTTTATGAACTGTCACTGATGCTTTACAAATCATCAAAAGAATTCCTAGATACCTTCACACGTTGGCATGGCCTCATCCCACTGTATATCTTCTGAGCACTGGAGGTTTTCTGCTCCATGAAGCTGAAAGCCAGGCTCACAGCTAAAGCTGCAAGTGGCCCCAGGTGCCAGCTCTGAGTTTTTGCTACTGCAAGTCATTATAAGGTTTGGCTTCTCCTCAAGCACTGGACAGTACAGTGCTAGAACACAAAAAAATACTTTAATAATAATGTATTTTAATTGTATAACAATGTAAATGCAGTTGGACTATACCTTGGCAGTATGGGACATTTCCACTCCACTCTGCTAACGCAGTGCATGTTAGAGCTTCTGTTCCCACCAGATCATATCCTGGCAGACAACTGAAGCTACAGGAGTTTCCGTATGCAAACTTTGTTTTGGCATCTCCTTCACAGTTCACAACAGCATTTTCCATTACTGAGATTGCAGGACATCGCACAGCTAGAAGATAACAAAAATAGGCAAATACATTCACTTCACATACAATATTAACACTATACTACTGTGGTGAAAAAAGAAGTACAAAATGTGTTAACCTTCACAGAATGGCATGCTGCTACTCCACTCTGCAGATGAAGTACATGTTATGGTTTCGGGTCCCACCAGAGTGAAGCCTGTCGCACAGCTGAAGCTGCGTGAACTTCCAAAGCTGAAGTCATCACAGGTGATGATGAGATTACTTTGCCCCGGTAGAGTTGGGCACTGAACAGCTGGACATAAAAATGAATGTAATGTCACTCATAGCGAATAGTAAAAAAAAAAAAAAAAAAAGAAAAATAATTTGAAATGGGATCTTTAAATGTTACCAGAGCAAGACGGCAGTGATGCATTCCACTGTCCTGTTGGCTCACATAATAAAGTGTCTGTTGACCCAGTGAGTTCATAGCCTTCTTCACATGTAAACATACATGTCGACTGGTAACTGAAGGGTCCCAGAGGATCTGAGCATGTCACCGAGCCCCACTGTGGATTGGACAGCTCTGGACACTGTATTACTGCAAGAGACAAAATACATGTTTAGAAAGATGTAGAAATAAGAGTACAATTTATTACCCTTAAAATTATGGTTTACTTATCTTAAATGTAAGTAACATTTTGAGATGTTGAGGGTAAAATAATTTATATCAGTGGCTCAGTATAGATACTAAAGTGTGTGTTCTAGCCACTTGGCCTAAAAGATATATTTTTACCTTCTACTCCTAATATTACGGCATAATTATTACCAATGTTCAGTCATTCATCCATTCATTACTAATGTTACTATACAAAATTGTATTTGAACTTACATTCACAAGTTGGTGGTTGATCCGACCATGTTTTTTCAGCAGTGCATTGAAGAGGTCTTGGCATACTCAGCTGATATCCTTCCTCACAGGAATACTGGCACTCAGAATCATAGGCAAAGTCCCCATACTTGTGAGTGCAGGTAACACTTCCATTGTCCAGCACTGTCACCTCATCTTTGTTACAATAAACCACTGCCAGCAAAGACAAGAAAGGCTTAATACTGAAGAATGAAAAAGCCAAATTAAAAACAACTTGAGTTTCTTACCATGCTGACACTTTTCTCCATAAAAGCCCTCATTGCAGTCACACCTGTGGCTGTTTATGGTTTCCACACATTCCCCATATAAACAGGAATCATTTTTGCAGGCAGCTGGTTAACAAAAAGGTAATAATTTTACATTAAAATTATTACCTAAGTATAGGTATAGCAATCTATGTATGGCTTTTAAGTTAGATTACTTTCTCACCCATTTCTATAGTTAATGTGTATTTCTTATTTAATTAATTTATAAGAGGTTAAAAAATATAACTTCTTACCTGAGTAGCATAGGGCAGTCTTGTATTTCCCACATCTTTCATCGTTCCACTTGCCCCTCTCACGCTCTCTCTGGATGTACATCTCCACACAGTCCTCACTCTGTGAATTTTTGTTGCCGTTATTGGGTTCCCCTGATGCCCAGTTTTTTGCTTCTTCTGTCAAAGGCTTGTTGGTTCCTACCCAGGTCCACACACCATTGATTTTGCGAATGCCAATCCAGTAGTAAGTGGTTTTTCTGGGCAGCCAGCTGTTGAGATGTGCTATCTCATCTTGGTTCTGGATAGCAACCATGTCTGTGTAATGCTCCTGGCACCAGGCTCTTGCATCTTCCCAGTTCATTGTTGTTTCTGAATAGTGGTAAGACCAGCAGTTGACGCTTGTCCAAAACAACACTGCTAAAAATTAAAGACATTTGTTAAGCAACACAGTGAATGAAAAAAGATAAATATTTAGAGAGATCATACCTGAGTAAAGGCAGAACAAACTGATCCTGCCTGAAGACGTTTGAACTGATGCAATGTTCATCTGATAAAAAGTAATATGTATTATAAGCAGCAGACTATGACAAATATAACTTATTTATTGCACTACCCTTACCATTTTGCCGTGTGTAATATCCAGTGGATGATTCTTAGTTGTCTCAAACTTGTGGTGGTCTTTGCAGCACAAGGCAGTAAGTAGCATCTGAATCTATGCAGACCTTGTCACTGCTTTTATACTTTACACCAGTGACTTTCACTTTTCCGGGAAGTAACATCACGACTAGGATTTTCAGTGGAAATTCCCCACACCCCCACCCAGGTCGTGGAAATGTTCTCCATTCTTGACATCAACTTGATATATAATTACTTGTTATATTAACTACATTTAATGCAAATATTCAGTAGTTGTTAAATCTTTTCCTTTGTGTGTTTGCAGATGATATGTTTTCTCATTATTAGTCATGTTTGGCCAAAAGGACCAGGATTACAGCCTATAAATACATGGGAACTTCAACCTCAAGAGAGCATAGATATAAAAATATAAAATGGCAACCTTCTGTGAACTAAAATATTGACATCCAGTTACTTGTTTTCAGTGGCACAGGCGAGAAACATGGTCCTGGAGCAGAGGTGCTTTAAGCCACTCTCAAAGTGCCATTTGACATCCTTCCTTTTTTATTTAAAAGAGCTGAGGTTCATCACCTTTTCAACTCAACAGTTCAGGAAAAAAACTGAAGGCCATAACAGGCACAAAGCAAAACAAGGACAAGGGTTTTTTTTGTAACATGCCTCATATTTCAAACTTTCATGAATTGTAGCTCAAGATAAAATATTTGACCTAAAATTTGGTCAAACATTTCAGTTTGCTCCTAAAATTGTCTAACTTCTAAAAGTAGGCCTATTGTGTTAACTTCAAATTGTAGTCCATCTTTCATGAACCAAATCATAATGTAGATTATATGATAGGGGAACTGCAGGGAGGTCTTTTGGGGCATAAATAAAATCTTAAAAACATGAATGAAGCCTCATTTGCCTCGTTACGTTTGAAGTTCTTGTTCGTTGCCAGTAGGAGGCGCCTGCGAGTCTCTTGCCACAGCTCCGTAAAAAAACTGACTGGTGTCCCTTTAAGAACAGACCGTCAGACCGTACAAGGTTTGAGCCGTCGGTTTGTGCGCAGTTGGCTCATTTCGCTTCTCACTTGTACAGCTACGAAAAACCTGTCCTGGGTTTGGAATAGCAGATTATAATGGCAGAAATTCTGGCTAAAGTCCCCGATGTAGAGATTGATCCAGAGGGAACATTCAAATACATATTATTAAGAATCAATGTCAAAGGCGGCGATGCATTTAAACACATAGTTCGGGGCACGAAAAGTGCAGAGTACCACAGTAAGTTTGCCCACTGCTTGTAGAAATGCTCCATTTAAGCACCTGCCACAGCTGTATGCTTAATTAACATATAGTCTATAGCAATTACGTAAGTCCTTTTTGGATAGGCGTGTACATTTTGGAGTTACTAGTCACAGGTGCCAGATATAAAAGACAAAAAATATCACAGCCTAATGCCAACACACTAATGTCAACAACACAGTAAAATTTAATTTTAATTTTAATGATATTCATATATTTTTCAGATCACATCTTTGAGAAAGTGAGTCCAGCCATGGAGGCCCTGGGTCTGGAGTGTAAATGTCTTGGAGGAGGGAAGATGGAGCACAACAGTTCTGACAAAAAAATTAGAGTCTTTGGGGAATCGACTGTATGTTTATTAGCCTACAACTATAACTCTTTTACATATATGCCTATGACACTTCAAAGCTTTTTTTTTTTTCTTTTTGTTTAGGCATTTGGCAAAGCTGACCATGCAGAGTCTGCAGAGAAGCTGAAGAGTGCCTTTACTGGCTATGAGGTCACTTGGTCTGATGACAAGAAATGAAACCAACTTTTATCTGCAGTCAAGCTGAGGAAGCCTTTGGCTCTGCATCAATCCTATTGCATTATTATATATTTAGTCTGCCTTTAAACCTGTGTTGTTTGATTTTTTTGGAAATGTGCCAGGCGTAAAGTCCATACAGGAAGGTGTGACTTAGTTGGAATCACTTACACATCCTGAAAGGGAAGCTGTATTCTTAGAATTTGATAAGCAAATGGGTGGTTTTCAGGAAAGTAAAAGGTGTTAATAAACCAGCAGATATTAAAATAATTGGTCTTAATTGTTCATTCTATGAACAAAATTAGGTTTCAAACTGCATCATATATTGGTATAGTTGGTATATTAAGTGCTGGAGTACTTCCTGCTCTTCTACAGACCAAATTTGGTTTCCATCCTGGCTCAGCTCTCTCACCTCTGCATGTGTTGAATATCACCTCATGACCTCCTTGAAACAAACAAAAACCACAAATTTGGAGCCAGTTTCCTCTCCACTGATAACCTCTTTTCTTTACAGACTGGGGTCAGCTCAGTAGGGAGAAGGGATAGTCATACTTCTTCTGGAATGGGCTTTTTGTTGGTAATAAATAGCTGCCCCATGCAAAAAGAGATCATATTACTAATATACTGGGGATTCCTAGATTTACTCCCATTTGAATTAGCTCATTCTTACGCAGCCATACACACAAAAATGGTTAAAGCTTTACAAAATTACATACAACTTAAATAACCAAGTAGAGGACCAATAATATTTTTCCTGCCCTCATCAGTTAAACACTAGGCCTATATTAGTATTGGTTGTATGATTTCTAACTAATTTGTTAACCAATTCCATCTGAGATCCATATATGTACTTCACTTCTGGACACAATAAAGCATGATGGCCTTTCCTGAAGCAGTGACAGCTCACACCTCAGTTGTTGGGAAACAATACAGCCACACAAGTGCGGGAGTTTACAGCAACTGTCCAGATCTTATCAACAAACAATAGCATTCCAGAAGCAGTCTCAGCGGCCCGAAGGAAAAGCATTGAGGCTCTTATTGGAAAGGCTGGAGAGTGTAACTGACAGTATTTTTAAGTATTCTAATTTGAGTGTTGCAAATCAAAACAAAAACTGAGTGGTACACAGACAATAAATATGATCTAGTACTTACTATGAAGTTTGAGAACCATTGCTTTATGATAAATGCACATGATCCCCTTTCCTGCATTGGGCTCTGGTTAACCATGGTATATGCTTCACCCCATAATGTAATTAACCTAAAGTTTGGCAGATCATTCCCTGCACCAACTAATGCTGCTGGTGCGACCATGGGTAAGCCACTTCACCTGGCTTGCCTCTAGTGTGTTTGTAGGCCTGCTTTATGAATCTGGATTGGTGAATGAATGAACAGAAACAAATGGAAATTTATAAATTTAATAAATGTAATTATTTATTAAGTTTGTTAACCATTATTAACCAACCGTAACCATAGTCTATGTTCACGATGATGGTGATTACAGAGAGAGAGAGAAAGAAACAATGTTCTTTAGTGTTTTGAAAGACAATAAATGGATATTGTTATTAGCCAGGTCTTCATAAATGTAAAGGGAACATATTACACAAAATTGACTCTTGTAAGCTTTAAGTCAAAAACATACCTGGAGTTGGGTTTTGTTTCATTCACACCAATGGCTCACTTCCTGTATTACTTCATGACATCACAAGGTGGAGTGTTTTCCATTTTAAATGGTTTTAAATATGCAAGATTTGTATGTTAAACATGTGAATTAAACAAAACACAACTCCGGGTATTTTTAATGAGGAAACAACACTATAAAATAGATCAGAAAATAGCGTAATATGGGCACTTTAATTATTTGTTCGCCACAAAGGTCTACTTCATAGAACTATAATAAAATCTGGAAGGTGAACCCAAGATGGCGTCGTATTGTTTTGGGTGTATTGCGCCCAAAAATAATTTTCTCTTCCGCATTACTTCCTCAATACGAGCTAGCTCCTCCCACCCGTGTGACGTCTGTAACGTGCACGGCGTGGTGCGTTTGGACCAACCAGAGCGAGAACTGCGAGCGCGGTCTCAGAGCGCGGTCTTACAAAGCTAACTTTTAGGCGCTTGGAGGATTTAGAAATTTAAAAAAGTTTATTTTGTGAAAACATAAAAGAATCTCTACAAAATCCGACCTTTGTGAAAATTGTTGATGTTCTGTCAGCCAAACACGGGCAGTTTGAATTCCCAAAATAATGCATATGGGGCTCTACGGGAGTGTTCTTTCTGGACCCCGGGAGCTGCAGTAACTCTAACGGCCTCTACTCAGTCTCGAGCCGGGGACAGAGGGGGGATGCCCATTGTAGATCCATGGGAATGCCTTATCCAATTTTTTATTATAGAGCCATGGTCTACTGCTGCCTTCACGTGGCATGGGAAAGATGATTCTTTCCACTTGTGAAGTGGAAATTACGAGTTACGATAAGTGTAAATGGCGAGGTTATTAAAATTATGTATGCCACAGCATTATCTAGGCTACAAACTAACCAACTAACAGCAGCAGAGAACGATTAACAGAATGCAGTGCTTACCATTACCACAAACTTTCGCTGCTTTCCGCCATGTTAAAAGGTCAAAGTTTATCTCATCTCAGCAGCAAAATTTTTCAGCTTTCCAGTGGGAATTACGACGGGAGTGGGCGTATGTAATTTTGAAGTCGTTTTTTGGTGTGTACGATAATTACCATAGGACGTGAAGGCAACATACTTACAAGATTTCAGAATGGTTGGCTGTAGCCAATCAGCAACGAGCTTTGGTTTTCACGTCACATCCGACCAAAACAACCGCGCGCTCTGTGGTCTGCCTTTTCCTACACTGAAAAACGGCTTTGTGTTTCTTAAAGTTAATATAATTGCATAGACTGATACAAACAGCTTATCATACACATAGATCTGAAAACTCCTCTTAAATTACAGAATTTATGGTAAGAAATCTAACAAGATAGCGAACTAAAATGCTGGTAACAGGAAAAATTCAATTTGTCAACTGGACAAAAGTTTATTTGGTTGAATACGTTTCGCAGCTCATCCAAGCTGCTCCTTCAGTTCGTATTCGACCAAATAAACTTTTGTCCAGTTGACAAATTGAATTTCTCCTGTTACCATGGATTCTACCTGGAATTTCCCCACTGTGGGACTAATAAAGGCATATCTTATCTTACCTGGACGACTGAGGGATTCTACACACGAACTAAAATGCTGTCAAGCTAAATGTCAAGCTTTGTAATGCTAACTCTTGTCCACAACATGGCATGTTCCGTTTTAACGAAGACTTATTTTTTTCCGGAAGAACATTGAAGTTTGACGAGTGATTACCTTCAAATAGCAGTGAGTCACTCGGTGTTTGAACATATCGTCCGGATGACTGCGGTCTGATGTGTCCCGGAGGAGGCTGCTGTCATGTCCCAGACCAACTCCTCTCTCTTGGACGAGGTGGTGCAGTGGAGCCCGGAAACATGCCGCCAGGAGGTCAAGTCTGTCCTCCCCAAGCTCACCATATCCTTTTGGATAATGGGAATAACTGGCAGCTTCCCCTAGTGTTAGTCAGTGCTTTAGAACAGGGTTTTCAAACTTTTTTCACCAAGGGTCTTAAATTGAAACTTACGCGGAGCTAAGGGCCACGGACAGAAGTGAATTCTTAGAAATGATGCGTTTGAAGCAGGTTTGACTGAGACCACATCATTAACAAAGTTTGAAACATTTATGTTAAGTCTGTATCACATCAAAATTCGGATACTTAAGTTGAAAAAGCATAATCCACAAAAAATATCAGAGTTTTGGTAATTTGGGTCAATAGCCATAGCTTGGACATGTCTGCTTTCCAACAATTACATAATAGCTTTGTCACGCATAATGATATTGCTCAAAAAAATATTGTCTATCTACAATTAAATGCTTGTAGTGATTTGATAGATACTGAATGTATATTAAAATCAAGCTTTACATACATTATGCATTTACCCTAACTGGTTGTACTCCTTGCACCTCAAATCAGAAAGTTGGGATGATCATATACGTGAGTTACATGCACAGACAATGTGTTCTGAAAAACGTCTGGTTTCTGACACTTCATATTTGACTGTTAAATTACATTTGACAGGTATTTTGAAGATAATCACAGATATGTTCCTGCCCCACATTGGTTTGTCCGAGCTGGAAGATGAGTGCTTCTCGAAGATCCTTCCGAAGGTTCGGCACCCTCACTTACATTATCTGAGCATAATCATATTTCAGTTTTTTTAAATGCTCTCTGTGGTTCCTGGGACACATACAGGCTGTCACAGTGTTTGACAGCATGTTGAAAGAGATCTTAGACCAGGTTGGAGGGTTGTCCAGCCAAAACACAGAACTGTGTGCTTTTCTCAGAAGAATACTGGAGGTACCATAATAAAGACCACACTCCACTTGCTTTTCACATTCAGATGATAACATACCTGTCTTAATTTTGTTTTTAGTCCATAATGCAGATAATTGATTCCCTGTCAGCTTGTGTGCGGCATGTGGGGTCGTTTGATAAAACTCCATATTTAGATATGATTCGTTCTTTACCAATTTGTGTCCTGAAAATTCTTAAGGACACATTTCAACATTGTAAGGTCAGTTTGTTTTTGCTTGTGCTTTCATATTGTATGCACTTCAATACTCAGGTTATTCATTTTTGTTTACGATTGTAGGACAGTGAAGTGGTTTACTGTGGCCGCCTGTCCCTAGTGGCCGATCTTCTGCAGGCCCTGTTTAAAGCAGCTTATTCCCTGCAAAAGGGCCTGTTGGAGGTTTTGGACCGTGTCCCTTTGGACAGCAGTGCCTCAGATGAAGAGGTCTCTGACATTGTTACTGGTGTGTACTGAACTTATTGTTTGGTTTTTGCATGCATAGACATTACACAGTTCGATTTGTATATTGTATAATGTAAAGCCAGTATCTGACTCCGGCAGAATACACGTTTGCTATAACAAGTGTTTCCATTTATAGTACTTTGTAAACTGTAATAAAGAAATACTAATTATTGTTTTTATGTTTGAAGTCATCCACAGTCTGCTGGATATTTGCTCAGTCATATCCAACCTGGACATAGCACTTCATGCTAACACATGGAAATTTCTTATCAAGTCAGTGTGTTACTGTAAATTATCTTGTTTTGTAATACTTGTATAATTGTAGTTTTTCTTTATGATTACAGACACAGCCTAAAGTACCACTCACTGGTGGAGGAACATCTACATCACAAAGACATCAGCACTGCCCTGTGTGATAACCTGTTATCATCTTTTCAAAATTGTCTGGAGATGGCTGAACAGATAAAATATTCTAGTTTACAGGTAGAACCCCAATGTAACATATTTTAACTCAGCTTTCTTTTGAGACTCAAAGGTAGAAAGATATTTAGGATTTTAATGACATCTTTAAAACAGTTGTAATCAGCAGAATAATGTTTTTGTACCTGTGTTATTTTAGTAGTTGGCTTTACTGCACTCCTGTGCCTGCCCTTTGCCTTCAGAATATGTGAGGCCATTGTTAAAATTCTCATTTGTCCTTTCGAAGGAGACGGCACAAACCGCTGAACAAAAGTTGTTTCAGAAATCTGCAAAGATGTGCAGATTCTTTGGGAACACATTAGTTCATTACATAAAGGTAATAAAAACAAAACATGTCACTCTGGATAGTATTAGCATTTCAGTAATAATAATTGTCTTGGTTTTCAGGAGTTTGGCTCGTTTATGACAAAGTATTGTCACCGCTTTTATCAACTCTACCTCCAAATTTTAAGGTATGTATTCTGTTTGTCAGGAAAAAAGAACCATATGTTCATCATTACATATTTATTTTGTTCAACAGTAAGTTCCCTCCAAGCCTGAGCTCCCCTCTGCTGCCTCCTGGTTTGTCTGAGGAGCTGAACGTTGCTGCCCGGATCCCACTGGACGCATTGTTGTCCCAACTGCTGCCATTGCAGGCTTTTGCTGAAGCTGCTCTGCACCCAAATTTAAGTATGTTTTAAAAGAAAGTTATCATATTTGTAATTGTAAATGAGATTGTTGTGATTTTAAATGTGTAATGTTTACTTGCCTAGAACTAGTTCCTGAGCATGAGCTGTCTCAGTGCCTTTTGTTGGTGAGCGTCATGGATCAGCTGGGCTCTCAACCAGAGGATGTGCAGCAGCTGTGGTACACTGGAAGTCTCTTCTCAGAGGAGACACAGAGGTGACTGTTAATGCTGTCTCTTAATTCAAACACAAAGCACAGATTAAATATCCAGTATTAATATTTTCAGGCTTCCTCTGTATGAAGCTGTGTTTACTAGCTTCCGGAGGTGCTACACAGAGCGCAGGTACCCGGTGCTGTTGTCAGGGGTAATGATGAACGGTCAGGCTCAGGCTCTGGTCACACTTCACCAACATGTTTGTGTTCATCTCTGCGCCAGCGTGGCTGCTCTTCCATCTGCTTACTTTCCATTGCTGGTTAGTGTGCTTTCATCTACTGCTGCAGTGATTACAATTTTAGATTGTTCTCTTTTGCAAAAAACTTTAGAAAACTACTATCCACTAACTGCCTTCATTATCAGTAGTAGTCTTAATTACATTTGATATGTGAGAATAAAAAGCAGAAAATACCTTATCGTTTTACAAGCATTCTAAAAGCCGGAATGTGCAGGATTTCCACCTATTGAGGCAGTTGCTGTTCTTTCACTTTAGATTTTCACTTTTAGACACTGTTTATTCTGGCACAATGATTTCTTTCTGTCAGTTGAGTCATGGGATAAATTTCCCTTCTTTTTTTCTTTCTTTTCAGGAGCAGTGTTTAGTCCGTTCTGTTTTACAGCCTGACACTCACACTGCCTTGTTGGCAATAGACACTTGGTGTTTCACAGTACGGTATGGCTTTTACCATTCGATACATATCAACTACACTTACCTACTCCATGTTTCTGTCACTCTCTGCCTCTGTCATTCAGCAGTTTGAAACATTTTAAAAGCGTTATTATTTATTTATGCATTATTGGGCATTAACAGTGTCCATCTCTGCAGGTATGGGACAGCAGAACTGTGTCTGCATCATGCCCTCCTCATTGCTCAGTTGGTAGGTACTAGGTAGCAGTGACTGCTGAAAATGTGCAATCTTCCAGTCTGATGTATTTATATTTATTCTGCAAAAATCTCACATTTCTCTTTATTCCAGGTGAAAAGTAGCCCTACTGCATCCTACCAATGCTCCCACCTGGGTCTGTTACTGAGGCGAATGACATTCCTCATGACACCAAATCATCAGGTTTTGAATGGAACAAAACAAAACAAATATTTTATTCATACAAAGGTCTTTAGGGCTTATTTTCCTATTTACATCACATCCAGCTTGTTCAAGATAAAAGCTCAACCAGAGCTTTGCAATGATAGATAACCCCCTGCTTGATATTTCGCTCCACCTCCCTTAAAGTGGTAAAAGCTGTACATCTACCTAGTTATAGATTTATGCCCTTTCTCTTGTGTTGTGCCTCCTAGATAAAGTTTGTGGAGCAGTTCCCACCATCAGTGATGGAGAATTTGGCTGTGTGGTATCATGTTCTACTAAAAGCTTTTTCTCAAGAAACACGGTGCATAATTGAGTCTGGCATTGTCGAACTTGCTCAAAAGAGTTTGAGTAACTGGCAGAAAGATGACTATAAACTAGGACACGTTAGCAAAATGGTAAGGAAAACCACACTTGCAAATAATCTGGGTGCTCGTGTCTGTTTTATTATCCAGTGTCAGCAACTTGTCCTTAACCTTGTGGGTGTAGGAGCCCAGTTTTCCTCCCAAATGCAGATGACAATTACAGATTCAAAAATCTGTTTACTAAGTTTGAGTAAATGAAAGTTAATGAGGACATGATTCCAAAAATATATTCATAAGTAATAGTATAGTTTCTTTGCAGAACCTTGTACTGTTAGTCCTCCTAGTGGTGGCTAGAGGGCAGATGACTATAGAAGAGCAATACAGAGAAAGTATGGTAAAGGTGATCACCCAGATTTGGTTACGAATGAATCCAGACCAGGTGAGATACATTTTTACACAGAAGCTAACGCAGCGCATACATGATGTCACATATACATTCTCTACCAGATAAAATCACATCCAGTGCTCCAATGTACTCTGGAGCTCCTCCTGTTAATGTCTGCAATCCTGGCAAAGAACATGGAGTCCCAAGTCATTTGTCAGGTATTTACATCATTTGAACAAACATCTATGGTGAAAGCATCACTAACTAGTGGCTTTTCAGGCCCTGTTGTGTGTGGAGGCTGTGATGTCTCTGAAGTCTGTGGATGAACTGCTACTAGCCACTCTGGAGTTTCTGTCCTCATTGGGAAAGATATTTGTCCCACCTGATTTCCAGGTACTTTTATGAATGTTTTACCATTTTTTAAAAATAATTACAACACGCCGTTAATAAAACACATAACTTCTTCATCCCATAGAGCCAAATTCTGCCGAGATTGAGCAGCCTTTTTAGGGTGCTTCTCACAAGTTCGCCATGGTTAGTACAGCACCATGCATTAGAGGCATTTTCTCAGTTTGCAGAGGTAATCAGTATTCATTTGTTAGATACTTCTAGCAAATATTGATAAACTGAATTTGAAATGAAAGTATAATGAAATGCCTGCTGATTCTTCAGAGCACGAATCATGAAGAGGTGATTTCTCAGAGTCTGTCTGAAGAGGAGACAAAGGCAATGGTGGTCAACTATCTGAGTAAGGTAAGATTGCCATGATAGATTACTACAAGGATGGTAAAATATTTTATTTACTAAATGTGTTGGCTTAGGCTGTTGGAGAACAAGAAGGACCAACAAGACTTGAAAGACTTAAGATGGAGACTATGGTGCTAGACCAGTTCAATGAGAAGCTTGAGAATGGTGACTATGGTCCAGTGAACCTTTCAGAGGAAACCACTGCTGAGGTAAGAAAGTATTACTTAAAAAAAAATATGCATGCACACCTAAAATTGTTAAACTTTGTCTCCAGCCATGTCCAAAGAGGCCTCGTCAGGAGACCAGTGAAGAGGATGACTATAGCAGACACCTCCAAACCGCTGAGAGTGCTCTTAAAGCTTTACAGCGCCTCCTACAGGACAAAAGTAACACCCACATGACACCTCAGTGGTTGGAGTCTAGACTCAAAGAATTACAAAAGCTCATTTCTGACATCAGTCAAACCAATCACACTTCAGAGTAGAATTTCCCTTTATATTGGTGTTCACATGCTCTTTTGTCTTTAAGAATGTATAATGGTTTAATAAACTTTTTTTTTTTTTTATTCCAAAACATGTCTAGGGCTCTGTTAATGCATTGAAAAGGCTTTTGTGCTTCTAGCCTTGTCTATTAATAAGTTGCTGTAACAAACAGCAGAATAAAATAGATGAAAAACAGAGCTTACTAAAATATTTATTTCACCAACAATCAAATACTAATAAATTATGTACTTTATTTCACATTGATTCAAAGTGCAATCCCTTGATTAAATCATACCAGTTAAAATATGGCACACAAAAAAGTGTCAGTTTGAATTTCACCTATGACTTTAACTATTGTACTACCAATTGGCAATGCAGGTCCACTTGTGTTTG
The DNA here is from genome assembly GCA_029959045.1 of Taenioides sp. WSHXM2023. NCBI lineage: Eukaryota > Metazoa > Chordata > Actinopteri > Gobiiformes > Gobiidae > Taenioides > Taenioides sp. WSHXM2023. The sequence continues at coordinate 16,866,681 of CM057095.1, forward strand.
TACATCCTGTAAAATATTTTTTCCATAATTGACTGAAAGTCCAGACAGCATTTACAAAATGCTTATTATCCTTTCATATAGCAGATAACGTTGAAACGATATGAATCCCTTCTTGTCTTCACTGGATTTGGATTCACCAGGCATTTTCATCCTCCCAGTTCAAGTCATCATCATCAACCCAACCATCAGCATCATTCTGAGGAAAGCGAAAAATATAAAATTGTTCATTTGGATTAAATTGACAAATCTTCATCCTATTTATCTAATCTCAGTGTTTTGGTTACTGCCCATAAAGTACAAGTATTGATTCCCAGCCCTTCCCACATTCTCACCTCAATTGTACTGGCAGCAGCAAACTTAGCACTGAGCAAAGTATCACCGGATAAATCTTGGTCTAGTGGCTTGGAGTTTTCACTCATAGATTTGGACAGTCCACTGATCTCCTCTGTGAGCATAGCTGGAGATGAAAGTTTGATGTCCGGCACCATATCTGCAAACAAGTCCAGCTCAGGGTCCTCCGCTACTTTTCTTTTCACCTTGATCGTGAATTCTTCTCCCAACCCTCCCACACCACCACTTTTTAGCTTGGGTTTGGATGGCTTGCTTGAATACTCTGTCTGAGTCCAACTACTATCCCATGAGGAGCGGTCATTCCTCTGAGTGGTTTGTTGTAAAGTGGATGTAAGCTTTAGGGGTTTTGAAGATGGTTTATATTTTATAGGTGTAGAATTCACTGATTTTGGTCGATCTAATGTAACAGTGTCTGGGACAGGAGCAGTTGGAGATAGATCTGGTGTAGGTTCAGTGTCTTCAAAGTCCTCCCATGGCTCCTCTGTGCTGTGTGCTGGGACCCTGCTGCTGTCTGGGGCTACTCCAGCAGAAGACTCAATCTGGATCGTAACTGGTTTACCCTCTTCAATGTTTGCATCCTCAGGGTCACTCCAGTCAGGCCAGTCTTCCACTGGTCTCTCTGCTCTGCTGGGCTGCTCTGGGTTGTATGGTTGTGACTTCACTTCAGTGTTGTGGTGAAATCCATTCAGTGGAAGGGACAGCTCCCTACTGACATCTAAGAGATATGCATACCCACAGGGATTCATACATTTCAAAGCAAGTTAAATGATGTTAAAGCATTATAGTTTTGTACCTGATTTAAATGACAGGGGGTTAACTTTTGAAGAGACTTCCTCTGCTGAAGATTTGGCAAACAAATTCAAGACTTTTGCTGGCTGGGCTAGCTGCGGCTGATGGACTCCAACATTGTGTACAGGTGAATCTACAAATAGATACAATATACATTTGGAAAAAAGAGCTTTGAAATATTTTGGGGTCATCAGGACAAATACTTACTTTCAGGGGTGACTTCAGTTGATTTGCTGAAGTTGGGGGTAGTGCGTTTAAAGACCTTGTTTCTTTCTCCTCCAACAACAACTTGAGCTCCAAGTAGTGGCACCAGCACAGCCAGACCCTGCAGCGTCATTGCAACCAGGGAATCATTAGTGTCCCTCATTCCCAGCAAGACCTGCAGGTATAAGCACAAGCAGCAGCTTTAAACATTTGAAAGTCCAAAAGACAAGCCCTTATGATTTAGTTACAAAGTGGTCTGTAAAAATATATTAATTACTCATAATACCTGAGGTAGGATCTGGTTTTTAAGTTCGTCTTGGGGGAAGAACTCAGAGTAGATGTGGATATGGGCCAGCAACACCATCCTAATGTGTTCCTCCTTGACTTTAAAAAGCTTCAGAAGTTGAGGAATCACATGTTTTCGATAAAGGGGCAGAGACAGCAGGCATTCCTCTGAGCTATCACTACCACTGGATTCTGCTAAGGAGTTTCAGAGTAACAGTAAAATAGTTGGATGAATAATATTAGTGTCATATTAATTTACCTGTCTTTGGCTTTAGAAGATGAGGGAGAAAACTCCTGACTGCCATGGGTTCTGCTAAAACGAGAGAGGTGAGCAGTTCAGGGACAAGGCGAGAGGCTATGAGCTCCTCAGGAAGGCTCTGGATCCGGTCTAATAAAAATCTGCAAAAACAAACATATCACACTTTGTTTATTAGCTCCCAAGCTTGAATTAAACCAAATAAAACGTCTCTTACTTGAAGAATTCATTCTTCTCTTCTTCTGTCTTTAAAGTCAAACTCTTCAAAAAGTTTATCACTTCCAGAAAGTCATTTCTATGGACAAAAAAAACCAAAACATTTGCGACACATTTGTATAGGTGACTATACAATTTAATAAAAGTGAAAGCATTGACACAAACCGGAAGAAGTCATGTGTGAGCAGAGAGGTGAGTGGTGGCCTACATGATGGGTCTGTATTTAGTGGACCAGCAAGCAAAGACCTTTTTAAACTGTCCACTAGGTCTTGTGTTACTGTATTAGAAAGATATTAACGTTACAACAATTACATCTCATATACTGATACCAATAAAGTGGGCTCTGCTTACCATAACTATCCAGCAAAGGGATAAGGGTCTCAACCAGTACCCCAAAAGAGTAACAGTCTCTGGAATAAGCATATTCTTCAGGAAGCATGGCAAAACCTTCAACCTGTTGTAAAACATCAGAGTTCAAGGAAAGTGTGACATAAATAATGAAAAATACACCTAAAAAAAAAAAAAAGTTACCTGTTCCTCTGGTGGAACACAACTGTCATCTCTAACATTTTTTATAGCTGACAGAAACTGAGAAATGGACAAAAGGTGAAAGTTACAATCTAACCACAATCAGAAACTAACAACAGATAAAAGGATTTGTAATTGTTCTTCGTACTTCAGGAGTTGCTTCAGAAAATGTGCACACAGTGTCCATTCCACCCAACTTCCAATGACCATCTTCACTAACAAAGACGGATGACCTGCATATATTGTTGTGACTCAATTTGCCCTTAAAAAAATTAGTGCAAAACTTTATTATATTGTCAACTACAGGTTTGTGAGAGCTTTGATTCATCTTACCCTTTCATGTAAGAACACTAGTGCCTGCAGAATATCGTAAAGCCCTGCACATATTTCCTCAGTGGAGAGGCTGTCCAGCAGCAACTCCAGTGGTTGTACACGTTCAGTGACCAAATGGATCCCTCCGTTCTGAACGGAGCAGGACAGAAACCTCAGCAGACACGGATGCCTCAGGGTCTTTAGGTGCTACAAGAACAAAAGAGTACAGTTGTAACTTTTAGCAACGGATGGTGGAGTTAGTGTTGTGCAATAATTCAATTTTAATAAAGAAATTGAGATACAGTCATTTAAAATCATCAACGATATGCCGTGGTCCTTTCAATCAACGGGTCCACAGGCACACCTCTATTAAAAGCCATTTCTATTTGTTTTTTAACAAGACAAAATAAAAAAAAATGTGATCAGTCAATATGAGGAAAGTAGTCATCTTGATTGGAATGTTGGCAGTTCAAACTCAACTTTGACAGTTGACCATTCCTATATATAAATGCAAAGTGAGCTTGAGTTTTTGGTGTTGGGTGTAGCTGTGGAGCTTACCATGACTGTGAGTGTGAGTAATGAAAGAACAATATAAAAATAGTATTGTTATAATTATTATTTTCCTCAACACTAACTGTTATAATTGCAAAATGAGTTTTAAGATGGAATTTAACTTATAATTTGCCAAATTTACTGTACCTTGGCAGCTTTATTGACTTTGTCTTCGCTTCCTCTCTTGTGGACAAACACAGAGGCGGGCTTGTTATCCTGGAGCACAGCGGAGTACATAGTCGGACCGGAGGGGAAAGTCAGAAGCGGCTCTTCCAGTTTGCAGTTCCGCACCGCGCTGCTTTCTGCTCCCATGGTCGTGCTCCTTCACTCGGACCTGAACATCCACACACACTGAAATTACACATAAAGCGAGGTGGCGTTGTCATTCAATCAACATGTAAATAAATGTCATCATATAAGCCAAGCTTGACCAAACAATACCTCAATATAATGACTGTGCCACGACTGTTGAAGTTAGCTCGTGTTCGTAGTTGCTGGCTAACCTCAAGCTACATTAGCCAGCTGTCATAGCTAAACTTGCCAATCGCCCTTCTTTATCAATAAAGACATGTTAACAGTGATATCGCATACATATGCCCGAAAAGAGTCCTCAAAATGACATAGTTTTAATGTATAAAACACATTAATATCGGTAAAACAATGAACGCTAATCTAAAGTGGAAGCTTGGCTGTAAACACAAATCTTTCCGGGCAGGACCAAACCAAGTGCTGAGGGGTGGAGTGCCGCTGTCGACCAAAAAGCAGAAACATTTTCGAACAATGACATATTATTTGTTCATTAATTTTTATAATATTATTTTATCTTTTTCTTTAATGACAATAAATATATTTTGCAAACATGCATTCACTTTGTTACTATATATTGGCTTTAAAAATAACCTGCTTGAGTCTGTTAATGGTTGATCCTGTAGTGGCGAGATAAGGCAGGTAACTGCCCTTTTATTACCCTAACCCCATCATCATGCAGATGCAGGGTCTAATTTAAAATAGTTACAATTATTCTTTTTTGCATTAAGCTACGATAATAACCTGTATTGTTTTAAATATTTTGTGGGGCTTTGTTTAACTAGACTTAAATAAAACAGACTAGTAAATAGCTTAATAATTATATAGACCAGCTATATAATTTAATTTAAGCAAATCTAATTTCATATGTTGAAGGCTCATGAAGGTAACCATATATAATCTGAAGATTGTAACTTTCATTTCACGGTTGTGGTTTGACACACAGGAAACTCAAAAAAAGCTCGCATGAAATACAGATTTGGTAACAACATCCTCCTGCAGAGGAAGTGACAGTTTATCTGATTCAAATTGAAGCTGCTTAACTTTGAGTAACAAAAACATTCACTCAGCATCGTTTTTATGGTGAAGGAATGCAGCTATGGATGAACTTGGTAAGATATATTTGTTTATTAATGATACCTAGGCTGCTATACTACTACTACTACTACTACTACTACTACTACTACTACTACTACTACTACTACTACTACTACTACTACAATTCAGACAATTGGTTCATATAGAGAATTTGTTAATGGTCATATTACAATTCTTAAATTGGACTAAGACAGTTGGTCATGTTACTAAACTAAATATTTATGGTAAAAATCAACTATACACCACAGAGAAGACCCACCATGACCAAAGATACAAGTGTATTTCATTAGCAGTTTATTTATTTTCATTAGGCTATACATGTAAAACCCAAAATTTCCAACATTTGTGTTGCATTGTCCTGATTTTCAATGAAAATATAACCTCATGAAAAGTGTGTGAAATTTGGTCACTGACAATCCAAGTTTTACTTCTGCAACATATTTCCTGAGTATGACTCAAAAGCAAGAAACTCTTTGTCATGTGCAAAGATCTCATTAAATCATGCACAATAAATTACATTTTTACATGTTACATTTTTTTCATCTGAATATTTCTAATAGCATCCCAGTTTATACTATTTCATATCGTGTTTTCTTTGAATAGATTTGTTACTGGAAGAACTGGCCTTGAACACATCTGGTGCAGGAAGCAAAGAAAATGTAACTTCAAGAAAATACCCTCAAAATTTATAACATATAGCCTTCATATTTCCTCAAATACAATTTATTTTGTGTTATCAGATTTCCACAGAAAACCTTGCTGAACATACTAAAAATGTCAACACCTCTAGCTGTTCAAATGTGTACAGGTAAACATTTTTTTTTTTAATCTAATTTTAATCAATGTTGAAACTTTTACGTCAGCATTATACTTATGGGTTGACTGATTTTAGTAATTATATATATTTTTGTCAGCTCACCCCCTGCCCCTGTGGCTGCAACACAAAGAGATATGTCCCCAACTGAAGAACTGGAGTTCATCGTGGAAGATCTCTTGGGTCTGGCAGATCAGGTAAACAATAGCCTTTTATATAAGCAGGTGTGTATATATACTAGTATAGTTTGCACTCATGCAGTGTTTTCAATAATTAAGGGCATAAATAAAATGGCCAACAGGTGGCACTAAGGCATTACCTTCAAGAGTGAGAGAATAAGAGTTACCTGTAATAATGGAAGAAATTACAATTATGGCAATAGCAACAGTAATTCTGAATAATTTTGAAAAATATTCTACTTGACCACAGCCATTTAATTCTGTCCTCATCTCATCATTACTTGAATAGCATCAAGAACCAAAAGAAAGCCCACCTCCACTTGCACCAAAACTGTCTGTAAAAAGAAAAGAAGAAACAACGCACAAAGAAAACAGCAACATTCAACCAACTCCATCTAAAAGCACAGACACAATAGATGAGCTCCTGGGAAGCCTGAGCTCAGACTTAGAGAAGATAGGCGTCAAGACCACAGCAAAAGGCCACTGTGCTGCCTGTAAAAAGATCATTGTGGGAAAGGTAAATGAAGGCTCGCTAGAGCTTTGTAATTGACAATTCTCATTAATTAAACAATAAGGCAAATAAGTTCTTGTTGATTATGCAGATAATTACAGCACTAGGAGAAACATGGCACCCGGAGCACTTTGTGTGCGCAGTGTGTAAGGTGGAACTGTGCACAACAGGTTTCTTTGAAAGAGAGGGGTGGCCATACTGTGCAAAAGATTATCATGAACAGTTCTCTCCTCGATGTGCATATTGCAAAGGCCCCATTCTGCAGGTGGGTTTGTTTTTATCAGATCATGCTCTTTTATTGGCCACCTTATCTTTTGTTTATATGCTATTCATGTAATTCTGATTGCATTGATGTGAATTTACAGAACATCCTAACTGCACTGGATCAGACATGGCATCCAGAGCACTTCTTCTGCTCACACTGTGGAGACCTTTTTGGACCTGAAGGTTCGTTTGTCTTTTGTTTTTTTGTACAAAAACAATAACCAACAGAACTATACACACATTGTAACATTTTTATTACAGGTTTCCTGGAGAAGGAGGGGAAGCCATATTGCTGCAAAGATTTTTACAGTCTCTTTGCTCCTAAGTGCTCTGGGTGTGGAGAGGCGGTGAGGGAGAACTACCTGACTGCGGCCAATGGGACCTGGCATCCCGAGTGCTTTGTCTGTGCCGTGAGTACTACCATAGGACCACACACGTTTCACACCAAGAAAAGATTTATTCAAGACATTTGAATCAAAAGGAACCTGCAGGAGTGATCAATGTGTTTGAGTTCACTCACTGTTATGAATGTACTGTTATTTTAGTCAGAGTAGCCTATCACTTATTCACATTCCACTTCACTCTCTTTGTTTCACTTTGTCTCAGTATTGTGTCCTGCTATGGATACAACTACCGTATGGTTAGAGCTGGGGCTGAACTGCCAACTGTTATAACACGACCGTTTGATCACCTGAGCAACTGTTGCCAAATATGTTTAGTTGGCAAAGTTGCATTCCCCAGCATATTAATTAACAAGAACTTTTAACCTGGCCTGAATTTTGGTGATGTCATAATTTGAAGTGTTTCCACTTCAAGCCAAAAGGATTTGGGAATGTTCACATTGGCGTAGTCTTATGGCAAAAAAAAAGAAGTTAAAAGAAGAAGAAAAACATCCCTGGTTTTAATATTTTCATCTGTGCTTTTATTGGTATATGTCATGTAAATAAATTTGCCAAATTAAAATTTTAACTACATGTCTACATCTGCAATCTGGACAGCAGGGTCCATAAAAGAGGCCAAAATGACCAGGTGCTTTTCCACATTTGTTTTTTCTCTTTTCTACTCACTGTCCTGTTTAATTACATACACTGATCCACCACCCTCTTTTTGGGTATGTTTTTGACCTGCCTCATGCAACAAAATGTGATGCGCTGCCTCTTGATCCGAACCATCAGTGGATTTCAGCTTGGTGCTTGATTGGTTTACTTTAGCCATTTTTTTAATGTTACCTCATACATCTGCATGTGCCCTTCTTCACAGGACTGTCTGACACCATTCTCCAGTGGACACTTCTTGGAGCTGGAGGGGCGAGCCTTGTGTCCACTGCACTACCACTCTCGACAGGGCACTCTGTGCGGCGCCTGTGGAGAGCCCATCACTGGACGCTGCATCGCTGCCCTGTCCCGCAAGTTTCACCCAGAGCACTTTGTGTGCGCCTTCTGCCGGCGCCAGCTCAGCCAGGGGATCTTTAAAGATCAGAAAGGCAAGCCATACTGTAACACCTGCTTTAATAAGCTCTTTGTGTAAACTTTAAGAAAATATGGTTAAAAATATGGCAAAAAAAATATTTGCTTTTCTACATATTGGTTTGGAATGGTGCTTTTCTGTAGGCTTGGGGCACTCAGAATACACTTCCAACTCACTGTGTGTGACTGTGAAGCACATGTATTTGTAAAATAAATATTTCATAACATAACATAACATAACATTTTGTTTTAACCAATAACTATAAAAACAATAACTTGCTATAAAATAAATCTTTCACACTGTATCTATAAGTAATTCACTTAAGATAATTCTTATAGTAATTATAAGTAGTAGTATAGTAATAATTATAGTAATCCATTATTCAAATAATTCAAATTTCCCCCTTTACATATCATTTAGTTTTATCTATTGAACACTATGTGAAAGCAATATAGTGGCTTACAAATTATGCGTACGAAATATAAATAACTTCCTCTTTTCAGGCAAAATCCCTTGACCTGCAAAAAATATCAAGTACATTTTATGTGGATAATTTTGTTGGTTAGGTTGAACGGTGCAGAATGTCATAATAAAATAAAAATAATAATAAAAATAATAAAAATAAATGCTTTTCCTGAACCTCTCCTCACTTAGGGAGTTGGCAGAGCAGAGGTCCTCTCCTTCAGGATGGAGTGGTGTGTGGACAACTTGTGTTGGCAGCAGTTTGTTATGAGCTGAGGTGCCAGGCCCAGTTTCCTCTTACTCCGACTGACCCCATGGCACATAGCCCCTTCTTTCTCCATATTGGGGGCTTTGTAGCAGTGTAGAGAAGATTAATGAAGATAGTCAACAAAACTGTCACTGCAGCACTTTGGATTACTAGAAAATTTAATACCACCAAATTAAACAAATTAAATTGTTTTAAGTTTCAGAGTTTGGGTCAAATGCCCCTCTTTCCACACCTCACTAATGAGTACATGTAGCTGAAAGGAGTCCTTACTAAAGATATGGAACATGTATAAAACAACCGCAAATTAATTATAATTTATGTAACCTAAATTACTACTGTTTACATTTCAAATACTATTTTTGCAGTAAGTTTAGAGGATTTCAGAGAGCTCATTGATCAGTAAAACCAGACCCTTCATCGTTAATCTCAAACCAAAGCTTACTTGTTTGTGTTTTCTTAATATTTCCCAGTGTAAACAAAGTGTCCATGTCGTACTGTAAACAGCCTCTTATCTTTAGGCACACTGGGGCCATTCTATTCCCCTTCAAGCAGCTTCCCTCAGCTTCTCTCCAGGCCACTTAGAGCTGCAGTGTGGACTATAAGAGAGAGAGAGAGTACATGGGACCATTAATCATGTTGTCATCACCATCAGACCAGGACTCCATAATCTCTGCACAATATGGGGCCATGCATCATTAGCGTGAATGTGTCAGACTAAGCCTAAAATTTAAGATGAGTGAGTTCCTTTTCAAATGATAGTGTACAGCGAGTATGTAACTTTTCTGCTGGAGGGCCCGCCACCTGCTTGTCTCCATGGAGATTTTATTTTTTTGCCTAGAATGCTATACTTAACTGAGATATAAGTTAAATGCTATATAATATACAATATTCTAGGCAAAGCAATAACGTCTGAAGATAAGCACACTGTAGATCCTTTATCTGAGAAGTTATGCAGTGTACCTTCAAACTGTCAGAAGAATAACATAATTATTTTCCTTTACGCCTTTTGCAAATTATGTGCACCATTGTGACTTGAACGAATAAATGACGTATTTTAATGTTAGAGAAAATGGCTGGAGTTTACGTGCTTATTGCTACAACTATAAGCAGGAGTGCTAATTGTGCCACCAAGTCCACTAAATACTTTCTGCCACTACTGTGACAAAGGAAAATAGTGATAATCAGCTTCTTTACTTCACTGGAGATGTATGTGTGTTTTATATGTTGTGTTAAATACAGAGGAAAGAGGCTCCATTAAAACAAAATGTACAAAATCAGGGGCAGATCAAGAGAAAAAAAATCATATTGGCAAGCAGGACAAGGATTCAACATGTTATATATTTTAAACCACAGTTTAGTTTAGTAAGAGAAATTAAATATGCCTGAAGAAATGTCTAAATCTTGCCAAGTGACAAGCTGCTAATATTTCTGTCAATAAATCACGCAGTTAAGGCCTATGAGATTTTATTTAATTTTTTTCATATTTTCTGCATTATGGGTTATTTTTGGCATCCTAACTGGATTAAGTGATAGTAAAATAGTTCTGATTTAAATATGCTGTATATTACTATTATACTATGAAATTCATTGTTATTTAGCCTACAGCCCATATGTAAATGTAAGTGCTATAATTTAAGATAAACTGACTTCTCTAGATATGCAGTAGTCTATGGCATTTATAATGGGACAGAAAAACAGAGAAAGGCTAATTCCTATGGGCCTTTTAAAAGCATGCTTATTAAAGAGCAGTCTGTGAGAGGGAGGGACAGAGGGTCGAACTAGGGTGACATTTACAGCATGAACCAGCAACCAGAGTCTAGAGGTGCAGTGGACCATGAGAGGGCAGGGGAGGGGAGACACAGCACCCATACTGGATACAAGGGATGAAGAGGGGATGCTGGAGTCACCCCTGCATGACTCTGTAACCCCACACTCACTTTATGTCCTGTAAAAATGGCAGTGAACATGACCACCCTAATGTGACAGTGGGGTTGCTGTGTTGACCCAAACCCCCTCACAGTGGGTCACAACACTTTGACCCAAGTCAACTCTGTAAATCAAGTAGCATGGGTCAGTATCAGGCTTATAACTGCCAAAGGAGCCTGGGGTACGGACTTACTCGTTAATCAAGGGATATTTACTTTAGGATACGTGCACACATGGAAATATGAGAAAGAAGTGAAAATAGTAATGAGTCCAGACCATGTTAAATCACAGCTCCAGTCGGTGCAATAAAACTTGAGTGGAGCCTGTTACTGTAACTTCATTGCAGCAATGAATGAGTGAAAAAAAATTCTGCAGCTTGTGAGGCTTTTTGGGTTGCTATGTGACTGTTTTTCCTGTTTCCCTATATGGCTGGATTAATACTTTAAGTTGGATCAAATAGTTGTAAAATTTTATGTTTGGTTTTAAGTGATTAAGGCTTGGTCTTCAGCCTGGTTTCTAGAGTAAATGGTGTGTCTTAAATACTACTTTACACCTTTTCTATGACTATTCAATGACAACATGGTTTTACAGCTTAACTACAAAACAGAAAAGCAGTGTATGAGATAATGACCAGAAAAATATAAGTTTGGGGCTGTTGTAATGTCATTGCACCACATAAGATTTTCTTGTATGCCCACAGAATTAAGTTTTGCGTTTTGAGTGTTTTGGAAGGGACTTTAAACAAAACCTACAGAAAGTGACAATTTCAACACCTCACTAATGGCGTCTTTACAGTAAGTTTGAGGCTTTATTTGAGCCGCTCTTGGTGTGTGTTTATGTTGGCCCTGCTGATGCTGAGAGCTAGTATCACACCTAACTCATCACCACATACACTCTCTATCCAAAGGGGACTCTTGTTGTCGTTGGCCATCTCAAACTTTCTCACAGCAGAAGTTAAAAAACATTCAGGGCACAGGTATTTATGGGGAGCAAGACACCATTGTTAAAGTACATTTATATTTATATGTTAGATTTGCAAGGTATACAAGCATAGTAGTCAATATTGATGTACAATCAACATTCACAATGGAAGTATGCAGTGTGGGTACAGCAATGAGGAACTGAATGGGTTTTTCCGAATATGTACGTTTACCTACTGAGCTGTCGCTGCTACATAAGATAACAGAAGACAGCTGAAGCACTATTTCACTTACGTACACACAACTCAGTGTCTCTATGTGAGATGAATGTGAAATGTTATCTAGACTACTCTGATGTACATAGACCTGTTCAAAATGTTTTAAATTAAATATTTGCCCTTTGCCCACTACTCCACAGAAGGTTTTGAATGTAAGACTATAGCAATGATGGTTATGCTACTGAGGTTTCTGTAACAATTTATGAATTTTCTTCCCACTTCCATTAATTTATTCATTTACAGAAGCATTTGACCTGAGAGATGACAAAAAACCAATGGTCAAGCACTGAGAACATGGGGTCGATGGCAGAACTCCAACTCAGTCACCTCTGAAGAGCTACAATTCACGTGATTATTTGATGTGTTTAAAAGGTTAACCACAGTCTGGAATGAGCAGGAGCTGCAGCCTCCTGGATTAAATACTTACTGTGTTTTGTTGGGACGAGCTGCTTCATGAATCACAGACGCTGCAGGGGAGTCCACCAAGTCACTCTTCAAAACAGGCCAGAAAATCACATAAAAAAACTGCAGTGTACAAATCGTAAACTGAATTATTTGAGATGCCTAATAATATGTGATTGGTGGTAAGAGTTCCCCTCTGGGTTATCCACTGATGGGTTCTGAGCAGTACTTTTGGAGACGTATACATTTATTGTAACGCAGTGTTTGTAAGTGCATGGCTTCCCTGCATGCGTCATATTTTAAAACCATATATATCTGTAACGGGGTAGCTGAGTATCGTTCCTCCTGCCACCTGGGTGTGTTTTTTTTTTCCTATGACTTTTCCTTGTTTGGTGTGGGCCAATGGCCATGTAGTGGCAGCTGTACGGGGGCGGTGCTTCCTGCTTAAAACCCTGTGTACCTTCTCTCTCCAGGTTAGTAGGAAGCAGCTCACCACATGGTACTTATAGGACTCCCAAAATACTAAAGGGATGTTAATATTAAATTGGGTGTTTAGTTAGATTTCATTTTGTTTGGACTGAATATTTGTATTGTCTCTCTCTCTCACACCTTGTCGTCTCTTTGTCCAGACAAGGTCCCTGGGCAGGCCTAAGACTTGCTGGCTGCGCCACACCAGCTGTCAATTGCCCACCACGGAGCCACGCTAGCCGACCAAACACCCGAACCTCTGGACAAGCCCTCTAAGCTTTTAACTTTTTAACAAACCCCTTAGCGGACTTTCCCTTTCCTTGTGACTTGCTAATTCCCCTTTTAAATTAAAACTGCCTCGGCTTATTGTAAATAAAATCATTGTTTTATAGACAGACTAAAGTCTGTCTATTGTTCTCTGGTGATCCACAATATCTGCTGCTGCGGGGAGGTCAAGCCCTTAGGGGGTGTTACAAATGCATATATATTCATAATCTACTTTTGCAATGTACCAAAGCTTTGTTTTTATTTTTCAGATGCCACTAAAAGTCACATAGCAACCAACCAGGCCAATACAAACAGGAACTGTGGGACTGTGTCATTTTTATCAGCTGCTTCTTCATTCTCCCTCTCTATGATGTCTGACTTTAGCAATGTTTCCACTAAACATTTGAGTCTCCATTGGGTTTAAGACTGGATTAGAGCTCAAATTACCAACTCTGTGGCTCATTTACTCTCCCAATCCTTGGTCTTCAAAACAACAGTTGCATGTGGACATGTCCAGTGATATGATAATGGCATGAAATGGGAACCACATTTTAAGTGAAAAATCCTCTCCAAAGCAGAAGAGGGTCTTTTATGTGTAACGTTTGATGTTATAACATATAAAAGACATAAAAGGATGAAGAGGGGAGCAGAGCAAAAACGTGCTCACACTCAAAGACAGTCTGGAAAGAAGTACTGCATTTCTCATTTGTATGTCCTATTACTCTATTAGGTTTAACAGCCCACAAGATGCTCAATGGTCTCTGATTCATGGAGAATGATTAATGTGCTGGCCTGTGCACTCTGAGACAATTTCTGTATTTTCAACGTATGACAGAAAAACACAAATAAATATTGACATAAACAGTATATATATTATCAGGTCAAGTTTATTCATAAAGCACATTTAAAAAAACGACCACAGCTGCCCAAAGTGCTGTATAAAGACAATATAAAGTGCAGTCTGATAAAACTAAAACTAAACAAAAACACAGTAAAACAATACAACACAAATGTCCCGCTCAGCTTGTGTTAAAAGCCTATGCATACAAATGAGTTTTCAACAAAGATTTAAAAATACTTAAAGTAAAGGGCTGGTCTAATACCCAGAGCAAGACTATTCCAGAGTCTGGGACCAGCTACAGCGAAAGTATTTGTTTTTAGCTAGTTTTAGCTAGACCTTGAAACTTCTAAAATCATCTGGTCTGCTGATCTGATTTAGTGTGTCATAAGAAGCACTTTGAGTTGCTGGACATAAAAAACATAATCTTGCCTTTGATGCCATTAGTGTCCAGAACAAGACGGTTCTTCATATATAGGCCAGCATCAAAGTAGTAAAGATGAAACTTTTTCTCAAACTAGCTGGAGTAAGAATCACTCACTTTTAAAAAGATAATTATAGTACTGGAGCTGTTAGTTATCTTACACACATTATATGGAATATTATCATAATCATAAGGAAAATCCAGACTATTGTTCATTTAGAATCAGTTCTGTTTCTCTTGTCTTTATTCACTTTCCCTTTCAGTTGAGGTCAGACCTCACGTCCCAGTGTTCAGAAGACATTTCACGCCAGATCCAATTCTGTTTGGAATATTTCAACACAGCCAGCATGTTGGTGTCAGTGTTTACATCCCTGTGTTTTTCTGCCCATGTGTCTGCACATTAGTAGCACGTAACATTACTTTGGCCCTCGCCAGCTGACAGCTCTTCTGCTCCTTGTCAAGCACCAGAACATATGTGCAAGTGAGGTGTTTGGCTGTAGTACTCTTGTTCCAGTTATTATTAGAGAGGTTGCACTCAAAAGTTCCTCCCAATGATCTGTTTTGTCTAAACATTCATCATAAACCATTTAAAGCTATAAATGATATCAATACAGTCATCAGTCACACCTACTCATCATCATCTTCTATGTCTCCTCACTCTGATAGTTTCCCATCACCATTTGATCCTTCCCAAAATCTTTTCTGCTGCATGAACGTGTCTCTTTGGATTTCACACTATAGTCCAGCCAAGTGTTACCAACCACGGGCCAATGTTAAAATAAACAGATCCAAAACCAAAGAAGATGTGAGAAAAGACATCCAGAGGCACTAAAAGAGGAGATGAAGGATAGTAAGCATAAAATGTCAGGTTGGATTACACCAAAATAATAGTCCATACATTTTGAAAAAGTTATCTGTTCTATAATTGCCTGATGCCTTCATGCTGACCCTGTGGAGTACGTCCTGTTCTATTAGACACAGAATGAGGGCCTTTTGTCCTCAGAGGTCATATGGTTCTTTTGATGCTGTGGCCAAACCAGTGGCCAAATCAAGATGTCGATCTTCTGCTTGCAACTACACATCTTGGGAGAGAAAAAACAGATACAGGTCAAGAATTTCATGCATTTTAAATATTAATGAATATGACATGTACCCACTACACTGTCTTCAGTGAGGACAAAGACAACAAATCAACAATGAATCTATAGTAGAATTCATTCCTTGTATATATTAAAAAAAAAAAAAAGTCTTTCTGTATGAGCTTGAGTATATTCTAACTTCCCCAGCAGTGGCAATATTACTGAGGCACATGGATAAAATACTAATCAGGTCTCAGGTCTCAAGAAAACTCCAGTTGTATCTGAAAGTCTGTCTGTTCTGTTTGCAAGTGGAACGGACATTTTGTTGAATAAATTGTTTTGATCCTTTCAGATGTTTACTATGAGTGCCACGTGTGGCTTTTGTTGTGAAATGACTTCTGACTGATTCAAGGATCTCTGTTAATATGTTATGTGCTTTGTGTGAATACAAAGCCCTTTGTGACTCTGGTGGTCTCTTAAATGATTCTTAGGCAGAACATTGACAATGACCGCTAACAACACATATGCTATGTGCTTATAGCTAATGCATTTCCATAATATTATGATATCAGTGGCTGCTTTTGTTCAGGGCTGCAGGCTCACTATAGTTCTTGAAATTACATCATTATATCTCTGTATATCTTATAGCTTTACCATTGCAATAGGCCCATAGTAAATGTGCTTTACCAGCAGGAGGAGGCCTCTTCAGTCTCCCCCATCCCACTCCACCTCTCAGGGGTAAATGGGGCACAGACAGAGGGAGCATAGCAGATATGGATAATACCAGAATCATGGGGTGACTTTGGCGCCTCAGCCTTTGATGTAAGACCATTATGGTTTTCACAAATGCAACATGTAGGTTTCATCGAGGATAATCAGGGAGTAGGTGCATATCTGTGCAAAAATAAACAAGATCTAAAAGTGTTGCTACAGATGGGTCAGGTGAGTCACAGCCATGTCTACAATAGATGTATGTACAAATGGATATAACAAAAGCATCTTACAAAGCAGCAGAAAAAAACATCTTATACACCCCCATACAGTATCTTCAAATGACCTTCCCCGCAGTGCCAGCACTGCCTGACTGGGAAAACAGTCCAAATCAATTTGGTACAGTCTAATGTGTAAAATTATGATTAAATAATAGTATGTTTTACTTGTAGTTATTGTGCATTCCTTTTTAAACTGGAGATGCCCTGATCAAATTTTGTATAAAAGTACTAACTTACTACATTTATTTGTGCATGCTGTTCACAATAAGAACAAAGAGGAGGCCCATATAAAATAAAAAAAAATCACTCTATCTTTTGCATCTTTGCCTTTACCTTTGTTCTTTAAATGAGGATTAACAGTTGCATTCAAATAAGAAAAGATAAACTACTCCATGCATTTAGACACTTAAAGGTTTGTGAGTTTTAAGCCATGTTATAATACCCAGAGTTGTGTTTTGTTTTATTCATATGTTATTAGTCGGGCTACATCGCCAAAGCTCAAAATGCTCTGTTCCACCTTGTGATGTCATATAGTGGTAGTTTTCAAGTTACCTTTTAGCTTTAGTTCAGTTGAGATTGGCAATTCCAGGTCTGAAATCATTCAAATGATTCCAGTGAAGGTGTATGGAGTTTATAAACTCAGTGGAGCACTTCCTGTATTACCACATGACATCACAAGGTGGAACAAGATGTTTTCTATTTGAAAAATGAACCCAGTATAAATATGCAGGTTTGTGTGTTAAACGTGTGAATGAAACAAAACACAACTCTAGGTATGTTTTTTGGGTATGTTTTTGATGAGGAAACAACATTATAACATAGATCAGAAAATGGCATAATATGGGCTCTTTAAGGGACTGTGCAAATTTGGACAAAACCCACATCTGAACTTATCTGATGATATGAATCTGTCTCAAATTGAATTAAACTCTGGTTTGAACAAATCACTCTGACCACTGCTTGAGCAATCCTTATTTGACATTTTTAGCTTATTTTTCTAAGAATATTATCCCTATCTTCTATCTAGACGTCCGGAAAAGTGAAACAGAAAAAACATATCCTGAGACAGTACAAATATTATTTCACAACATCTTCAAAGGAGGACAGAGGATATTGGATCCTCAGAAGGACATAGGGCGTTTAAAGTCTGACTGACACTCATGATGCCCTCTTTCAAATATGGATGCCTTGAGCTATGAAACGCTCCTTATCCATCACAGCTTTGTTTGTCCGCGCCCGAGGTCATTGGTGCCTCTCAACGTCGTTCTCCCTGAGTATAGGTCTTCAATTCGCCACTAGGGGTCCCCGTGTGCATAACAAACAACGCATAAGCACACGGGCTTTATAAAAGTGCACTGCACTTTCATGTGGTGTAAAAACAGCGGTAATAGTTGTAATACAAGTAGTGCCTCTTTCATTACACACTAACTGTAGGCTATAAGTAATGTCACTGAGGCGTGGAGTTAATGTTGAGGTTTTGTGGCCGGATTTCTGCTCAGTGTCAGACTCACAGGAACCATGAAGACACAAGGACAAGTAGAGCAGGAGCAGGGCTGTTGGACCACAGCTAAATACCACTTTTCCAACTACAAATCCGGCGCATGTGAAGTTGTTATAACTTGATCATATTTTAACACAGTACAAATGGTGTGTTTACATTGAAGCTAATGTTTTTTCCCCATTTTTTGTAATGTGCAAATGTAAGAAGTCGCTTAAAATTCTGTAGTCCTTTTATTTATTTGTTGAAGTTGAAGTATTAATAATAGGCCTAATGATACATTGGATTAATATAGTGCCTTTCAAGACACCTAAAACGCTTTATTCATTGACTCTACTTAGAGGTGGTAAGCTTTTTACTGTATAATAATTTCTAACATATAATGTATAATGATTTCTATAACAACAGTAAAATAATCTACTTTAATCTACATTATTTACAGCAAAGTCTTACAGTGTATTATTGTAGCCACAGCTACCCTGGGGTGGACTGATGGAAGTGACCACCACCAGTTCTCACATGCACATTCCACATTCATACTAGGCAATGTGGGTGAAGTGTCTTGCTTAAGGACACAATGACAGTTTTTGCCACTGATGCACCACTTTGGCACCTGATATTGCCAGCTGTCTCCCATTCAAGTACTAACCAGGCCCAGCCTTGTTAACTTCTGAGATCTGATTAGATCAGGCTTTGACAAGCCAGTGAGTAGTAGCCTATCCTCAATGCCACACCAGTGCATGTGCTCTAAGGTATTTCCTTCCTTCCAAAAGATGTCCAGTCACAGAGAATTAAATAACCTGCTCAGTTTGCCAAATAAAAGTAAGTTAACGCCATAAAGTTTGTGTGCATTGATCAACTGTATTGGCATATAGGTTTATGAAAAATGAACATGATGTGTGTTGGTCTATGTTCAGACTAAAATATTTGAATCTGAATTTAAGTTTTTAATCTAATTAAATCAACATAGAGGCCTATGCCTTTTCAACCACCAAAATAAACTCATTATAAAACTGTTAGCCTATTCTTTAACCCCTCCCTTGCTTAAACACTTTCTCACATGTGAGCAGTGCAATTTTTCTTCAGTCTCTTAACAGTTCATTAGCTTTAAGTCCTTTTTGGTCCCAGCTATACGTGCACTAGACTGTAAGAGTTGGAGTGGGTCCAGGAATCTTCCACAGTTAGCCGGTCATAAGCCCTTTGAGAGCTGCCAAGAATGTGGAAACCTGTTCAAAGAGAGGATTCAGAGAGGTGTGGCTGCAGCAGGTAGCTCAGTGCACAGGTGCTACAACAAATCCTGCACCTGTCTCTCAGGAGAGCACAGCTATGATGTTAAATACACGTCTCCAGTTGTAAGGCAGACACCAACTGTATCAGTGTTTACCATGAGGTATACAACATTTGTGAAATTTGATTTTATCCTAGTTCTCAGCTTGTGATTAAGTTTTGTGTCCCCACACCCACGTAACAAAGATATGCATGGAGTTGAACTGGTGCTTTCTACTTTGGCGCTAAGAAGATAACATTTTGTTTTTACTTTTATTATTGCAAAATCCCTTGTCACACATGATGCATCTTGGCTGTAATGAAAACTAACACAAGAAAACAGAATAAGTCAGCGTTAAATAGATACATACACTAATATTGAAAGCCTTAACTAAAAAATGTTAGCCTAGCTAATGCTGGCCCTGAGCCATTTTACAAAATATGCCTTAGCTGTTAAAATAATGCAGTCAAGGGAAGGGTGAAAGGCCAAAATGCCAACGGTTTACAACCTGGTACTGTGTGAAGTGATCAAAGACATTCAGCAGGAAATGGCAAAACGAGAAATTCAGTTTGTGAACTGGACAAAGGTTTATTTTGGTAGAATATGTTTCGCAGCTCATCCAAGCTGCTTCTTCAGTGAAGAAGCAGCTTGCCATGGATTCGGCCTGGATAACTGAAGGATTTTACACACATTCAGCAGGAAAGCCCAGTCAAACGCCAGCAGCCAAAACAATGAGTACATATGAACTGTCAGAACCTCTTAGTGCTGCTCAGAGGGGGTTGACATGGAGTGGTGAGACGAGGACTAGAGGAGGGGAGAACACAACCAGGGACAAAGAGCTGCTTGTCCAGGGTCCTGTCTGCCATAGCCCACGCAGGGAGGGGACCCACTACTTCTTCCCACTACTTGACTCTTGTCACTGGGACAATAGCCCAGGTCATGGATGAGCAGTGGAGAGCTGACATGGGACAAGCCAAAAAGAGTCAGTCCCAAAATGAGCAGGTTTATTTCAGGTGCTACAAATCATCACCAGTCCCCCAGGAAGTAAAGAAAGCACTTGTCTTTAGTCAACGTTTGTTTATGGGCATTAATCATACACTATAGAGTCTGAGCCTCATATTGCTGTATAGCTGTCAAATAGATGAATGGGATCTTTCTCTGGTGGAAGCACATGACAAAACATGAATAATTGTTAATTTACTTCGGTTAAATGACTGTGTTGAAATTCATGTAAAACAGAGACTGACCGCATAGACTTCATGTGAGAACGAACAATAAACGACTAAATCTGATATAATCAATCACAGAGCCACAGTGCCTTAACTTTAAACTGGGGTAAAATTAGCTATTTGGCTGCTGTAACATTAGGCCTACACTAAAATTTTAATTAGGTTAATGAAAATAAAAGGCCACTGTATTTGCCCCATAGGCATGGGCGCGCGTATTAAACACTGTGGTTTTTTTTCTTACATTCAATGAGAAAAGCTAAACTACTCCATATTCTCAGCTGGAGTTGTTGAAGCTCACGCGAACCTGTCATCCCCCTGAACCTGCCGTAATATCCGTGTGTGTGTTGGGATGGGGGTGAGGGGGGCACTGCACAAGTTGTCCCACCTCCCTCAAAAGTTGTGGAGCGCACAGCTCTACCTCTCACAAGAGTTTACTCCGGTGCTGCGCGAGTAAGGAAGGTCTCGGGAAAGTTCAACCTAAGACCAGTTAGGCTGGGAGCGCGCGGGAACATGGCGACTGGTCGGCATGGTCCTCCAGCTGAGAGGCGCAAGTAAGCACCGCGGAAAAGGACTGAGCAGCGTCCAGGGAATCTCCAGGAAGTGTGCGAGGAGCGCACTGTCACCCCGTGACAATGGTGTGCGCGCGGACTTTGTGCCTGCTTGTTCTGAGCGCCCTCCTGAGTCCCGGGGCACCCTGGGGTGCTAAGCGCGACAGACCGAGGCAATGCGAAATACCAAAGTTGGTGAGTCAGGCATACTCTATAACACTAAAACGAATGAAATTACAATATTTATATTTTTGGGAATGAGAATTGTGGGTTTTCAGGGCACATTGAACACTTAAGAAAGAGAAAGGCCTATGCATTTTAAGATGGCGGGATTAGCTCACTTATTGTTAAAATTGCAAATCACATGTTCCAGATCCACAAGTAGTATAATGTAATGAATATTTAGGTTGTTAAAAAGTTAAACAAAATATAGTAGGAAAATTGAGCTATCCAAAGCTCAAGTTGTAATAGTCATAATATTTATTAAACGCTATTCCTCTGAAATGAAAATGTAATTTACATTTATTTGTCTTGTAAAATGCGGTGCCAGAAATGCTCCTCTGACTCTGAGTGTATTCACACGATAAGAGAGCATCCCACCAGACACACTTTGGCAGACATATTCAAATGTTCAAAAACAGCACTGGCAGAGTAGAAATATTATTGGAGGACAGTTGTAGCAAATCTTGATTAGACCTAAGTGGTAAACATTTGCTTAAAATAACTTTTATTTTGCCATAATGAGTTTCATCCCTCAATGGTTGATTAGTCCATGAGAAGCCAGAACTCTGGTACTGTTGAAAACCAATTCCCTTCTCATATTTTGACCACGGCTGCATCAAAGACATGGCACATTAATTGAGCTCATAAATAGAAACATATTTAACATATCCTGGTTTAATGCTTATTGGCTTGTTTTGAATTTTTCATTTCCATTGTCACAATGTCTCTATAAAGAACACTCACAGTATGGCAATAAATCTTTTAACTTCTGTTTATTCCACTACAGGCGTTTTAATGCCTTATTTAATGCCTTGAAAAATATGCATTCTTATGTGAGCAATCAGATCAGATCTGACCTGTAACCTGGCCTGGTCTTGTCTTCTGCTAGTCTTCATGTGAATAAATATATGGATAGGTGGCGAACCTTCAGATAGAAAAGTTACATAGTGTACCTTTAAGTATTTTGTAAAACAATAGTATCACCGAGAGGTCAGGAGTTTTTATGAGCTTCAGCACAGTGTATTTGCACTGCTGCCTTTAACATTCTGCTTCCCAGGCAAAGAAGCTTTGCCAACCAAGACATGGCTCTAACAATACACCAGAGTCTGTTTATTACCCAAAGGCCCCTCCATAAAGTTTTTCCACATGCGGATACACTACTAACTTGCTGTCATGTGAAAATCACTCTATATAACTTGTTGAGCTAAGTTTATAAGGCAGCAAACCACAACAGACGACAAATGGGCCAACTAATTTTAAACAGCAGCAGTTTGCTCATAGAAATACACACATTCATCATATAATACTGTAACAGAGACAAATGTGATCCCTCTTATAACGGATTTGTATGCATGTATTTTTGGGTGCTTCCTTTGTAAAGGAGGATAGGGAGGAAAAAGTCCAACATTTTTTTTACTGCCAGGTGTTTTATTGTAGCTGATATGTAAGTGTCTTGCCCAAGAGCCCAATAACAGCATATACTGGATCACAGAGTATTTCAGCATTTAATCTTCAAAGTGAAGTTGTTTCCTGTAGTAATGCAATAAAAAGATTTTTAGTTTACAGTTTTAATCTGCTGACACACACCAATAATGCTCACTCTTATAGTTTAGTATATACATGTACACTAACTTCATTCATTGTTCTCTTCCAGCAAAGTGAAATGAACTCCTTTTTGTGGACGATAAAACGAGAACCTCCATACCCTCCCTCTTACCTGTTTGGTACCATCCACGTGCCCTACACTCGAGTTTGGGACTACATACCAGACAACTCTAAAAGGGCTTTCTACACTAGTCCTAACATCTTCTTTGAGTTGGACTTAACAGACCCTTTGACTATTTCCAAACTCACCAGTTGCCAACTCCTCCCACACGGAGAGAACCTACAAAAACTTCTACCTCGAGATTTGTATCGCCGCCTTAAACGCCACCTGGAATACGTCAAACACATGATGCCATATTGGATGACAGCTGACCAGCGTGGACGTGGTCTTTATGCAGATTATCTTTTCAACGCTATAGCAGGAAACTGGGAGAGGAAAAGGCCAGTGTGGGTCATGCTAATGGTGAACTCGCTAACAGAGTGGGACGTAAGGTCGAGGGGCACGCCAGTGTTGGATCTGTTCTTGGCCCAGGAGGCTGAGAGGATGGGCAAGACCACAGGGGCAGTGGAGAGAGTGGAGGAACAGTGCCACCCACTCAATGGACTCAACTTCTCTCAGGTAGGATCATTGAATAAGTTTCATAAATACCTTATCTAATATTTTCTAGATAAGGTATTTCCAGTTCCTTTGTGAGTACTCTGTTATATTTAGGGATAATGATTACTAATATCTCCAAGTATACGGATGCATCCTATTTTGTTGAAAGTTGCACAATTTTGATGTTAAGTAAAACCTTAATTTATTGCAGAAGGGCAATTTAAATAGTTAAAAGAATATTTAAAAAAAACTATAAGGTCGAAATGCAGGATAACAGTAGGACTGGTTCAGTCTGTAGATAGGGCAGTTTAAGCAGAGCAAAAGCCCTTCGGACAAAAGTCACAGGGTGTGTCTAGGGGGAAAATCCAGGTGAACTCTGGAGACGCAATAGCAAAGCTCTTGTCTAAGCCTCACTCTTCTGATTTTCACTCTCCTTGTTTTTGGTTTGGTGTTAAGATGAGGAGCCATTCCCTTGAAATATTTCCACTTCTGTATTTGAATAGTTGTAAAGGCGAACATCTGCCCTCCTTATATATTCCCCTGTAAAGTACTTATCCAGAAAACGATTTAAGCAAAACAAAAAATGTCTCCCTGTGTGTGCACCATGGGTGATTTTTTGTGTTATAGTTGCAGAATGTGGGAGAAGTCAATATGAAGGGAAGAAAAGTGATTAAAACCTGTCCAGCGTAGACAGTTTTATGGTTACAGATGTCTCCCACCTCACAAGACAAACAGGCCCACAGCTGAATCTGCACTGGGGGTGTCAATGTGAGCGATGCACACACAGAATGGATCAGTGGAGGTGAGAAAACCACACAGCGATTCCTATATTAATACACAGTGGATATGAGCTTACTGTAACCAGAAACGCAAGGACATGAGAAATATGCTCAGTGAAATGTGGGGAATGTGTCTGTCCTAACTGAATTATATTTTTGATGTAACAAAAGCATGAACCCAATAAATATTTATTGGGTGATCCAGGTGTGAGATTACTCTTTAGGATCCAAGTTATATGCAATAAAATATTAGCTTATTAGAGCAGTAGTTCTTCAGTAATTTAGTCCATTCATTGGTTGATGCTTTCTTAGTCTAACCTTGTGCAGCAAGATGGATTCTGGTGATGTTTGTAAGTTGACAAATTCACTTGAAGGACTCCCAATGTAAAGAAAAACGGCCAGGCAGACCAATCACAGAGCAGCACTGAGGTTTGTGTGGAAGTCAAAGGCAAAACGCCTAAATGACCCAAGCCAAACAGAGCGACGCTGACAGACGTACTTCAGCCTATTTTAATTTCTAAACGTACTATTTTGTTAGTGAAAAACATGCTAAGTGCTTTGTGCATTTGTGGACAGGGAACAGGTATGTGCTTTTCCAGCTTGTTCCGCTGTTGTAAAGCTTCCCCAGATTGATCATGTGTAGAACTCAATTCAGAGTGACACACATATCAATCTGACGTGAGCCGGGTTAGAGTATTATCTGACTAATCATTTTATTTAGATAATAAGAATTTATAGAGGACAACCGCAGGAAGGAGAAGTTAGGAGTGAGTGTGTTAGAAGATTTGATATTTATATGAAAAAGGCAGTTTAAACTTGTGTTTTACAAGGTCTAATCTGTGTATTTAGTACAATAGATACAGTAAAGTAAGTGTAGTATAATACTACAATTACTTCAAAACTACTTCAAAAGGATGACAAATATGTGTTGGAGCAGTTCTCATCAGACATGTGCTGCACATGCATGGAATCCCACACACGCTGGTAATCAGCCCCCATCCACTGTCTCATGCACGCAGGCAGTGGAGAGGTGGTGCAACCGTATATGCAAGACGCAGTCTCCATGTGACAGGTTGGGGTCCACTGGGCTAATTTGAGATCCAGTGGGCACCCAGGCTCTCCTCTTTCATCAGCTCCTCCTAACTACTCTGTCAAAATCAGTGCTTTGCCCTGTACGTGCCTCAGTGCTTTACTGCAGCTAGAAATAATCGTGGCAAAGGCGGCAGGTCTTTTCACTAATGAAGAGGACAAGCTGCTGACATTAGTACAGCTTCACAATTTGTTTTACGCTGTGCTGGACTGTTTTTTCTGTCATAGAAGAATTGTGTGTGACATCTGATCCAATGAGAAAAAGGAGTGTTTTGTGCTTATAAGTTATAAAAAGCAACTACCATTTTGTTTTGCTTATTAAGATGTTATGTTAAAATATTATTTGCTTGTTTTTGAATATGCTTTTGGCCAAGAGAGAATTCCCATTTTTTGTCCTGTAGACTCATTCCAAACCATACACAGACTGTAGGCAAGTGGGTGAAATGTCTTGCCCAAGGACACAACAGTATGCATTGGCTAGAGCATTTGCACCAATCCGATTCTGGTATTGGGTATCAGTATTTGCTGTTCTTTAGTTACATGCAAATACATGGCAGATAAATAACAGCTCCATAGCACATCTAGTCTAATTTTTGTTTTAAGGAATTAAATGCAGTTATCAGTATCGGAACTGAAAAAACTGGATCGGTGCATCCCTACTAGAGCAGAGATCAAACAGCCAATCTTTGGATTAGTAAACAGATGCTTTCTCATTGAGTAACACATGATATATAACGTAAGATTTTAGAACTCAGATCTTGAGTGGATTTGAGTTTTGTGATCTTAATGAACACCATTGGCTGGACCCTGAGCTTCTTTTGTGTTCATTTTAAAATCAAATAGCAATTTCAAAACACTAAAATGAAAGCTGCATGTGGGATAATTACAAATGTTAAACAGTCACAGAATTTAAATCACTGTTTTACCATGGAAACCATTCAAAACTACACCTTACACAGCTGGATCCCAAAGCTTACTGCCCCAACTAGATACGAACAACCCCAGGCCAAACTGACATTGACATGGAAGTCATTATTCTCAATTATAATAATTTATGATTTACTCTGAACACTTTGGTTGATTGGATGCCTTAGTGGTTGACTGCTATAGCGATGAGGTCAGGAGGATGGATAGTCAAAGTGAATGTGTGGGTGGGAGCTGAAAGAAGAAAGGAAAGTGCAGAGGAACCGAAGATTTAGATTGAATTGTAAATAGAACAGAGGTAGAGTTGTAGTATATAAGACACACACCATCTCACTCAGTTAAAGCCAATTCAAAGCATGAAAAAATCATGCAAAGGAAGCCGGGAAAGTCTAAATTGACTGGCCCAAATGTTAGTTGTTCCCAATAAAAGTTGTTGCTTACAATATCCTGTAACTTCACCACTCTCACTGCACACACAGCCAAATGGAAATGGGAGAGCCAGTGATTCATCATTTGTCACATCAGACGTTTTAAATAGGTCCCTGTGGTACCAATGCAACAGGGTTTGAACCCAAGTATTGGATTGTCCAGCTCTGAGTATAAGAGCAACAGGTTAGACTGCCTGAGGGACTGTGACCCCAGAGGAAGTGGCTTTTTGGACAAGGTATGCTCAATAAATCATTCTAGCTGCAGTGGACCCCAATTCTGAAAAGGGTGAAACACTTTGTACAATTAAAAACAGAATGGAATTCATATTAAACACATTTTGGTTCATAATTCACAAACATGCACAAGCAAAATACACATGCCATTTAAACAGAGACTATGAATAATAATTATCCATCTCTGTAATCTACTACCAGCTGGGAAGGAGAAACAAAAAGCCAAAATACAAGTGGATTAAAACATTCACAGATTTGTATCAATTAATCTATCTGCACATACAGTTGCTCATTATTCTCATCAACACTTCATGAGGTCCATGAAACTCAGAAATGTAAAAACTGACTGCCCACAAGATATTTAACAACATTTTGTATTCTAATGTTTACATACATTAATTGTAGATTGATTGATGCTGTTTATTAGACCAGAGCCCCAAATATCTCTGAAGCCCCTGTAATGATTGAGCTTTCAGACTTTCTCTCAGAGGTGTGGATTTCTCTCACAGCCCCTCTGTAAACAATAAAGTTGTGGAGTATGGTTTTTCTCCTGGTATTTCAACCAAATGAGCCAGGCAAATGAGCCAGCAACAAGTCTGAAATGGCTGAAGGATGCTCAAGGCCCATACTTACCAGGAATTAATGTTCATAAGAAAACAAAATTTAAGGTGTATTATACAACTGTTGTGGGGCTATTTTTTTTTTTTCCATGGACACAAGCTGAAGCTACCAGGTCAGCTGTGTGGTGCCCCACTCACAGTGAGAAATAAAATCACCACTAATTGAATAAATGCAAGCTAGATATGTTTAATGCCATACTGTGGAACATTCCGTGCAAAGTACTAACATTTCCAGAGACAAGCAGGTGTCAAAATACATAATGCACCATTAACTTAACCATTTTTGTGAGAACTTAAATTGTCTTAAGCAATTTAATTGTCCTACTTTGTGCATCTTATAATTCTTTTTTGAGATAATAAACACCCAAATATTTATTCAACCTTATGGGTTGCATTGCTGCTGGAACCACTGGTCCATGTCAACAAGAAGAAAGACATCATATTGGCGCTGCCTGTCTCCTGGGCAGGGGTCAAAGTTCATGGTGGAAAGTGGCAGTGCAGTTGTTTAGCAGCAGAGCTATTCGGAGTCCATTAGTCTGCGGGTCACTCTGAACAGCGGAGAGGGGTCCACTCATCGGTTTAGACTGGCCAGATCTGATCTATGACCCCTGCTGGTTCCCATGACATTAGAATACACTGTACTGTTGTTGTTGTTGTGAGTGTTTGTAAAAGTCAGCAGTGATTTACTAGTTTTAATGTCACATGAACTCTCATAAGTTATACACTCAAATAATGCACAATGAAGTTCAGAAGTTTGTTTTTAGTTGTAGATACAGTGTACTTTTATTAGTAAGTGAGAGTTGGTTTTGGATATATATGACATGTGAACAACTTGTTTTAAATGTGCTTGTACCAGGAATAGGCTTGTTTTTGAATCCACTGGACAAAACATTAAAGTAAAAATTGTGTGATGTGTTGCAGCCAAACAGTAAAAATGCAAAATTCATTTTAGTTCATATCCTTATGCAATATGTTAACTTACAGATTAGATAACATACTAGTATGTAACCTTGGTTATACAACCTATTGTTCCTTGGTCTTCTGTGTGTTCATGTTGTGGTTTAAATGACTCTTTTCTGTAGTTCTGAGATGGTATAATGAATAGGGATGGCATTACATTAAAATGGTCCAAAAAGTGCATTAAAACATTAAAATACATAGTACTAAGGCAGTAACAGCAACCACTGCGTTTACTGCCAATGGTTAAATACAACATTAGTCAATCAGATTTGCCACGTTCTCAGTTTAAACCCATGCAATCTCAAGTTTTCATTACTTTACAGTTGAACGTTACACTTGAGTGAGGTTTGTACATTCAGGAAAATGCTCTTTTTAATTTGAATCAGCAAATCTTGAACTATAAAATCTTAAATAAAATCACTGAAGAATGTCCTTTTCTTCACAGTTTCTGAGTTTTGCCACAGAACTCTCTTGATGTGTGTTTACAGTGCACAGTTAATGTAATAATGCGAGCCCACAGCAGTAAATTCCTCAAAGACTGGGCAGCATTTGAGAAGACTAACAGCACAAATCAAATCACTGGAGATTCTCATGAGCTGGATAAAATCTTAGCAGTTAATGACTGTGTTTTTTGGAGTGTGTTCACCCAAACAGCACATCTTTAGAGGAGGAATTAAGTAACACCCAACCAAGCTATACTGAATTATTTACATATCACAACAAGCATGCAATTTTATTTGGGTTTGAAGCAATATATTGGCCATGGTGATGGACTCTTGAATGACATTATAGTCTCTGCTTAATGTTTTCTTGTTGGATGAAATGTGTTACTAAGTTGTGTATAGAATTATTTGATTGGAAAACTTGTGTTGAAGAAATAGGAGATCTTGTGTCAAACCATTGTCTTTTGTTTGATGTATTCTTTTACAGAGATAATTGATGATCAGAAAAGCTCACATAAGTCTTTTTATATAGCCAGTGTCATGGTCATATTATAGATGAGCAGGGCATTATGAGGCAATGAAGCATTAGCATTGGAAAAATGCCTTGTGGAAAATGACTGCACAGGGTGTGATTGAATGTATCTACTTAAAGAGTATTTTGTCTATTACTGTTGCCACAAGCAATCCTCTGCTTACAAACAACAGTGAGTTGCATAGGAAATTGGCATATGCTTAGATTTTAGACATTGGGACTGGCACAACAAACATACTGGCTTGCCAAACCTGGTTGATAGATTTTTGGAAGTGAAATCATCTCTAATATAAGATATATTGTTAAAGGCTTGCCAAAACCAGGACATAGTTTTTCAGTAGAATTTAACTTTTTGGTGCTGTACCTGTATATTGTTTGTGTAGTCAGTACAGAAGTGTGTAGAATCCCTCAGTTGTCCAGGTAGAATCCATGGCAAAAGGAAAAATTCAATTTGTCAACTGGACAAGTTTATTTGGTCGAATACGTTTCGCAGCTCATCCAAGCTGCTTCTTCAGTTCTGGTCAGAGTGCTGGTGGTGGTGAAAACACCCATTATGGCCCTGAATGGTTATGCTAACAAGACCCCACTCCCACTGCATATTTAATAGGCCCACCTAACTAACAGAAACGGTAAACAAATAGTTGTAGTTAGCTCCTCCCTTCAGACAGATATAAGGCAGTGTCCACCAGCGTCTGACCAGAACTGAAGAAGCAGCGAAACGTATTTGACCAAATAAACTTTTGTCCAGTTGACAAATTGAATTTCTCCTTTTGCCAGTCAGTACAGAAGTCAGCCACTGAAGGATCTGACAGCAGCCCTAAGCAGTGCTCCTCTGCAGCTCTTGTAATTCATTACTGGCACACGCTCATACACACTGTGGAAAATAGAGGGGGTGGAGCAGATTACCTTTTAAGTGAGCTGGCGTCCGTGGATCCTCTGTTTAAGCGTGGCATCGGAGGGTGTTTCACGTCTGAGCTGTAATTATCTGAGCAAATATGTGGAAAAGTGCGCAGTAACACGTATCAGGCCGATCAGCAGGCACACGGCAGGCCCACTGTTCCTCTAATCACTTAACAGGCTTCTTAATGACCCAACAATCCACTGCCATCCAGAAGCACTTACACAATTATGTGCTGGCCAGAACACGACAGAGAGGGAGAGAGGTAGTGCGGACACTGTGGAAAGAGGCCAGTGTGCACTTGACAAATACATTCACTCTGTTTTTTCTCCCAATGATTCTTGCATTCTAAGCAGGAATTCAGTGTTTGTTTATCATCATATTCTAGGATTAAACCCTTCAAAAACATGTTTTTGTCTTTTGCCTGGCTACTCCAGAATGATCTCACTTTTTATACAGAGAGATATCAGCCTGGTCACGATTCTTTTCGTCATGCCT
The DNA here is from genome assembly GCA_029959045.1 of Taenioides sp. WSHXM2023. Taxonomy (NCBI): domain Eukaryota; kingdom Metazoa; phylum Chordata; class Actinopteri; order Gobiiformes; family Gobiidae; genus Taenioides; species Taenioides sp. WSHXM2023. The sequence continues at coordinate 16,897,509 of CM057095.1, forward strand.
CGAGATGGACTCTGACAGAACAGATTTGTGTATTTCAGTCACACTTGTGAAACAAATGAGCTCACTGGTCACCAAACATTTTAAACAAAATCAAGCTTTTCTCACTTCAAATGAACAAAGTTTAGTACTTCACTCAATGATTCTGAAAAAAATGTCTTTGTTTTTCAGTCCCCTGTGATTTTTTTCCACGAAAGTGGCCATATTTGTTTTGATACAGACAGGCCATGTGTGTTCATTGGCTAATCCACCTGTCAGTCACCCAATTGGGACTCAAGATTCAATGGTGACCAGACTCACATTTTCGTAAAGTATTAGAGATGTGTGCTGGTCCAAAATCTGGATAAAAAGACAGGTATTTGTCGTGAAAACAACATACACTATATTGCCAAAAGTATTCGCTCACCTGCCTTGACTCGCATATGAATTTAAGTGACATCCCATTCTTAATCCATAGGGTTTAATATGATGTCGGTCCACCCTTTGCAGCTATAACAGCTTCAGCTCTTCTGGAATGCTGTCCACAAGGTTTAGGAATGTGTTTATGGGAATTTTTGACTACTCTTCCAGAAGCGCATTTGCGAGGTCACACACTGATGTTGGACGAGAAGGTCTGGCTCTCAGTCTCTGCTCGAATTCATCCCAAAGGTGTTCTGTCGGGTTGAGGTCAGGACTCTGTGCAGGCCAGTCAAGTTCATCCACACCAAACTCTGTCATGGACCTTGCTTTGTGTACTGGTGCACAGAGGAAAGGGCCATCTCCAAACTGTTCCCACAAAGTTGGGAGCATGGAATTGTCCAGAATCTCTTGGCTGAAGCATTCAGAGTTCCTTTCACAGGAACTAAGGGGCCAAGCCCAACTCCTGAAAAACAACCCCACACCATAATCCCCCCTCCACCAAACTTTACGCTTGGCACAATGCAGTCAGACAGGTACCGTTTTCCTGGCAACCGCCAAACCCAGACTCACCCATCAGATTGCCAGATGGAGAACCGCGATTCATCACTCCAGAGAACGCGTCTCCACTGCTCTAGAGTCCAGTGGCGGCGTGCTTTACACCACTGCATCCAACGCTTTGCATTGCACTTGGTGATGTATGGCTTGGATGCAGCTGCTCAGCCATGGAAACCCATTCCATGAAGCTCTCTAAGCACTGTTCTTGAGCTAATCTGAAGGCCACATGAAGTTTGTAGGTCTGTAGCAGTTGACTCTGCAGAAAGTTGGCGACCTCTGCGCACTATGAGCCTCAGCATCCGCTGATCTCGCCCCTTCAGTTTACGTGGCCTACCACTTCGTGGCTGAGTTGCTGTCGTTCCTAATCGCTTCCACTTTGTTATAATACCACTGACAGTTGACTGTGGAATATTTAGGAGTGAGGAAATTTCACAACTGGACTTGTTGCACAGGTGGCATCCTATCACAGTACCACGCTGATATTCACTGAGCTCCTGAGAGCGACCCATTCTTTCACAAATGTTTGTAGAAACAGTCTGCAGGCCGAGGTGTTTGATTTTATACACCTGTGGCCATGGAAATGATTGGAACACCTGATTTTGATTATTTGGATGGGTGAGTGAATACTTTTAGCAATATAGTGTATTAAACTTTACTCTTTCACCTCTGGAGTCTCTAAATGTTTTCAGACACATTGTTCACAGCAATCTGAATATAAATTTCCAGACAATCTTTCTATGATGCACATCCCATACCTGTGCTAATGACTCCAGCACATTGACAGTGAGGAAGAAGCGTGGCAGCTTCGAGTGCTCTTCCATATTTTACCGTCCGGTTTGTGCCAAAAGCTCCTCTACAGACCCTCGCCCACAGTCTCCCTTTGCCGAAAATGAGCATTCTTTTCCATTCTAATAGGTTCACATGACACAAAGTTACATCCTCACAGCAACCCGCATCATCTCTGTAATTATTCTGTCATTTTTACTGTGGAAATTGCAGTAAAATAAATGGTGATTGAGTACTCCTTGAGGCAGGTAGTTTTAAAGACACCCCCACACATGTTACTTAATATTTGCTCATCACAACAAAAAGGAAAAATGCTGTATATCATGTATAACTAGAGTTTGCTCTGGACTGAGTGATTAGGAACTTTTTCCAGGAAGGTTAATCTGGGGTTGTCTGGGCCCAGGGCTGATTGATCGCAGACGTGAATCCCACAGAGAGCAGCTCGTCCCCTCAGGAATTTTGTTGTCTTTTGGGACTTTTGGGAATTTTGTTGTCAGAAATCTTGGTTTAAAAGGTTAGCCCTACTTAAACTGGTCAGAGCGGTGACATACAGATGTGTGCTTCTCTGCTGTTAGGACAGAAGTAATCAAATGTTCATTAATTCTCACAATTAATGTTCATTAATTGTGAGAATTAATGAACATTTTAAATCATGTTGTGGTTTGTTTTCCTTTAAATGTAGTGTTGTTTTACCCATAATAGGACACAGACAATTTGTGCTTTAAATGAACTGTGGAATGGATGTGGTCCATCTTTATAACCACAAAAATCTCTACAAGGTACATCTTATAAATTTACTTTTAAGTGTGAAAACTTCTGCCAGTGTAACATCCAAACTCAGAAACTAACTATACAGTGGCAGTGATCCTTTCAACCACCATCCACACTCACTGACATCAACACAGAATGATGTTTACTAAATTGAAAAGTATAACTTTCTTATCCTTGTTGGTAAATTTTCCCTGGGCATTTCACCCATCTTTCAGTGCCACTTAGGCACCCTGTCAGGAGCAGAGGGTGACCTTTATACAAATGTTGTACCATATATTAGGTTAGTGAGGAGTACTGAACTGAAAGAGGTTTTAGGTTGATAGGTAATACCGCAAACCTTAGGAAACCCATCTAGTAGATATAATTACAACAAACATACTCCACACAAAGATGCATTACTTGGCCCAGGAATCAAACCAGCGACCCTCTTGCAGTGAAGTGAAAGAGCTATAACCACTCCACTAATGTGCCACTAAAGAATAATATACAATGGCATGTAACTTTCAATACAGATTAGCTTTCTCAGTCTGTGACATCAGCCGCACCTCAAACTCAGTCCCAAAGTGGTGCCAGTGTAGATGTGTGCGTGAGTGAGGCAGGCTGGTCAGGGATTAGCACAGCATTAGGAGGCCTCTCTCTGAACTCAGTTTTAATGTGACCCATGCGCCCCCTCACCTCTGTCCCTTTACAGCCCTGCTTTAACAACCCAACAACAACTCTAAAGAACATTTCTTTAGCGTGACTTTAGAGTTTACACTCTCACCAAGGGTCTGGCGTCACAGATTTTGTCCACTCTTAAAAAGTCTCTTAAATTAATATTCACAATCAAGTTAGACATTTTAATGAGAAAAGCAAACATTTGACCCATGCTTTTTTGAAAGCGGGGGCATTTCACTGAGGGGGGCAAGTTTTCAAGGTTAACTTTCAGATTAGTGAATAGTTTGAATTATGAGTAAAATTAAACACAAATGTTTTTTTATTCCCAATATACTGCCTCAGCCGCTCTGAGTAGGGTTACAGCTGAGCTTTGAAGTAAGCCTAGAAGCATTAGACCAACAGCTCACAGTGGACACTTGTTAGTCCGGATGGATGAATGGACCACAGATGTCATTGTATTGGTCTTACCACTGCTGCATGTCCGTGGTCAATTCAGCACTTAATGTGCCAAGTATGTGAGAACGTGCGACAGTACAGACCTGGGCAATGTCAAATCACTTTATGTAACTTAACATTATAGATGGTCATTAAAGATACCATTCATCCATTTAATAACATGGCTAAACTTGAGAGGTGGACAACATGAGAGGTGGACAATAGATATAGCTGACACTTGCTTTTAAAGCCCTCCAGATGTTAATACATAATTATGAAGGGGTACAAACAAACAAATCATTAAATAATTACCCACGTATAATTGTGGACTAATAGACTGTTAGAAGAAATGAACACATAGTCTAGATTGCAGATTAAACAAAAACACGGCCGTTAAATTTAAATACCATGAAGAATTATACTTCTTGCTCAGCTGAGATGTTGTGTTTTTTATGCTGTGTTCATGTGGTCCTCGGGTTCTGAGATTACATGACAGTTGTTTGCAGTAATGTGCTTTTATCTTGGAAAGTCTAGTTTTGCTACGACCAATAATAAAATCATGGAGCCTGCTCATTAATAGCCTTTAGAGCTAAACAGTAAGGTCTGTTGTTGTTAGCCCTTTCAAAAGTTAAATTTTAAGTGGAGTTAATATGATTAACTATTACCCAGAAGCCCTATTTATACAGCCTATCCCAACAACACCGTCTGTGTCAGCTCTCTACTTTAGCTAAACGTTACAACAGTGATTAAACAGTATTGTTGGGTTTCTTGTGCAAATCTGTTGCTCCTATGATAGGGATATGTGACAGTAATCCTCTAAATGTAATAACGTTTAATCAAAGATCTCAAATGGTCAGTATAAATTTACAATTCAGCTGATTTTGGTCCATCTCTGCACAGCAGGTGATGTCAGGTGTGGAAGTCAGGTTGCTCGTTTTCACCCAAGTTCCTGAAAACCACATTACCTCAGCATTATCTTTCATTTTGGTAAACACAGATAGACTAAAATGATTTTCTGTTGTAGATATATTGATAATAGAAATTAAAAATATATAGATATATGAGATTCTGTGAGATTGTGTGTCTAAAGTAAATTTGGTATGCCACCAAAGATGTGTATGTCACAAATGATCTTTATCCATACATGTTCATATGTTTAACCAAATTAAACAAATCAATCAATCAGTCAACCAATACATCAAAGTTGTACAACAACCTAGTAAACTTGATGAATTGTTCTGTGTTTATTTATGGTCCAGTTCCAGATGAGCTCATCATGTTTCATATGTAGGCCTGACCCTTGTTGCCTCACTGAAAATGCTGTGTGTCTGTGTGCCCTGGTGCCCTCTGTACAGATTTGAGGCTTTTGTTTCAGCTATGGACTTCTCAGAAGAGAACGTGACATAGGGAGCAGGTTGCCCCAGTCCTTGGCCTCTGGATGACCTCAGCCCCTTGGCTACAGCCCAGTAGCCCTCCCTCTGATTAAAATGTAGGACAGGACTTTTCCAGTTCATGGTAATGACACGGGGCTAAGCAGGTTGATCTTTGCAAATTCATTTTAACAAGATAAGCTGATTAGCCAATCAAGTGGAAGTTAGATCTATAAAAGCAATTATAAGTTATTTTTGCTAATGGTAGAAAGTTTTTTTTTTCCATTTTATTAAAATGTCATTGCCAGTAAAATCACATAACACTGGTCATATGTCAAATGAAATAACACTGGTCAACGTATGACCAGATAAATTCTAAACACGAGAGAAGCCTTAGAACCAAGAGGATTGTGAGCAAAAACAGAATTAAAGTTGGAGCCTTTCCAAATGCAATTTAATGTTTTACAAACCACACATCTGGCCCCAGTAGAATTTAAACAATTATAGTGAACAATTTCTGTATGTAGAATACACACATCACTCAATTTGACAATAAAATGAAAGTGTTTGGTCACAGTGGATAATGAAAAATCAACAATAACAGAAAAGCTTTCAGTCTTTTCTCCCAACAGTTTACTGAGGGCCAAAATAAAAAGACAACAATGAGGTAAAGCAGGATGCCATTACTATGTCCTCTCTCATCTCACACTCCATTTTGCCCCTCAGTCAGGAAATTTTTTTTCCAACGCAATTTGCTGATCTTTCCCAAAGTGGATTCCCAAAGTTATATTTCACTATCCAATAGAATTTAAAAGTAAATGGGAAGAAAAATGTGATTTAAGGACAGTGGAGCAGTGGGGCTGAAAAGGGTGTGTTGTTTAGATGGAGCGTGCATGAGGCTAATTATGCTGTTAGTTCACTCTTTGAGATGATGAGACAAGTGAGCAGAGGGACTAAGTTTTGGTTCATGTCCCAAATGAACACGTCATGTATTGCCTTTGAACAAGGCATCAGTGCCCATCTGCTCTCGGTTCAAAAAACAAGAGCCATTATTTAATAGTTTTATAGTAATTCTGTGCATAATGAGGAATTACAGTAAAATGAATGTTCTTTAAATGTAACAATTGGCAAAGACTACATTACGGTGCATGATGTCTCAATAACAATTCATAAGAATCTCTTCTTAGGTGGTGGCTCTTCATAGCTTCTTCCTCTGTCTATCCTTTTCCTCTTGAGCTGTTTGTCATGTGATCATGTGTAATTGGTCTGTGGTTGCACTAGAGTTGTGCAAACAGATTAGTGAGGAAACATGTCAGCTCTGAGCACTATGAGGTGAAAGAGTGCACTTTGCCCATCACAGATGTGGGATTGTGTGGGGAAGGCCTGATGGAGTAAAACCCATATTAACTGTGAGCAGGTGGAGTAATTCACTGTCAGACTAATTTGCTGTTACCAGCAAGTACAGAAGGTCCCACGCTGTGTAGTGACGGAATGGCATGCCACTAGATTTGCATATAATGCTTTGTTTGCATTATAGCAAATTTAATTAAGTTGCACTCAACTCATATATTCTGGAGATTCAGTGGTTATAGTGTTGGTGCTGAAAATATTCCATAACATTGAGCCAGTACAAGCACACTGAGTGTTCAGTCTCTTTGAGCTTGTTTGACTATTATTAGTCCTAGGATAGTTCTCCTAGAGGAATTTGTCAGATTTTACAGTACTTGGTAGATAGTATCACATGTATTAATCTAAGAATGAGAACTATAAACATGCTACACTATATTGCCAAAAGTACCTGCCTTGACTTGCATATGAACTTAAAGGTTGTATAGAGGGTTTTCCAGGGAAAGAAACATATATTGTATAGAGGATTTTCCAAGGAAAAAGACATACAGCGACTGTTTGTCCTTTTTCAAATGTCATGCATGCATAACACCACCCCCCTCCCCCACAGCTCCCTAAGTAGAAACACCTCCTCCTTACGTTAGAAATCATGCTTGTTTACAGCTGGTGCGCATTCAGAATTGCTGAACGAATTGCTGTTGAAGTTACCTGTCCAGACATAATTTAGTGACAGTCTTTAGGCCCTTCGTCTGCTTCAGTGCACGCCATCACTCGAAGGAATCCAAGAATCCCCTTAGTTTGGCTTTGCTCCTTTTCCCCTTCTCTTCTTCTTTCAGCGACCTCAAAAACTGACTTTCTTTTGCGGCTAACTGGTAGTGGATTCTTGTCTGCCATTGCAACAAACTTTGTGCTAACTGTGAGGAAGCTACAGTTGGAAAAAAAATGCTAAGAACCACAGTGTTGGTTGAGTAAACAGCATCTTGTGTGTGTGGAATGTGTGAGATGTGTATGTAAATCACATAATCGCAGCGCGCCGGCAAGCCAGTTACGCTAGAAACGTAGGGTGTTTGATTGATAACCTAACCAGATAGCCTCGTTATCTATTGGCTGATATTTAGCTGGCCCCACCACATCCACAGTTGATGAATTTTCATTCTTTTTTTTTTTTTTTTTGGTCATCATAATTACAAGGCTGCTGCATCTCTATAATGTTTTGAACTTTCATTGACAATTTGAAACTAAAAAAAGTCCTCCATACAACCTTTAAGTAACATGACGTCGGTCCACCCTTTGCAGCTATAACAGCTTCAACTCTTCTGGGAATGCTGTCCACAAGGTTTAGGAGTGTGTTATGAGATGTGGGAATTTTTGACTACTCTTCCAGAAGCGCATTTGTGAGGTCACATACTGATGTCGGACGAGAAGGCCTGGCTCTCAGTCTCCGCTCTAATTCATCCCAAAGGTGTTTTATCGGGTTGAGGTCAGGTGGAGGCCAGTCAAGTTCATCCACACCAAACTCTCTCATCCATGTCTTTATGGACCTTGCTTTATGCACTGGTGCACAGTCATGTTGAAGAGGAAGGGGCCATCTCCAAACTGTTCCCACAAAGCTGGGAGCATGGAATTGTCCAAAATCTCTTGGTACTCTGAAGCATTCAGAGTTTCTTTCACTGGAACTAAGGGGCCAAGCCCAACTCCTGAGAAACAACCCCACACTATAATCCCCCCTCCACCAAACATTACACTTGGCACAATGCAGTCAGACAGGTACCGTTCTCCTGGCAACCGCCAAACCCAGACTCGTCCATCAGATTGCCAGATGGAGAAGCACAATTCGTCACTCCAGAGAATGCGTCTTCACTGCTGTAGAGTCCAGTGGCGGTGTGCTTTACACCACTGCATGTGACACTTTGCATTGTACCTGTGATGTATGGCTTGGATGCAGCTGCTTGGCCATGGAAACCCATTCCATGAAGCTCTCTACGCACTGTTCTTGAGCTAATCTGAAGGCCACATGAAGTTTGGAGGTCTGTAGCAATTGACTCTGTAGAAAGTTGGCAACCTCTGCACACTGTGCACTCAGCATCCGCTGATCTCGCCCCGTCAGTTTACATGGCCTACCACTACAGCCTAAATAAACAAAAAGGAATTGTCCCAGTAGGTTAATTTATAACTTCTTTGTCGGCTAGTGAAAGCTGTGTGCACATAGTGGACATTCATGGTCTGAGCTCTGGAGACGGATGCAAAGAGTTTGGGGAAGAACAGTCACAGGCGACGTGGAATCTCATGATCATGTTCTATTGGTCTTCTGGTCTTCACAGATAGAAAGTTTCAATTGGCCTAGAGGCACGTATGAAAGCAGGCACCCTTATTGGCTTCTGATGCCCTCATGAAGCACATGCCAGACCACCTGGCTTGAACGACATCCCATAACATACCAGCCTCTGTGAACATCCATTACGGAAATCATGAAGCAAAACTCCATATGAGATATTTATGGTTAGCAGATGCTTGGCTTCACAGCGTGTGTGTGCAAATGAACAGCATGCCAGTACAGATCTTTACATTCAGGAAAAGCTAAAATACCTCTTGTTGGATAGGTCTATAAAGAAATGATTATTATTATTAACAAATGTTTGATTTTGATTAGAATATTAAGTAGCAGTGCCATAGGCTTGGATGATGAGTAACTCAGGACATTGCCTTTCTCTTGTTTCTCAAGCTTTGAAGTGCAGAATAGAATGAATTGCAATGTCATAACATGTGCCTTTACTTATTATTATTATTATTATTATTATTATTATTATTATTATTATTAATAATAATAATAATAATAATAATGCATCAGTTTTATATAGCGCTTTTCTGGACACTCAAAGAGTCTTTACAGAGCATTATTCATTCACTCCACACTTGAAGAAATTAAAGAATACTATAAGGTCAGGCATAGATTATTTGTAATATAATGACTGCAAGTTAACCATAACAAACCATAGTCAGCCATAATAGCTTCATTTTTAAAAACACATTTTACAATGTTTTTTGCCATCCTTATGCAGTTTACTCAGTCCATCCCTAACAGAGTATAGTCATTTATAACAAGGGAATAAAATGGCTGCTTATGCTACACTTAAACTTGGCACAGTCCTGTAATATAAAAAATGTGTTTGGAGTTCAGTGAGGGCCAAGCGGCTCTGGACCAACCTTACAACAAATCTTTTGTTTTTGTTGTTGATTCTCTGAGGGGATAATGTCAACATCTGGGGCAGTTGGCAGGCACTGCAGAGTGATCGTGTGAATATTAACAGCCAAAAGCTACATTAAATTACAAAGAGTTGTATTGGAAGGGAAACTGAGGGATTTTTTGTCCTCAAATGCAAATAAGTAGAAGCCAATGCAAGCACTTGAGAGCTGTGAGAATGGCTTTTTAATCCCTTGCTCTGAGAAGTGAGTAATGACAGAGGTTAGTTGACCTTCTGACCACTGCAGCCAAACCAACCGTACCATCTGGCTTCAGCGCCATTAAGTAATATATTTACAAAGTTGTGGTTATCGTTTCGACTCCAGTTCATTTATCTTGGTTGCGTCCCTCTGTTTTCTTGAGGTCTGATAATTTTGTGAGACTGGACACAAAATTAGATCTCAATTATGTGGAATTCTCAAAGTTGAATTATTGCAAGAGTATCTCTACATAAATGTCCAGCTGGGGACTAATTATAGACTCAATATAACAGAGAAGCTGTTGAGAGGACCAGTCCAGTCCAAGTACTATTTAAAAACCACTGTGCTCTCAGAAATCTCATCTCACAGATTTGCACCTAATTGTGGGAATCACAGGAATTACTTTGTACTTGACATCTCAATATAATCAAGAGTTTATGTTCTGTTCAGAATCCTTGACAATGGCAGTCTTAAACACTGTGACAACCAATCATTTAAAGCGAGAATATACACCTAAACTCCGCCCACAACCACATTTCAACTGCAAAACTGGGCAGTACCTGTAGACTAAAAGGGAGAGTGAAGGGGGAGGAGGGACAGGGTTTTGACATACAAGGAACAGTGTGATTGGTCTAAAAAGTATCCACACTTCAAACTCCGTCCCTGCAGCCAGGTGTTTGGAATCAGAAACACCAGGCTGTAATCAGGGAAGTACTGTGTAATGTCACATAGTACTTGAAACTGCAGTCTCCACTTGAGGTAGCCCACACTGTTTTTGACTGTTTTTGACTGTTTTTGACCAGAAAGCTACAAATTTACATAGTTTGCACCCAAATTACCAAAGAGGATTAGGACCAGTAATACTACTAAATGCCATATACACTGTTCAAATAGCAAAAAAGTTGATTTAGTGTTTAGTTTCACTTTAAGATATGGACTTTATAGATTAATACAACAAACATCAATTTGCTTAATTAGCTTATTCAGTCTAGCATTTAGGTATAACAGCTGACAAGGTTAGCAAGTTAATTTACTATACCAATATCTTCCTGTTACTCAGTCCACACATATCATGAGAAGGGAAGGGTTTTGGCGCCACATTTAAAAGACAAATAAATCTTGGATGGCGTTCATACCTCATTGCAATTGACACACTTATTTTTGATTGTGTAGGGGATCAGTTGGAGGGGTTTGACATGGTTTCTCGTGGACTCTGCTTTCTCTCAGCGGAGAAATACAAATACTGTAAATACCTTTTAATCAGCAGCGGATTCTTCAGGGGCACATTTGGAAAGAATTGCCACGTTTACATGAGAGCTTTAATTCCGATTAAAAGTAATTTAATTCCGAATAAAAAAATAATTCTGCTTTAAAAAGACCATGTACACACTTAATTCCTAATGAAAATGATTATTCAGAATTAAACATAATTCCGAATTAAGTGGGTGGTTTATTCTGATTTTAAAGCTGAATTAATTTATTCCTCGATCATGTAAACGTTTAGTCCGCTTAAAAATAATTCCGGTTGAGATGACAGCCCGGAGCAAACATTGGTCTCGAACTGAAACTATTTTTTTAATAAGTACCATGGAAAAACTACAAATAATGAAAAGACTGGATGGCAGAAAACATAAAAACACTAACCAAACTGAGATGACAAAAAAGCTGGTAGCCAGCTGATTGTGTGTTTTCTTCCGGTAGACGTAAATACGTTTGTGTGCCTGTCCAATTAGAACCCTTCCCGACCCCCAGACGCTGAGCAAAATTACATAAAGCCAATTTAACGTGTTTTCCATGTAAACCTCAATTCGGAATTATTATTTCCATGTAAACTTGAAGGAGAATAATTTCCCAACTATTTAATTCGGAAAATTAATTTGGAATTAAAAAACATCATGTAAACGTGACCAATGTGATTAAAACTAAGTGTAACATTATTCATAAAGCAAATGGCTAAGTGGGTTTGTGTTTCCAAGGAGCTGGTCTTTGATATAAGATAGAGTACTCTCAAAGCACGATCTGGTGCAGACATTTATTTGATGAAGGTAGACTTTGAAATGTCTTGCTCACTTGAAGAAATAATAAATTTTCTGGAGATGATTAAAACAGTATCATGCAAAATTCCGTGCACTCATTCAACTTCACATTAACAGTTCCTGCATTATTTGATTTTCCACACAAAATCTACATACTTCCTTAAGTGTCCTCTGCTCACCCCAAACGTAAGGTTTTGAGTTTGAACTTAGTGGATAACTGTTTCCTTGGGCAGATGCTGCACCCAACATTGCATTATTGTGATTGGGTGAGTGATTGTGGTTACAGGGGTCATACCTGGAGTTGTGTTTTGTTTCATTCACACTTTTAACACACAAATCCTACATATTTAAATAAAGTTCTTCTCTCAAATGGAAAACACTCCATCCTCCTTGTGATGTCATGTGATAATACACAGAGTGCTCCATTGTGTTCTTAAACTCCATACACCTTCACTAGAATCATTTGGATGATTTTTGCCCTGGAATTGCCAATCTCTACTGAACTAAAAAGTAGCTGTTAACTTGAAAACTACTACTTCATGACATCACAAGGTGGAACAAAGCATTTTGAGCTTTGGAGGTATAGGCAGACTAAAGACTATTAAAATGTGTAAATGAAACAAAACACAACTCTAGTTATGTTTTTAACATTATAACATGTCTTACCCGAATATATGGCTAATTAAATCAATGCAATGAAGGGAGGGCATCTGTCATAAAAGAAAATCTAGCTCAATATGCTAATTTCTCCACATTTGGAAACAGGTTGGGTTTGTCTGCCCGAGAAGGATAAGGAGAAGAAAGAAGCTGACTGGAAGGGAGGATCTATTCTGCTAATACTTCAATAATACTTTAATACCTCAAATACATCAAAATGACTATGTTATAAAATCTTCAGGGCTTGGTTCAGTTTGCTTGGTTTCCTGACTTCCCTGCATTGACTTCTGTCACATTACAGAAGTGCTGGAGGTGGAAAGGTCCTTAGTTCAGCGTCTCTGAAAGTCTAGCCAAACCACATACTAACAAGAGAGTGCCAAACCAGCCCTCTGTGCATGTGTGTGTGTGTGGAGCGTGCCAAATATCTCTGCGGATTCATTAAAACGCAATCATTATTTCACATTGGAGCATGTAGGAATGTATAGCTATATAGTAAACACACAGATGAATATAGTCAGTAATAATAATAATCTTAAACCTGATTCTACAACTATGGCACTGTTTGTCGGTCTAGTCACTCATCTCATATATACTTTTCTGTTTGTCTATGTTCAGATGGAAAGCAGATGGATAGAAGGTGGGGTTGCTAATTAAAAAGAGATGAGAATCCAAGCTAGCAAACTGTAGATAAACGTTTTAGGAGGCAGACAGGGTGTAAGATAAGAGCTTGTGAAAGGTCAGGAGGAGCGAGGGAATGGTTCACATGAAAGGAGCCCAGCCAATCCCCTCAATCATAAGCATGTGTCTTTGTCATCGTCCCAGGACTTAAAGCTTTATGTGTTTTCATGTTGTGAACGCACCCAACACAAGCAGAGCTAACATACTTGTTATTTTGAAGAAAAGTCAATATTGTGATTCACTATTTCTCTTTTTAATGCAGCTCTTTGCTCAAACACAGGCGCTTTTCCCACCCACTTTCCAACTGTGAATCTCCGAGTGACTAGAAAATATTAATTTATATTGTCTGTTAGGCCTGTCATGATAAGATAATATTTTTTGGGTGTCAATATATATAGTATATATATATATTTTTTTTGTACTACTGGGTTGGTTATCTGGTTTGGTTATCTTTCTGTAGTACAATGAGATTTGGGCTGTAGGTTGAGTTAAGGTTGAGTTAAGAACTTCTATGACTCATAATATATACAAACTAACTACTTAATTTTTGCCTTCTGCTATTTATTTATTGCAGCTCCGGGTTTGTTACAGTATTGATCATTTAGAATACTTTTTTGAGGATTATTCTGCTTTATGGTTTGGTTTCAATATTATCGTTTATTTACTTCAGCTATGCAGCACTTCAAAATTTGTTGTTGTGACTGTATGTGAGTGTATCTTACGTTTAACCTAAAATGTTTTGTTTGTGATTCCATTCATTGATGAGTTAATCAGGTCTTTCTGAGTTCTGAGATGCTTGTTGTCTAACTACTGGAGGGTTTAACATATCTATAGATGGCTGTAGATTGAAAATTTCCGTTCAAAGAAATATCAGTTCAAAGAAATAACTTCATTGCTACAAGTTATAAATGATGCTTGATGGTTCCAATGGACAACATGCCATCTTGGTTAGAAACGTTTCCTGCTTTTTCACTTTTTAATACATAGATCTTAATTAGACATGTCATTTAAATTCTGTGCTGGCTGAAATATGTAAACATAAAACACCAGTTAAGCAGGCTTTGACATTATTTAATTTGCCAAAATGGCTTCTGACTCAGTGTAGAAAGTTTAGTGGCTATAGTGATAAATCTTACATTTACAGTGTTTTTGCACAGCATCAACAATAAAATTAAGATTGCATCAGGATTACCCAGTAAGATTTTAAACATTATTCTTTCCAGTTTTTCACAAGCATCTAAAATGAAAATGCTTTATTACTTTGTCTAACCTCTGGAAAACAGTGGCTTGGGGTAAGCAGAGGGCCCTTCTGTGGTTCTGTTGACTCACGACCTTCCTGGAGGGTTGCCATGGCCACTGTAAGTCTGGCCTGAAATGAACCAAGTGGGGATGCTGCTAATGAGATGGGGGTGGTCTGTGGGGGACTGCGGACAGGAAATGAGGATGATGAACTGATGAGAGAGAGGAACAGGGAGAGTAGGACTGTGAAGTAAACACTTCTGTTCCTACTGAGCAAAAGATACACCCGAGAACAAAGTGTGTGTCTCAAAACCTCTTCTCTACAACATTGTGCAATTATTAATACAATTCTTTTTTCTTTAAACTACACTATATGTATCTTTTCTGGTAGGAAAAGAAAGTAAAAGTGGTGTGTGCATGAGTGATGGCGGTGGTCGGGGCTGATGGCGCAGATTGGCTGCCTCGCTTCCGTCAGTTTGCCTCAGGGCAGCTGTGGCTACAATAGTAGCTTACCACAACCACCGAGTGTGGAGTGAATGAATAATGCTCTGTAAAGCGTCTTTGAGTTTCCAGAAAAGCGCTATATAAAACTGATTCATTATTATTATTATTATTATTATTATTATTATTATTATTATTATTATTATTATTATGAGGTCCACAACTTGCTTGTCTAAATGAAAAATTAACTGTGTCTGGAATGATCCACAGTATGACATAGGTGTATGTATTCAGCATTTATTTAATTATGGGTGTTTTTATCACTCAAAAAATAAATCAATTTAACCGGTAAATTGGCTGACTGGTATCACTTTCTTGTCTTCACTTTAACAGATAAGTTCACTGCCACACTTTGGAACATTTTAAGCAAAGTCTGTGTCTCAGTCTTCCAGGTAGGTTCCATAGCAAAAGAAAATTTTATTCTAACTGGACAAAAGTTTTAGAGTGAGAAACTGAAGAAGCCACTTGGATGGTTGGTGAAACGTCTTCACTCTAAAACGATAGAATTACATTTTCTTTTGCTATTTTAGGTCAAAGCTAAATTATCTCCATGGAGACAAGCAAGTGGCAGACCCTTCACCAGAAAAGTTACATAGTTCACCCCTACAAGCTAAAGACCTGAATACAGTAGTTCATATCAGGGTCTGTCCACTTCGCTCTTTACTCCATTGAAAACCACTACATCTCACCCATAACCACACTATTACCATTGGGTCACTGGCTCACGCTCATGCATGAAGTAGAAGACATAAACACCCAGACAAACCGACTGTGGCATTCCTTGATGTGGCTCCAACCCACTCTGCTAGACATTGTTTTTAGCGACCCTTGGGCTTTCTCACATTACATTATGAGAATATTAAGTGGTATGTTTTATATTGAACTTTAAATCAGGACTTAATCACTCTTAAAGGTAGTACCAAGTCAACCAAGCTCCAGTTAAAATGTAGTGTTAGTTAGGGCATGCTTTAGGAAATTACTGTCTAGAAAAGACTTTATGTATTGGCAGTTGCCACCTATTTTTAAACTTAAACTTGGATGGAATATCCCTAGCTAAATTCCTTTCAATCCTTTAAATAGTGTACTTTTATCCACTAACCTTATTCATAGAATCCGTGGATTTATTTGATCATGACCACTGTTTTACAGTTTGTGTCCATAATGCCCCTTAAAGATTTGCCTCTTTACATGCATAATAATATATATGATGGCTCATCTGCCCAAGAGCTTATGTGAATCCATCTTTCCATGACAAATAACATTATAATAGCACTACTAATATTTTTTCAGTAAGAGTGAATTCTCCTCTAAGTACCATATCCTGATTTGTGTTAAAGGCAAAACTCACTTGTAACCTTGTTTACCCAGTCGTCCTCATGTGCTACAGCATTTCTCTCTGTTGACGGCTTGGGGCAGATTTGTGGCTCATTTAAAGCCACAGTGTGTTATGTGTTGGTCTGAGTGACCACAAGCCCTCAGCCTGTCTGACGCTCCAGGCTCCTCTCTCTGGTCTCCACGTACACACTCAATCACACGGGAGACTAATGCAGAGACAGCAGATACCCATCTTTCATACTCCGACTTATGGCTGATCTCTGTCACAGGGCTGAGCCAAAACCAAAGTTTTCCTTAATGCAGGGTACTAGTGCTAAAACTTTTAGAGCTAGCAATTATAGCCTTAATCATATTGGATTTCCTTATATCCAGCACTTTTCTTAAAAGTTTATGGATCTGATTGTATTGTGGCATGAGGGCAATAACATCATATAAGTCAAATGGAAAGTATAAGTGGAAAGTATAATATGTGAAGTGGAAAGTATCGTTTGTCTTGGATTTGAAAATGGGTCAGATTTATATTTTGTTATCTTTTGGCTCTGTGTGCTTAG
Organism: Taenioides sp. WSHXM2023; assembly: GCA_029959045.1. Lineage (NCBI taxonomy): Eukaryota > Metazoa > Chordata > Actinopteri > Gobiiformes > Gobiidae > Taenioides > Taenioides sp. WSHXM2023. The sequence goes on from CM057095.1 coordinate 16,914,264, forward strand.
GGTGCCTGGCTGGAGTAGGCAACAAATGTTGGTTTAACATACGAAAGTTAAAGTCCCACTCCATACATTTTTCCAATGTGGGTGCACTGAAAAAAATAGAAAACATGCATCCTTACTATGAGCTGGCTTGCATCTCTACAAAGCTGAGTTCCCAGTATGAAAATAAACATAACTCACAATTTGAAGGAGCCAGAATTGGATGATATTATGAGGATGATGGCTGGATGTTGGGTGATGACAAATTAATAAGCTCGAACTCCAAAGTAAAATGCTCTTAGTAAATCTGAGCGTGTGTAGAATATTTTCTAATAACTACAGAGCTGACATGCAGATTTATGAAATAATTAGATGGTGGTCAGATGTGATTGCCAGCACTTGTCAAGGCCAGAGACTGGAAGAGCTGCACATGTTTAACTTGACTGCTTTGGCTAATGTTTACTCTCCCCATTATCTTAAATCCAAAAACGTTACCCAAAAACAGTTTTTTATTATGCTGATAAAGCTGTACTTATTTATTAACAGGGCCAACTCCCCAGTCTTGCATGTGATTGTTTCAACATATGAATTTGGTTAATTTCCACATAAAACTGACAAACATCTTTTTAACATCATTATCTGTCATTCATCATTATCTATGGTTGACTTCCCTCATATGAATATTGATATGTCATTATGTTTTTATGAGAAAGGTTGATGCTGTGTTACATATATAGTGCTTCAGAGGGATCATTCGAAGCTAAGAGGAAGTGGCACACATAGACTAGCTTATTAATATCATTTAGACTGAAAAGGAAAGAGAAAGATGGTGGGAGATGTAGTGACTGTAATCATAGCAGCCCATGATTTTGTATAATGTGGATAAATTGTACTATCTAACCTCAAAAAAACAAAAAAACAAAAAACATGTAAAGCTATATTATGGAAAAAGATCTTTGCCCTATCACATGTTATTTCCATCTGTATTGACTGTTCCTTTCTTTCTTTTAACAAAATCTCACAGGAAAATGAGCTATTTCAGTCTTCTGTCTCAAAGTTCAAATATTTGGTTCTGGAGCTTGACCCATGGCGTTTTTTCAACGCTCCTAACGCAGACTTTGTGATTGTTGTAATATAAATCTGATTAGCAACTCTAAATTCTTCCATATATTTAGTTTTTCAATTTGAAGAGTTGAGATTTCGGCCTTACTCTGCAAAAAATGCTTTGAATTGCTCCTATGTACATTAAACACTACTGTGCCTGTTTTTAGATGTGTTACAATCACTTCTCTCTCCCTCTGAGTTGCTGTGTTTTGCTGCCAGCGCGATCTGTTTGCATGAAATTGGACATTTCTTGTGCTGATGTGCCGTGAAATGGTGCACTTGTGTGGGATTACTATGCACTAGATTCAACGTTTTACTGTGACCAAAAGTAGGAGGAAGGGAAGAGACGACTTATGGCGCTGGTCCATGCACAGTTGGACCTCTGTGGACTTTGTAGTGAGGACAGACACATGGAGAACTGTACACACCACATATGAATCAAGCTTGTGTAGGTTGGGGGCAGTATGTGGTTCGTAGGAGCAGGCTGGAGGAAAAAGATGGAAATGAGCACAGATCTTTGACAGTTTAGAGAAAAGGAGAAGAGATGGCATCAAATAGAAGGACAAGAGCAGGAGAGAAGCAAACATTTAATCAGGAGGTCTGGGACATGGAAGGAAGAAATTCAGTTGTTATAGATATAATACACAACACACAATTAAAGAAACAACAAAACACTATTGTATCGATATTGAGCATTTCTTTCGGTATGTTCTTGTAGTGCAAAAGAACCTACTGTATTTTTCAGACACCAAAAACAAAGAAAATTCATGCAATAAAATTTTTTGTATCATGAATACTGACACTGGGTGAATTTCCACTTTGAATGATTTTTATGCTGATTGTTGTTCTGTTTTCCTGGGATTTGCATGTCACTTCCACTTTGGGAGTACACAACAAAACACAGACATAAAACGCAGTGACCACTCAATCACGTTTCTTTCATATGCAAATGTTGTGTTTTATTATTCGGGTACCAGTGGCCTCATGTGAAATCTGTCTAATGATGGAAACCAGTAGCATCTTAGAATCATACACAAAGCCACAATAATATATGTCTTTCTGTTGGGTTTTTAGTAGTGAAAAAGGTATTGGCCATGGATATCACAATACCCACTTTTAAGTATTACAATTATTATGAAAAGAAACATCCTGATTTTAAATTTACTCAGTTGCTGACAACATTGCCATACAACAGTAAAATCTTCAAAATGGACTGAACTGAAATTATTGATTTTTGTTTCTAATTTTCTCAAAAGTACTATTTTTAGAAGGTTTAGAATGCTGGTGCCTGATGGAGATGCCGATTTAATAAAATTTCTGTTAACTGGTGTACCTCTGATCAGTCTTGTCTTATGTTTTTGGGACTGTTTATTTTTTTTATTAGTTCTTACAATTGCAGTACAATCACGATTATCAATTAACCAATTAATCTTGACTTCCCACCTTCTTGTGAATCAAAGAACAAAATTAAAAAAAATAATTCCCTGTATCTTTTGTGTTTCTATCTTGAGAATTGCTTTTTCTTTTTTTGATTAGATTTAAATTACTTTTGTTCATGCAGAGATTATGTGTTGGTCTTTTGTTAGAGGACTTGAGATGTGACCTTGCTAAAGGACATATGCTTCTCTGAGAACGTCTTATTATTACATTATCTATTAGCCCCAGTAAATCTGAGTGGAGGAGATAAGAGTGTGTGGTTTGGAGCAGCGTTTTCGGATGTTTGGTCTTGTTCTCATGTAGTGGATGAGATACACACTTCATCTGGTTTGGATAGCATCACACATCGTAACGTTAGTCACAGAGATCCAAAAGGAATTTAACCAGGGCTTATCAAGGGAAGAGAGAAGTGAAGTGTGTGGATTTGTTTAAACATCTGAAATAGGGCATGTGAGGTTAAAATGACCGGATGAGAGAGAGACAGAGAAAGAGAAAATATATATCAATTTTAAATCATTGCCACTTCCACCATGTTATGAGACATCAGTGGGCTCAGTTTCAGGTAGTACACATGCAGATGTTGTTGGTACTGTCTATTAAAAAAATACCTCCATGTAAGTGGTCCTCACATTTGAGCGTTTCCTTGAGGCGTCCCAGGGCAGTCCACAGAAAAGCACCAGCTGTGTGCTTTTTTCACTGAAGGTCAGTTGTTTTCTGATTTATTATTTTCAGTTTTGTAAAGCGACAGGAAAAACATGGGACGACTCGCACAACGGCTGTAGTGCCAAGTCAAACAGCAGGCTTTTATTTGTGGACATAAGTAGAGGGCTTTCAGTAACCCCCATCACCAATTCATTTATTAAAGTCCACAATCTTCAACAAGGCATTTAGACTGTGGGGAACATCCTGATGCAAATCTGTTGGCATTATAATCATCACCGAAAGATTGGTGGGTTTATTCTGTGGCAATGCGAGTGGATGACTAACTAATATAATTCTAAATTAAATAAATAAAACCAACAGTGCTACTGGGCTTAGCCCAGAAAATAAATATAACTCAACTAAACAGGAAAAGGTCACACAGGTTCGTTAACAGACTTGACAGAGGCAATTAATTTACAAAAAGATAAGTATAAATTATAATTTTATTTTTCCTGCACCTTTCTGACATGTTATCAGTCAGAAGAAAGCCATAAAGCAGGAACTTTAAGTTAAGACAGAAACAAAGACAAAACAGCCTGTGCTATGCTCCATGTGCCCTGGCTCCAGCACAGAACTGGCCAGCACATCGACGCAATGACCCAGTGGGCCAGGACATAAAGTGGACGAGAGGTGGAGAAAAGTTTTACGTGAACCTGTAAGAACCTAATGTTATATGCTAATAATATTTTTGTGGTAAGTAGACTGGATTAGTGATAACAAGAGTCATTTTGATAGCTCTGACCAAACGAAATGGCTATGTGCTCCACTTTGTCCATAACTTAGTATATCCTCACACATAAAATCAATATAATTCAACAAAAAGAGTACAAGTACAAAAAGAGTCAGCAAACCAAGGAACGCTAAGTATGATGGAGTGTGGGGAAGGATAGTAAAGGAATAATGAAAGCCTTTCTGTCAAATCCTGAAGCAGCAGGTCACTGCCACTGGGATTGTCTCAGTGTAATCCCTGGATTTCCTGGACGGAGGCAGGAGGCCAGATACAAGGGAGAGACATTGCACTCATGCCTGTTTGAAAGCTTAAAACATATTGTAAAAAGACATGTGAAGCTTGTATAACAGCAGAACAATATGTATCATTATTACCAAATGTGGTGCACACATTTGTGAGCTCTTGTCAGGGATGAAGATTGGGGAAATGGGAGCTATACTCATCTTCTACCAGATGTGATCAGTGGAAGATCTGCTTACTCTCAATAAGTAGTGATGAATGCATGATGGCATGATGAGGCCATAAGTGTTTTTGGCTCTGAGCTGAGGTCGCCCTGTGACAGCATGTATAGTTTAAGGCTCCTGACAGTTCCCATACACTGTTAAGAAAGTGGTTGTTTCAGTTGTTGATAAACCTGTTGGAGATGCCAGAGGGGCTATCATATGAGCCTGTCCAGAGCTCTTTGATGTGGTCTTGGGTGACTCATCTTAATGTGTTCAAGGTGCTTCACAAGACAAGTGCACACTTCAGGACTAGACAACACCGCTCTTTCAACAGGTCATAGGAGATGATCTGAAGTGAACACCAAGGTAATGAATTCTTTTATAGAGTTCGACTGTGGGCTGTGATGGGAAAATAACTGCTCTTAAACTGGTGTCCGCCCTCTTCAGGACCTGCTCAGTGGGGAGTGTTCATGAGAGATTGCACCTCTCCTATTCTTGGGCTGCCCTGGATGTTATTTCAACTGCTTACCTCGTTTGCTGCAGTCACCCCAGGGTGCTGTGAACCCAATCCCCTCTCATAAGCCCAGAGGAGCCCAGGGGTGCCCAGCAGTGCGTGTCCCGGGTGAGGGGTCCAGCTCTTCTCTTTCTCATGAGATGAAACACAAACTGCGCCGAGGGAAAGCACTGGACAGGAACGCACTACTCTCAGACTGTATCAGGCCTGATTAAATGACCACAGATAAGTCTGAAAGAAGACCACCTCACATCACTATATCTGTTTAAAGTCTGGTAAGGTGGTGGACATGTGAGCTTGTGCTGCTGCAGCTACAAAATCAACAACTTGACTTAGAAAGGCTGCCTGTGTAGTACTTTTCCTCTTTTGCACAACACAGACAAAAGGAAGCTTTAGAGTCTAGAATGTCAGCGAGCGAGAAAGAAAAGTGAATGGTCCCAACTACAGGAACTGTTGCACTCTATTTATAAATAACTCAACAGCAGCTAGCACAGGATTAGTGTATGATTTTGTTTTGTCTGTTAGTGTGCTGTGGTTAGAGCTCTTGATCAAAACAAGAAGGGCCTGCGTTCACTCCCTGGACAGGTTGGAGCCTTCTGGGTGGAGTGTGCTTCCTCAAACAGTACACAATAGACAAACCGGTGAACAAAAAAAAGGAGGTCAACACTTGAAGCCCTGTAAAGTGAATCTCTCTCAGATGTGCTGCCTGACGCTGGCAGCTGTAGCAGTCCTTATGCACCTGACTGGTCATAGACAGTACTCACTATGTGCCAGGCTTTAAACCGAGCCCATTGACCTACACTCTCTGTCTGCACTGTAAATGCTGCACTGCCTCAGACTAGGCATCCTCCTTTTTCCTGGCATTTGTATGACTATTTCTTTTCATCCTGCCTTTCACTCTGGCTACAGTTGAGTGGGAAAAGCATCTAATGGAGCGGATAATCGTAGCCGACAGTGTGGACTATACCAATGTTGTGTTTTTCTTAACCTCTTCTCACTTGTTTTTACTGTCGAATAAAAGCTAATCCATAAGCCCGCCTATTATCCTTTCACGTCTTGCCAGAGTGCAGTGCCTGGTCCTTGGAGCTCGGCACTTCCTCTTGTTGTTTTCTCAGCCAGCAGCACTCCAGCCCAAACCATCACTCATGTTGTTAGATTTAGGATTTAAAGTGGTAAAAGTATGAGCTAATATACTCCTCCTTTCCAGCACCTTGTCATTGCCACTTATTCATGACATAATAAGAGAGCAAGCTAAGATTTGAAGTTTTAATAAGCAGCGTACACTTTGGGCTACAGGAGCCACACTGTCCAATATTAATGTTCATCACGTGTTTATGGTTTGTCACTGTTTTTGATACAGACCTTCAGAACACCCCACAAAAGCTGAGGTTATGGAGATGCTCTCATCCAGTTATTTAGACATCAAAATTGGTCACTCAATTTGAACTTTTATTGCCAGTTAACGGTGTCTGCTTCGTGCCATACATCCACCCAGTATTAGATGCCATAATTAAAAAAGTCATGATCTGTGTTATTTTGTCATATTTTTTGCTTTGTCTGAAATCCTCATATGATTGGGATCAAACAGCACAATAAATGCAAATTCACAATAAAACATCAAATCTTCTGTTTTTCTCTTCATGTTTCTCCCACTCTGGCCGTACTCTTTGTGTTTTTCTTCCAGCGCTCTGTAATGAATTTTTGGATGGCAGGTTCCAAAACCAAAAGCTGCAGCCTCGGTTTTGTTCTCCTCAAAGCTTTTATTTGATTACAAGAGTTTCTCACGCATGCCTAAGACCCAAAGGCTTTAGTCTTGTGTATGATGTGGACAGTAAAAAAGAGCTAGTCAATTTGAGAGGGCCACTTGAGTATGAGAACACTGCTGCCAGTCACACAGCAGATTTACATAGCTCTGTATGCACTCACTATTTACGTTTTAACCAGCCCTCTGTGCAGTGATTGACGCTCTGTCTCATTCAAACAAGAGAATCTTGAGGAGCCATGGTAACAGCTGCAGAGATGTGCTTCACCATGGAGACAGACAATATTGAAAAAGCCCAAACTCCATAACAACACTTGTGAAGCTAAAACAGCAGCATCCTGACAGGTGCATGTTTGTTGGCTCCAGCTAAAGATAATGATTTCATTTTTTGGCCACTTTGTATTTTACAGTGTATACACACTTGTACTATATGTGTTTTTTCACCTACTATTTGTTAATACAGTTTTCTTTATATAGAAAGACAAACTATTCATGTGTTTTTGTTTTGGAAACTATGTTATCATCTTTTTGTGTTTTTTAAATTAATACAGGATACAATTTGTGTGTGTGACAATTTTCTGCCAAGTGTAGCTTTGACGCACAGGCAAATGTGTTCTTTTAGGGATCACCACAAGAGTTAATCATTTTCATTATTATTGGTTCATTTTTATGCCAGGTGTCCTTCTGAACAAAACATTTTTTGGATCCTGCACATTTTTGGCATGAGTTATTGGCACAAACAAGTACAAATTAAATGGTTACACATTGTTGTGTTCTTGGTTTATTGCTGTTCAACAATTGAACAAAAATCCAATTAAATGCTAAAAAACGTAATTTTAGTGAAAACAGTTAATAAATGTGGAATAATCCAGCAACACTTAAGTGTTTTTTTTTTACATAATGAGATGAGGATAAACAGCAGCTCTCTCACTGACCTCACAGGGAGAGTCACGCGCTCTAGCTTAGAGTCTGTGTACTCCAGAGGTTACCTGGAGTTGAAACATCCAATACCCAGTGTATGGACGTTTATGATGGTGAAAGCATAACTTAAATTGCATGAATTACGAGTCTTACTTTTGACGTGGGGCTCGGTCAGTCGTTGGTTCAGCTGTACAGGTCTTAAGTCTCCACAAATCAACCCTGAACTGAGCAATGATTCTGACCCCAGTGCAGCACCTACTGAAAATAATTGGGGCTTTAAAAAGTGTTCCAGATGACAGTCTAATCAAGTCAGTACATAACCGAGTGAGATCTACAGTGGACTACAATGGGCTGGTCTGAGGTGCCGTGGGATAGCAGAGAGAAACTTGAACCTCTCTTGTATAGGACGTCCTGGACAGCTGTGGGGTTGTGGGGCTGTTGGCTGCACACTATAAATCTAGTCTAAAGAGGGTTTACTTTTGATTTTAATGGGTGCTGTAAATTTATGGCACGACAAAGCAGTTTTTTCTTTGTCTACATTTCTAGACTCATTCTTTGTTCCATTCATGATGGTTTGCAGCAACTTTTGTGTAGTCTTTTGTGGTTTGGCATTTACCTGTCTGTCTGGAAAAAGTGTGAAAATATCTTCAAATGTTTAAAAATACCTTGGATTTCACACAGTCAGCATGTAGTGTTTTAACTGTGTAATAAAGTCACACATGTATTTTTAAAGAGGAACATTGGCTCAGCCCAGATTCTTCTGGAGCACGGCGAAAAGGAAAGTTTTATGTACATATGTTGGAGAGGTACACCACAGGGTTTTGGGATGTATATGTCAGTATGTCATGATCCTGCTTTGCGTGTACAGTTATTAGAGACTGCAGTGTAACAGCAGAGCCAATAAAAGATTTCAAACGGCGGTCTACACAAATCAAAATATGGTGCAGATTCGAGTAATTACTTGGTTATCATTTTCTTCTGTTAGATATGGTTTAACACTCGGTCTAAAACTGAAAAGGTAGTTCAACCAACTAAATATCACAGTTGAAGAAATGTTTACTTTTTTCAGGCTTTTTTTCACTCATCTTCATTCTTCGCTCTCCATTACAGAAAACCAAACTATGAATGACAGCCTGAATCACCCACACATTTACTGACTTATTATAAAAATATCCAATTCCTTGTAGATAAAGTCGAGTCATTTTCTAAAGTGTACTAGCAAAAAAGTGCATTTTAACCATGTTGCTTTGTTGCAGGTGCTGTTTGCTCTGAATCAGACTCTGCTGCAGCATGAGGGGGTCCGAGCGGGCAATCTGCAGGGCTCCTACACCACTGAGGACCTCATCACCCACTACAACTGTGGAGACCTCAGCTCCATCATCTTCAATCATGACACATCACAGGTACACACCACGCGTAGCAGTACTATGGAGAACTGTAGGTAGATTTAAATTTAGTATCACTTTTTTGTACTTATATTTGAATAGTTTGTGCATAAAGTAAACCAAAGTCCTTGATTGCAGGTGCATATCTCCAAACTAGGCTTTTAACATATTTGCTAACTATTATAAACCTTATAAATGTAACTTTTATGCAGGCTTGGAAAATAAAATAATTTTACAGTTTTACAGACCTCTTTCAGCTCCTCTGCCATTTCTCCATCATCACTTGAGTCTGGAGCTGCTCCTCAGCTGCAGCACATCTCACTCTTAATCCTCTGAGCACTAGTCACTTGATAGTGTCAGACACTACCCAGCAGCTTCACCATAAATAACTCACCCGACCTGCCACAAGTCTATCTCTCCAAACACAGACATCTTTTTGCAAGCTGACATCTTATTTTACTTAGTGTGGTTTAGTTATATTCAAGGTTTTTGACAAGGCTTTCTGACATTATTCTCAATGCAGTTCTTGACAATTTTAGTCAGATTTTGATTCCATATAATAGGTAATAAGAGTATAAGTGCATTTAGTGACTTGACAATGCATTTTGACTAGAGATGCATCGATCCATCTTTTTCAGTTCTGATACCGATTCCAATACTAAGGTTTCTAGTATCTGCCGAAACCTGATATCAATCGATACCAGTGCAGAGACTGAGAACAGTATTTATTTACTTTAAAACACAAATAAACTTAGGCAAAACACATCCAAATGTGTTATGTAGCTGATATTTATCTCTCAAGTAACTATAGAACAGCTATGTGTAAATAATACTGAGAGACTTTCTGGGTCCACTATGACCAGTAAATCTTATTACATCATTGTATATGTCCAACCAGGTTATCGAATGAACTGATATTTGGAAGCCGATATCTGTTCCAGGAAATCTTTCAGTATCAGCGCCGAATTTTGACTATAACATTTCAATGTATCAGCCAAAAGTTGTAGTTTTTGCACTGGCTTTGAATATAAAGCAATAAAAAACCCTAAACATACTTGTAATAGTAAATACAGTACAGTACAACATTATGAAACCTTTCCTGGAAATGTTCCCTCCACATTTCACCTGGCCCAGTGACTACAGTCTTGTCCTACATGTGAGTGCATTAAATCATTCTAATTTATCCCGCCCCTCTCACTCCTGCCTCACTCCTGTCACAATAACATGTATTAACATTCCTCTGCACATGCTAAAGCAATCAGGAGCCTGCTTCAGCCTATGTGATCTACAGTATGTGTGTGAATGAACAATACAATAGACAAAGTGGAAAAAAGCAGTGACTGAATAAAGATGAAGGGGACAAATAGAATCTAGAACATAATAGAAGAAAAGAAAAGAAAATGGTCCCAAAATAAGTTAGTCATCCATCTAAGGGATCATGAGCCAGTTCCAAGCTCATACTGTAAGAAGAGAGGCTAGCATCAATAAAGAACTCTCATCATTGCCAAATTATTATGCAGCTCACTGGAACATGACATGAGGGAGATGCAGAGGTGACCCAAGTGTAAAGCAAAAGTAAACCATTCATGTAAACTGGCCAAGTAAAAGCATCTCTAGAAGTTGTCTGAGTTGTGGCACACTCATGTTACTATTTTCTAAAAGATTAGTAATAGACATGTAATAAAATAATCTGTAAAGCATTTCAACAATAGTGAGAAGAGTCTTATGGAATGTGTGTATACTAGAGTAGATAAAATGTGAAGCATAAAGTGTTACAGAGACAGATATGAGAAGTGCCTGTGGAGAGGAGGAGGGCCTATCATTGTCACTGCACATTTCCTGCTCTGGCTTGGACACAGAGGGACTAGTGGTCCTCTCTGTGATACCTTATCTACACCACTCTCCCTCTGTGACCCCACGTTCACCAAACACCTTTCACTTAATCATGGACATGCCGTCTTTCTTCACTCAACACAGCAGCAATCAATCTATTTTGTCAACATCTCATTATTTATTCACATAATCTAAATGAAGTTGCATTTCTTTAGTAATTGTGTCACTCAGGTAGGCTATGAGTCAGCAGTTAGAAGTTATTACTCGTATGAGAATAACTATTTGGCAAAATACTCAAAAATATTTAAGAGTTTAGATGGAACATCTGATGCCCAACAACTAATGCGCATATTTGGGTATTTTCAAAGATTAGTCCACAAATATTAGAAAAAAGTAAATTGTATCTGCATATAATGTGGAAGAAAAACAAATGTAGGCTTGGAGAGAATTAACCAAATCTTTTACCCGGAGTACAGTCACTCAATTATTGTAACAGTAAAAAGTAAATCAAATAAAGCAAATAATCCATTGAACTGAGTAAAGTGGCACCACTAATGGTTCACTCTTTCTCCAGAAAGGTCCACACAGAGAAAATCCATGCTCTATTTGCTGCTGAATATTTGAGCCTCTTATAATGTCCCAAGTTATGAACAGAAGCAATATCCATGTAAAAACACATGACTGAGTGTTACAAATACAAATGTTCTTTTATTGCATTTTACACCAATTTCCGTCTGGGTTTATTTATAAAAACACACAGGGCTGAGTGGACACAGCAACACTAATCACAAAATAAAACTCTATAGAAGCGAGTTACCTGTAAGTGTGAGAAGTCCATGGTTGCTGCTGTAGTGTTTTCCTTACAGATTATCAGCATGTAGAATGCACTGGTGCAGCCAAGAGATCATCTACTCACCACTCACCGTCAATAAATCACACACCCAATTATATCGTTCAACCAGGCTCTGAGTGGCTCTGCCCTGCATGACGATGAGTATGACAGATGTAATAGCAACCCAATATTTAAGGTTAATGACTTCACCTGTCATTATGTTATTTCTGATTCAGACTGCCTGGCTTCTCAGAACCACAGTAATGGAGATAGCTTGAAGTCTACAATGTAAAAAGGACACATACCATATACAGATTTAACCTAACATTTGTTACCAGTATTTGACTAGCTACACTATTAGCTACACTATTTCATTTAACAGGGAGTAGCAGTAATACGATGGTTCTCTAACTGCAAACCAGAGGGTTGGTGGATTCAATTCTGCTTTATGGACTCTATACTTTTGTCCCCACATTGCCTTTACCAGCCACAGCATGCGGTTGAAAAACCCCCACAAATGATTGGCTGAGGCAACCCCAATTAATGAAGACAGAGTTAAAGTATTTTAAAATGTAACAGTTTAATACATACTTTTGTCTCATCCCTTTCTCAGCTGCCTCACTTCATCAACAGTTCTCTACCAGCTCACGAGCGCCTGACAGCTCAGCAGATCGACAGTTACTTTCGCCAAGAACTCATCTACAAACGAAATGAGAGAATGGCCCGCAGAGTGTCCGCCCTGCTACAGAGGAACCCCAACCAGACCTACTTCTTTGCCTTTGGAGCAGGTCAGTCTGCTCTTTTATAAGGGTTTGAATTTCTCCTCTCATCTTTGGCCATATGTGGTATTATGTCCATGGTATAATATTTATCACTAAATATGTTGCTCACTACTGCAACATAATGCAGTGGCAACATATGGTATTGTGATCATTCTCAGCTCCCATGTCCATAAACAGGAATCTTAATGTTAGCGTACCCATTGGCAGTGAGCCTCCGTCGGCCTGTATCATTCAGTGAAGTCTTTCCAACTACACTGATGGAACTTGAGTGTGTGTTTGCCTGTGTTTGAGCAGTAAATGCAAGATCATGTTTGCTTTGGTCCAAAACTGTGACTCTGTCAGCGCTAATGTGCAATAATTTCCTTTTCAGCCTGTCTTTTTAAGGTGAGGCTTGAAGAAAACCAGGAGAAGAATAATAGTATACAATGATTCCCAGATATTTGGCATATGACTTGTATGTGTCCATGCATACACACAGGAGCCTCAGTAACCCACAGCTCCCACGTCTAAATGAAGAAACCATGAGCTGTTTGTTTCAATTAGCATTCCAGGCTAATGTTTCCTGAATAGTGCGGTGTGTCCGGGCGGGGAAGTCGTGTGTTATAAAGCAGGTGGTGGGAGGGTGACGGGGGCTTGTTTACTGTACCACTGTGTGTCTGTGTTTATGTATTTGGGTGAAGCTGGGTGGTGCTGCCTCTTGGGGAGCGAGGGAGTGTGCAGCAGTTTATGATTAGTGAGTTAAAGGCCTGGTTTCCTTCCTCTGAGAAGTGTGTGCTTCATAATGGTCACTGTAGCAGCTGTGTGTGAGCAGGTCTGCGTCTGCTCTGACTTATGACCTCATCTAAATATGAACATAAAAAGTTTGCTATCATGCTATCATTAATTTACTAGATTGAAAAGCCTTATTTCAAAATGATCAAACCTAGTCTGGGCAGCCAAGACTGCCCAGACTATGCCCAAACTTTTTTTTACTCAGTAGACCAAAATGAAAGCATATCGGTACATGTTTTTCATGTAAAAAGTTTGTCTGCAACTATATTTATAGTCTTATCTTAAATTATTGTGCTTGTTAGGGAATAGACTGCTGTGGGCCAAGTCTGCTGGGCCCACGCTACCTTGGTCTATACTGCACGTCTAAGATCAGGTCAGGATCCTAGGCTAAATTAACTCCATATAACTGTGCTAAAATTACCATAAAATGACCATTTTATAGCCCAGAATTTTTTTTTTCTTTACCAAACCAAATAATAATAATAATAATAATAATAATAATAATAATAATAATAATAATAATAATAATAATAATACACATTAACTCATAACAACCCATGACATATGGCGAGTTAAGATAGACTATCTCCTGGGACACTTCTTCCAAACAGAGCAGCGTGGGACAACCTATCAGGGACCTTCTCCAGATCTTGTACTAGGATCATGGTCAGGAACATGTGCATGGTTTTAATGTCTCTAAATGTATGGTCAAATGATTTTTTATTAGAACACAGACATGTGATTGTTCTCAGCAGTCTGGTGGTGTAGCATGACTAGCCTTAGTCTTTGCATGGGCAGGAGTGCTGGAAACAAGTAGGCATCTCAATGGAGAAACTCTGTGAGGATAAATACAGTTTATGTCTGACTCCGGCTCTGTCAGCTCACATTAAACAGACATACACGCCATTCACTGAGATTTTGTAGAGATCGTAAAAGAAGATAACGTATTACACATAAAACTGGCAACACCTGAAACGGAGCCTGTCTTGTAAACCCACATTCTGCACTGATATACGTTTAAGTAGGCCTGGAAAATGTCAGAGCTAAAGGAGAGGTCCAGGTTAAGGTTGAGGTTTATTAGAATGGCCTGATTTTATATCAAGTGTGTTACCTCTGTTAGGAGCAGAGTGAGGCAGCTGTGTGCAGGCCGACAGGGCCCATACAGAATCCAGAGTACAGTGTGTGTGGTGCAGGTATTTATCACACTGCGGGAACTAAAATGTCTATACACACTCACATCACACACTCGTTAATAGGACAAAAATCAGGTCTCCGTGACGTAATTCTTTTATCAGATCAACTACAGGGTTTCAGTTTCATTTATGGGTTAAAATATGCTAGTAAAGTAGTGACCATGATTGTTAGGATCTTCAGGAAATGAAAAGAAGTCAATGTAATGTCCCCAAAAAACACGGGAACCCCATATGTGTGAGTGTGAGCGAGAGAGAGAGACTGACAGAGTGTGAAGTGATAGAAACCATTACCGTCAGAAACAGTCGGAGGTTAGGACTTGCTCATATACAGTAGACTGCTAAATGTTCACTGCTAGGATCATTTGAGCTTACAGGGATAGAAGGTTGGGTTTCACTTTTTCCTGCTAGCGACACCATCTTGAGGACTTTTGGCCATTAAAAAAATTTAATGTATTTTTGAATTGTTTATTTCTATGACGTATAGGTCCTATATTTACATTGCTTGGAATGGATTTTGTAATGTGTGCACCAAAATAAACTTTTTTTGACATGGATATTTAGAAAAGAGGTGTAAATTGGTTTTACTTGTTGCATTTATAATTTGCTATTTAAGACATCTGACTTCTGCATCTACTGACTTCCAACACAACTCAGATACATGCCACATGCAGAGATTCACTGCTATTGTGGCATGAATAAAGGAGGGTGAAGAGGGGGAGTACAGGACCTGATGAAGGACTTGGAGGGCAGGTGTCAGCGGAACAAGCTCCGGCTGAACATCTCAAAACCACGGAGATGGTGCTTGATTTCCGTCAGGCCCCCTCACCATTGTTGGATGAGGAGAGGTGGAGGTGGTACCCTCATACAAGTATTTGGGGCTTCAGTTGGACAATGAACTGAACTGGTCTCAAAACATGGACACTATCAACAAAAAGGGGACACTCTGCAGAGATTATCCTCCTTCAAGGTCTGCTCCAAGTCTAGTCTCTACTCACTGACCTGCTCCACAGACAGACTGAAGACTGAGGAACTCTTTTGTGCCACGTGCCATCAGGCTGTACAATGCTGCCACCTGAGGGAGGGGCAAGAGAAGGGAAGGGCAGGGCAGGAGAAGGGTGTCCTTAGTGCTTTATCTATGTCTCTTTTTTCTTTTTTTGTAATGTTTAAATGTGAGGAACAGACTGCACCACTATTTCCCTCAGGATTAATAAAATATGTATCTATTTTATCTACTTATGTCAGATAATTGAACAACTCCAATTCCAATTTGTCATTTCCCTCTCCTATATCCTATTGCCTGTGAATTTCTTATGCAGTCCCAAAACATGCAGAAAAAATGATTCATTTTTTCAGTTTATCTCTAAATACTAAAGTAATAAAAATAATGTTAGACTACGTTACATTTTGTAGACACTTTTAGGATATCACAGCTACAGTCAACGGCTACATAATAATCTGGGGACAGCCTTATAGGTGATTGTTTAAATCTTCTTGCAAATCCCAAATAACATCTGGATACAATTGCTGACAGATACTTATTACTGTATGTAATCATGGGATTCTTCCAAACAAGTAAAGAGCATATTTTCCACACAGCATCACATGTCTGCATATTTCTTCATGCTTGATTGACGTAGAGTTACATGCACTCACAATTAACAGCATGCCAACATCAGGGAATGAGGACTTGATATGTACATACACAATTCAGCCCGCACGCTCAGATTTGTGTATAATGAACATACTTTGCCTGTACCTGAAGCTTGTTAACCTCTGGGGTCATGTGAGGAGAACTATAATGAAAACCATGATTGCAGTTGATATTAACAGTAGATATTTCCATGAGTTGACTAGAAATTGAACAAAGGATAAAATAAATGCTATAAAAAGTGCAAAAGGAATTCCTGATACGTTTTTGTTTTGACTACAGTGGTTTTCTGTTTCACCTTTTTTCTCAAAGTACAAATCTTCTGCCAATGACTTGTGTGAAATCTCAAAAATACATTAAGCAAGTTAATAATAAGAATATTTTACAATAAATGGAATCTAGGGACCTATAGAAGAGTAACTTGTACGCGTGTTCACATAAAATTCAGTCTTTATGGTTTGTTCTCAGATTCATATGTTTAATAGCAGGTAGTGGTTTCTTTTTCCGGTGGTGTTATCAAACTGAATGTTCATGACATAAGAATGCTGAAGTTTAAATGTTCATGCAAAAAGTCAGGAGTCTCCCTGGTTCACATTTTGTCTTTGGCAGTAACTGTTTGGCTGCATTCAGAATATTTACATTAAGGGTTTTGGGTTTTTTTCTCCCAATAAGAATTATGTTCAATGTCAAGACGTTAATGGTAGCTTTGGGGAAGAGCTGTTTTTGGTCAATTTCTAAGGTTTCACATGAAGTAATGTGTTCAGTAGATGAATAGACCTGTAATAAAATTATCTGATGTATGGATTTTACAGCTTTAGCACTGTGTTTACTGTGTGTGTATATCTGATACTAGAATACACACACAGTAGGAATTGCCTCTCTGTGAGGAACTCGCCATGATCACATTTTTTATTCAATTAATACTTAGAATCATTTTGAGATTTGAGGTACAAAATCTAAAGTTCTTCTGGGTCTTTTTTCCATTAACCTTTTTCTTTGTGCATTTGAAAGTGTGTCTTGGGATGTCACATTAGCATAAAGGTAGTTTGTTTAATAAATCTCTCTTAGTACAACACAATGGCTATAGCTGTTTACTGTTACGTAAAAGGGACGTAGGCTATAAATCCTCATAGACAGTCACATGATTTCACTTGTCCATGCAAATGCATTAGTCACACAGTTAAGTGAGTACATCAGTGTCTCCTGTGGACAGAATGACATAAGAGCTCCAGACGATGGCAGTAAAGACTTCACACACACATAGAACAATAGTAAACAGCTACACTCATCACTCACTGAAATGTTGTGTCTTCACTCAAGCAAAAAAACAAACTAAATAATCCATTGTCATGTCACACAAAAGCACACAGTGTTTGTGGTTGGGTACGGCCAGTGTAGTTCAGCAGGTTTTCATTTGCCAGTTCTTTTGGCTGCTCCTGCCTGGTCTTATTGAAAACATCCCATGGAATTTCCTGACACTCTGAGCCTAGACACCACACAAACGTACACACACAACTGTTTACTGCTCTGCTCACATGATCCAAACACATTTATTGCAAGCTTAAGTTGTTACTGACTTGTAGATTTGTTTGTTTTAATGTCTAGGCCACTTGTATGTTGATTTTTGTGTGTCTGTCAGGATCCAGGAGCCAGGGCCTTTAACACCCCATTGTGAGGTAGAGTGAAGCCATGTGTTGTGCGTTGGCTCATGATGTTGTGGTGCTGAAGTGGTGATGAAGGGAGAGAGGCTACATGTCACTCTGCTTCTGTGGTGTTTTTATTATTGATACTTTGCAGCTGATATCATCAACGTTCCCTGGGGGTGTGATGCTAACTGTAGACACTGCTCTGTCTGAAGCTCTATCACTCAAGTAAGCCTTTAATCTGAGCTTTATTTTAACACACTCTGACCATAAAGAACTGACTTAGAAGTACAACAGGTGAGATGATTTATGCTGTTAAACAAGTTTTTCACACATACAATTACAGTCACAAGCTAGCTAGCATTAGCCAACAGTTTTTCAGTTAGTCACTCTCACATTTTTTTGGAAAATCAAACATGATTGATCACAGACTCCTGAAAATGTGTTGTTTAAATCCATTTTGTATTTTTTCTTGAGTTTTCAGACTATATTAAAACTTTTTTGACAGTGTTTGCTAATGTGTGTATTGTGTCACCATGGTAACTGCATATACCCCACTCCCACCATGATGTCACTGCAGAGTATTAATATGTTGCACTATGCCTTTTCTCATCTCATAAGTTTGTGCTGATTCAAATAATAATAATAATTCTGTTTGTCAGGCTATTCACTTCACTCATTCATCATCTTTTATTCTTTTATCTCCCCTTTCACTTCATGAGAGATTGTTTCACTGATCATGTGCCAGTTTACATTTGTTGCCAGTCCCAACACTGTATGTATATATCAATATACAATACAATATATCACAGAATATCGGAGCCATGTATTGTGTACATTGAATCATGACCCTGTGATTCTCAACCCTAGTTTGTAAGTAATTCAGGGGAAAGGCACTAGAAGAATGAAAACTTCTGTTAGACCCAATGAACTCCGAGCTCTCATGAGAGGAGAGTTGCTCCTTAGCTTGTTCAGAAATTTCACACTTCATTAACAGTCTCAAACATAACAAAGTCAATTTACTAAAGTACTGAATTTCATAAACACATGAGGCTCCAGTCTGGCTTTGATCGTGAAGGATTAGGCTGACAGCAGACTGGACACAAGCCTCACTGCTCTGGGCCTGTACAATGCTGTTTCCTATCACCTGGTGCCACTATGACACACTGGCTCATGGCAGCTCCAGCAGATACAAGCAAACACTGAACATTCTTCTGAATGAGGAACAAACGCTGTACTTCTGAAAACACACGCACGCACACACGCAGGCACGCATGCAGGCACGCGCACACACACACACACACACACGCACACACACACACACACACACACACACACACACACACACCCACACACACACACACACACACACACACACACACACAATAAGCTGTCCAAAAACATAACTTAAAAGTGCACAATGTAACTTTTGTTGCCTATAATGCTCCACAGTATGACATTAGACGGCTACCTTATATTTATTAAATTACAGGTGGTTTTATAGCTCAAAAATGCCTAGAAAAACATGCATTCTGACTGCAACGGGGTTGCCTCTCCACAGATCTGACCTGTAACTGGGTTGGTCTCCATGAAGATAGAAAGGTTTAATAAACCTGAAAAGTTACACATTGCACCTTTAAGCAGCTCCAGCCACATTGCCTGATTTGGACTTCAGCGACCATCCATTTCTCATAGAGATACAAAGTTGGAAACTCAATATAAGGTCTTGTAAACACAATTCAATTCAAAACAAGACAAAAATAAACTTTCTTGTGTACTTTTTTCAAGCCCTTGTTTCATGTTTTTTCTCTTCTTTGCATGATTCTAGACGCTTCCAACACTCATGTGAATATCTTAACGTCTACAATAATTCTCCAAGCACATTATAATTCACAGTATTGTGCATGTCTTATCAAATTTAAAGCTTAAATGGAACACTAAATAGTATTTGTCTTATATTCTCACACACGATTCTTCTTCTAAACAAACATGGAAAAGAGCAGAAGATTTTCCTATCTGCTCACCAGCTCACCAGGACCTGTGTTACCACTCTCATGTGTTGTAATAGCTGCAAGGCAACAGCTTGTATTTATTTGGATCACAATTTAGCAACAGTACCCAGCATGCATCCAGTGTTGATGTAATTCATCTTGCCCTCCATACACTATCATTTCTATCAATTACCTTCTGTTATTTCATGTTAGAAGTGTTATGTTGAAATAGGTGGTCCTGGCTCTGTAACTATTGTCTATCTTTGTATTCTGCAAAATGCCAGTAGTTTTACATTTTGTATTTTTTTTTTTATTATTATCCTGTATTTATCCCTGTAGGGAAATTATCCTCTGCATTACCCATCCTTTACAGGAGCAGTGGGCAGCAGGTCTTTCAGGCGCCTGGGGACCAATCTCCATGATCTTATTGCTATAGGCTTGGTTAGAACCTTAGCTGGAGGATTATTTACCTATGGTGCATGTTTTTTTGGGTTGATGTGGAAAACTGGAGTGACCAGAGGAAACCCACCCAGACATGGGAAGAACATGCAAACTCCACACAGAAAGGCCCAGGCGACTCGGGGATCGAACCCACAACCTTCTTGCTGTGAGGCGTGAGTGCTAGCCACTCAGCCACCACCTTTTTAAATACAAATGTGGCCTTAAAATACAACTTATAGACTAAAGACCTCTCAGACACGCATGAAGACAAGAGCAGCAATTTTGCAAATCAGACATACATACAGAAGGATAGATACTGTGTAGGCTAAGCCAAAGTAGTTTAGTGTGGTAGGGCAGACAAATGAAGTGGTGGGCATAAAAGAGTAGGTAGCCTTGATAAACACTGCAGTCCATTAAGTTAGTTAGTGGAAGTTAGAACAGAGAGGACTAAACAGGTGATTAAGGGAAGCTTACTGTGTAAAAAGTGCCTGCTACAACGAAACCCATCTTGAAGCAGACAAATATTCATCCCATAACGGCTACATTAGAGTGATGACAGAGGCCTGACAGGGGCAGGCTCTGGGGGGTTGGTCAGTCTGTGAAACAGAACATACTTTAAACCGCTGTGACCACAAGTTACATTGTCAACTGTCATGCTGTTGACCACAAATCTCTTGGCACAGCTAATACCAAAGAATAAATTAGTATTTACACTAAGTAGCACTGGTGTTTTGCAGCCCTGTGATAAGTAATGTGCAGAGCTGTAGTTGATTAATCTAGAGGAGAGAAAAGTATGCCAGTTTTTTTTTTTTGTTTTTTTTCCGTTCTGTGCTTACACTTACTCAAATGAACTGACTACATCAAATCACATGGATCTATAAAGCACATTAAAAACAACCAACTTATATCTTACTTGCTGTACCAACAATAAAACCTTAGAACAATAAAAGCACAGAACTAAAATAATAGTAAAGGCTAAGATATCTCTCTCCACCTGGGATCAAATGTCAAAGAAAAACTGTGTGTCTTGAACAGGGAGTAAAAGTGCCTTAGTGATTGTGCAGTTTAATGTGGTAAGATGATGTTCTACAGCAGAGGTCCTACAACAGAAAAGGCCTTCGTCCATGTCTCATAATGGTTGAGCCTGTGTTGGGTCTGGTCGGTGCTTCAGATGCTGCCCACTGTTTACCATCTACAATTAAACCTCTGAGTCATCCGAGCCAAACAAACCACACACACACACACACACACACACACACCCACAAACGGCTTGTTGATTGCTTCTTCTACTGAATTTGAACCTTTATGTTGTTTTATTGACAAAATCATAAGTACTATTTTTCACCGAGGTTCAGTATGTTTGTGTGTGGCCTTACATTTTGTGTAAACAGTAGTGGAATACAGCCTTCAGACTGGTTTTCACTGTAGTAAAAAGGTGGGTTCATGTTTACTGGACACTCAAGCACTGTACTTGAGATGAATGAGTGTTTAAAGAATGCCCAATTTGAAGCAGGTGGGTCTGTGGAACGCATCTGGGCAGAGGCAGACAAAAGACGTAAGTGTTGTGCACATGCAAAACAATGTATTGAAACTGTTAATATGGAAAATTTTAAGTATGATCACTGTAAGAGTGTGAAAAATGTATTAACATACACAATTTTATTAAGAGAACTCTGAAATGATTATTAGTTGCAAATGGGTGTTTTAACTGTAAAATGTGAATTGTTTTATTTTGTCCTTTTGTTTATATACTAACATGCACAGTAAAATGTATTTTAACTAAAGGCTACATTAAGACAAGCAGTTAAAGATTATAACTGTGTCAAACTTCCATGAAAAAGCACAACAATTCATTCACTCGTTTCCAAGCATTCATGTTGACCTCATTCCTGGAGTATGCACAGCAGGCCTTATTCGAAACTAATGAAAGAACATCTTAACTAGGATACAATGAAGGTATGAGCTGTCATCACACTGCCACTGGTGAGCCTTCGGGAAGAAATATTCACATATGTATTAAATTCATAGTGTGAAGAAATAGCCGATAATGTAGACTACTATAAAATATAGTTTTGCATAGAATGACATGACATAATTAACATAATACTGACACTAAACCAAACACTAAACTGAGGCCTTTACTCTGCTAATCTATTAAGCATAAAGCCTCCACAGTCACTGTTTAAGATGAGTCTAGTGGTAGATGCAGAGCAGATGCAATTATGGACTTTGTTATGGACTGTAATATAATATTAAATAATATGATATAATCCATCCTGTAAATTTAATCTGGTCTCTCAAAACACTGACACACAGACTCAGTGCTCATGACTCTTTGTAATCCCATTTGATCTGACTGGGATGTTACAGAAGTCCTAGGCCGAGCCCCATGTGCTGCCTTTGAACCTTTTGCCAAGAAAGTGTAACACCGCGTGCCTTTTTCTTTTGACTTTCAGGAATGACCAGGAGCATTTTAATGATAAAATTGGGGGGGCAAGAGGAGCAGAGCAGGGAGTCTGCAATATTGTCAACAGCAGAGGGCCGAAGTGTTTGAATTCCTGATGTCCAAAATGTGAATTCTTGTGAGCCATGGGGGTGATGTTCGGGTACATTACAGGTTATTGCTGGGTTGAGTGACGCGCTGGATTATCAGATGATGGGAGAAATTTAACAAAAGCTTTTCATCAACACAGAAATGTTTGATGTCTGAGAGAATTGAAGACAAGGTGAATGGAGAGGTGGAGGAAGCAGGAGGTCGAGTGCCTGTAATGCAGGGTGATTACACAGCAGCAAGTGGGACAGGACTATTGTTGAGCACATGGTTCTCTTGTGTAGATCTACAAGGCTCAGAAAGTGCTGTTCCGGACGGCTCTTCAATTTGTACCAGGGGTGTGGGACATGGTTTCCAATATGATTTTATCAGGACTTTCAAAATTCAAACAAAGTATGTCACTCTCAGGTTTCAGATAATGTTTCGGCCTGATTACTTATGTCAAATCTTTGGGATGAGAGCTGATTGGCTGTCCTTTAGGAGTCCATCCTGCTTCACTTCTCCGTCTGAAAAAAGAAGTACCCAAAAAATGATTAATGAAAATATGCCCAATCATGATATAAATATAAATTGCTATTCGTATGCAGATGATTTATGGTTATTTGTATAATTTTGACTCTTGTTTTGACTGTGATGCTTGTAATCTGTTTGTGAACACTGAGTTTGCAGGTGCACATGCTCAATCCCACATTAAGTGTTTGGTAACAGTGAGCCCTCTAGACCCAGACACTTGGAACACTGTGGTTCAAACTGCCTGGAATTGTTTCTCTAATAAAACATGAGAACAAATAGCTTTTAGAGTTGCACAGAAATCAGCTGGTTTCGGACATATTAAATAACCAAAAGTAATTTAATTAATTGTAAATACGTTGTTTCATCAAATGATCAGTGTGTAATTCGATCATCTAACAATGCACTGTTGTCTACGATCAATTATACTCCAACTAATAATGGACAGATTAATTTGACACACAAACCCACATTTGCCCTTTTTCTTTTAGGACATTTCTTGGGAAACCGCAGTGTGCTGGACATCCTCAGACAGGAAGGCTATGAGATAATCCATACTCCATCAGACCACCAGGAACCAGACCACGAGTAAGTAACACATAAAGTGTCATTTTGCATTGTTGCACAGAAACAATTTGGAAATCTTAAATACGCAGTACACTTTGAAGGCTAAACGCGCTGTGAAACCCTACCTCACAAGTTGACTTCCCTGACACCATGATGAATGGGGGTAGATCCGGAGCATGTGTTCAAGTGTAGCATAGTCCCAATAAAAGCTGCTTAAATGGACTGTGGGGCAGAGCATTTGCGCACTTTTAGTCCTTGGCAGACACTGAGATCTATGTGAACATACATCAAGGAGCCCATCAAACACACAGATAAAGCCAGGCCAGCAACCAGTCAACATCTGTATTACTTCTACAAGGCTTTAGCTTCATCAGATTTATTCAAGTGAAATGCAGAAAGACTTCACTTTGTACCCTGTAACAAATAAACTTGAGCTATGCAGGAATCCTTTGATACCTCATCAGCTTCCTCCTTTTTATGTTTGCTTCACTCTTTGCCAAAGGAAAGCTGTCAGTGGAGGTCCTGCCCCTTCTCACGCATACACGCACAAGACACCTAGCACAGTGAGTTGGCTCACGTCCTACCACATATCCACACAAGGGCTCCTAATACATGTGCGCCCTCAGTCTCCCCTCTCACCTATACAGCTTGATCCATGCATATATAAAATGCTAACGACAGCCAAGATGAGGGGTTGCTTTTTATAAAACAGTAAGGCAATTTCATAGCAATTTATGGGCGTTACTAACTAGGCAAAATAAAATTACATAGAAATTTTTTTTGCCACTCAACTCCACTAAGAATTATAGGCTAATAGTAATCTGAAACCCATCACTTGGGTTGAGCGGTCTACCATCTCAGTACAAATCAGGTTCGTGTTTAGCTCTCAAGATCAGACGAGATCGTGCATTCTCAAGAAATTAAAACTACGGTACCACTTTAGATGGAGAATTAAATATGTTTTGCCTTAGACCCCTTTGAAGTACAATTTATTTGAAAAAGTTACCTACATCTAATCTATCAAATTTATCACTAGCAAACTCAGAGCACAGTGGACAGAAGAGTGAGGTTTAAACAAGTGGACAGACATGAGCAGTTTTAACCATACATTTTGGACTTGGCTGATGCGTAGTGACAGGATATGGCTAAATAGTAGGTGTTTATGGAGAACGTTGGACTTCCTCTAACCAGATGGAAAAAAGGTCTCATGTCTGATTATATGACTGACGGTTGGAGCTGAGCAGAGCAGCTTGACTGCAGCCAGAAGCTATCATCACACTGACCAGGCAAGGCATTATGGACGGAATAGAGGGCTTTGGGGCTAAACGTGCCATTACAGAACCATCAGTGTTATGTCTACAGAAAGATTAATAACTGTTTTAACCGTATCCACTTCTTGTGAAATGTTGACATAAAGACCTACCACAAGCAGGTCCAATTTAGAGGCTCATATTATTCAACAACTTGGGTTCAGTTCAACCATTTAAACTGACTTAAGTAACAGACAAAAAATAAGATCATGTATTAGTGGCTATACTGGCTACAAAATAGCCAGAACATTGTGATTATTTGACATGTATGTGAACATTTGGTCATTATGTCATTAAACATTTTCAGTGTGTGCATATAATAAAACTAAAAGCTTGGCTCGTGTATGCAGTTATAGCTTCCAGATGCATCCCATAGGCTCACATAAAAGTCATTCCAAAAGCATGCACAACAATTACAGAAAAAAATAAATACATGTATGGTTTGTGAGTGGAGAAGAAACCAATAACAAGATTGTGCAATACAGAAATACTGTATCAGCATATCACTGGGGTGCTATAAATTATGTTAAAGAAAAAAAAAACATTTTTTTAAGCCTTTTTTAAGCCTCCATGTTATAAATTTTCCCTCATCAAAAACATGCCTCAAGAGGTTTTAAATGTCATCTGTGCACGTTTGAGTATTTTAGCAATCCCTCCCGGGCCCTATTCAAACCCTGCTGTCCATAGCTGTAACATTCAAAGCCTACGTTATCTCCCACACAACAATTCTACATAAATATACAGAAACATGATACAAAACTGTACACAGCAGCTTCACAAACTTGATGCTATATGAAGTAGTTTCATTAGCGGGATACATGCTGATTGTATTGTGATAGTGCTCTGAAGGGGAGTAACTAGTACAAGAAAGGTGGGACTATCAAAATTAAAGTGAAACTTATAAAACACGTTAATACGTAGTTTTCGGCGAATATAGCATATTTCAAACAATAAAAAGTAACAATATGATCTAAATATGTTATGCGTTAACAGCTATTGTATTGGCTACTAAAACATCACTACTACTAATACCTTATACTACTTACCGTAATTTCTTTATTACTTTGCTTAATTAAATTGCTTGCAAGATTTGTACATACAAACATTTACACAGCTAATTTTGACTTTGCACTGATTGAAAATGGCATAATTTATGTCGTCAATCTTGCGCCACAAATAACATGTTATATGTTCAGTTGGTTTGGATCTTCATTTGATTTGGATCTTTTAGATGTCCCACCTGGAAGTACACTCACACACTAAAGTACACTCAGTACACTCACATGGTACATTACAGTAAGGAAACAGAGGGATCAGGAGAAAGTATGAGTAATGTGTACAGTAAAGAGGTGCACAAGGCAAAGTGTGAGAAGTTGCGATGAATGTGGGTGGTCTGCACTGGGCACATGTCAGTTTTGACGTAGCTGTGAAGCCTTAAGAGTTACAACTTCCCTTAATGCTGCCTGCTGGGTATTTCTGCCACTTTCTCCATTGTTTATTGGCTTAAGCTTCCTTTGTGGTGTCCGTGTACTTGATTGAAGTACATTTGTAAATGGAAAGCAATTGAGCGGTCAGAAACCGTAAACAATAACATTCACTGGCAGCTGCGTGAGATTTTTATATGTTTGAAAAGATTGCGTAACTAGTCTAAGGGTTCGATAATTAAAGTTAACATCCATGAATAATTCAAAGCAGTTATCCTTATACAGACCGATACAATACTTAAGGTGCACTATGTAACTTTTCTATTGGGGGAGTCAAATGCTTATCTCCATAGAGATGTTAGTTCTTTGTCATAAATGTTTTACAGTATGACATTACATGTATCTGTCTCCATGGAGACAAGAAAATGGTGCCACCAGGCCAAGAGACAAGTCAGATGTGCGGTGAGAGAAGAGACAATGCTCATAAGATTTTTTTATTTGTAATCTGTAATTAAATAAATGCAAGATAGATAAGTTTAATGCCATACTGTGAAATATTCCAGTCAAAGCAATAACATCATAGAGACAGGTGTACCCTAAAGTAGAGACTGACCAATATTTTTTCATGGCCGCTGCAGATTGTTTAGAATCCAGAGCAACCAATGGTCGATAAACTCTGCTGATATTTTTGGGTTGATATTTTTAGGGCTGATGTAGGATTTAGATTTAGATTTTCCCCAAAATACTCACAGCCCTTTTTTTTTTTTTACCACTATAAAGGAGCAGTGTAGTCGCATTTTGTGCAGTACCCTCTTCGCACTAAACTGTTCAAATAAAACTTTGTGCGAATTCTTTACCCCATAGATCAGCCAAAAAAAAAAAAAAAAGCTAAGCTGATATCAGCTGATACTCTAAAAAGTTAAATTATCGGTAGATCTTTACCCTCCACCAGACTTATAGAGTGAACTTTTAATTAGTGTGATGCAAATAATTTTGAGTGTAATGGAAGAATATTTTCATCTTTAACAGAATCACAGCCACAGAGGAGGCACAGAAATCCAACCAGGAGAGTCCAGACACAAGTACAGTAGCCCCAACAAGTTGGATAACTAGCCTCCCAGTGGACACCGAGCTGGGGGAGCCAGAGAGCTTACCAGGAGAGGGAGACGAGGAGCTGCCCCACATGCTTCTGCCTGACAGTCTGAGCCAACTGGAGGAGTTTGGACGGCACAAACGCCCACGTAAAGCCCACCGCGGCCATGGCAGACCACGCCTCTTCAGTGACCTGTGGGTTCGCATAGGGGACAGGTAAAAACTGCACACATTCACTTTGATCAAATTAATTTTTAAGAAGTGTTAACACATTGATTGTTATAATTGGAAAACAGACTTACCCAAGTCTTTGACCATTTAGCTTTTCTTTTAATAATATGCCACGCCTAACCTTGCATTGCAAGATGGATTTTCACGATATTGAGTTCACAAACTCACAAGAATCTATCTTGGCATGCTCCTGCTAGTGCAATAGGTCCCACCTGCTGGTTGGGGGACCAATCACAGAACACCGTTGAGGTTTGGGATTGAGATCTGGGGGCAGGCCAAAGACAAAGCACCCAAATAAACTTTCAGCAAGAGCAGTTCCAGACTGATAAATGTGTAGAACACATTCTGCCATCGCTACAGTACGTAGAGAATACCCACAATAAAGGGAAACGTTGTGTGTGTTGTCTGAAAGAGTAAAGCTTGTGCCAGCCTTAGCCCTTCCATCTGAATAAAAGTTTTGATCATCCAATGACAGCAAATAGATATAGAAACATGTTTAGTCAAAACAACACAAATTTCACTAACTCACTGCATATGTCCCTGTTGCAGCACTAGCCCTCCTCCGAATGTGAGAATTATCAATGGCTACATCACAGTGGCGCCCCCTCTGACGCAGCAGGAACAACACATGCGCCTGGACATCCACAGCCCAGAGACACAGTCTGAACCACCACAGCGCATACGAGACAGTCCACACTCAGGACAGCCTGCTCTTGTCCACTGCCCCCTCCTGTTCTGTCTACTGGTCTGGATCTTATCATATGTACTGCTCCTCTGCTGACCATAAGACAGAAGAAACAGACACACAGGAATGTACATGATAAACACAACAGACTGGCCACAAGCACATATCAAGATGGGTCTGGGTCTCTTGATGGAGTTTTCAAACCTCGAAGTATTATGATAGAGTCACGTTTGCATAGCACTATGAAGACTATGAAGATGTTTATGTGGGGGAAATAATGTACAAGCTGCTTATAATAATTAATGAATAAAATGTTGATCATAATAAAAGGCTAGTGTTGTGTGTTAAGTGCATACAATCACATAGCACACTGTGTAGGAAATGGGCAGTTACCCTGATTTGTAAATTGTGCATTTGTTAATAAAGAAGTATTGTATATATTTATTGTTTCTGCAGAAAGAATATATTTTCTTGATTTGAAGACAAATTGAAATAAAATATTCAAAAACAAATTTTGTTTTTTTTATTGTTATAAGACGGAGAGCACACCAAATCTTGCAGTTTCATAATTTATGATTGCTAAAGGTAATCGGAAGCTGCCACCTATTGGTCAGTACAATGTGCAACAGTGCAACTATCCCTACACTGCTTCAGAATATGATCATTAAAATCAAAACAGACCCATGTGAACATACAACAATAGTATTGTTTTTAAATAGGATAAACTATCTACAATATTTTTACATTTTAGCTTCTAATCTAACAGGGTCTGGCGCTTCCCCAGACGCTTTAACTTAAAATACGGTAGTCATTAATTCCTCCAGTGCCTCAGTGGCGGTGATAAGCTGCTGTAACCAACAGCTGCACAGAGTGGACCAATGACTACCAACCATACACACCAAATAGGGACGATGGGAGAAGCAACTGGCTGGAGCTGAGATCAAAACGCTAACCTTCAGGATTGTATGGGGAACACTGCTGCGACACGTGCCGTGGAAAATTAGCCACATGAGCCATTGAGAACCAAAAAGGCCAGATGCTCCAGAGACTTTATGGCCCATAGGATGAATGAATGTTCAGCTGTCATTTCTGCTTCCTTTGGCCCGTGCACACACGTACATCATAAAAGAATAAATATATAGGCCTACTTGACATTTCTGGATCTAGAGATTCTACAATCCTGATACAGTGTTGGGCACGTTACTTTGAAAAAGTAATTAGTTATAGTTACTAGTTACTTCTCCCTAAAAGTAACTGAGTCAGTAATTGAGTTACTCCACTATAAAAGTAACTAGTTCCAGGAAAGTAACTATCGCGTTACTTTTTCTTTTTTTTTGTTTTAGGGCGCACTCACACTAGGACTTCAGAACCGTGCCGTGCTCAAGCACGACTGCGTTTGGTTCTATGTCCCGCACTCACACCGGTACAACCGAACCGGGCCACGGCCCGATGACGTCATCACACGGCGCTGTTTGTTTACATGTCGCGACAGAGCTAAAGCTTTAGAGGAGAAAATAAGTGCAGCGGCAGAAATATCTATTAAATAGTGACAGGTATGACTCCTGTTTAGATACGTGCTCCTCCGTTTATGGATATAAAAACAGCTCGGAGCAGTGAAGACAGCCGGAGAGGAGGCTGCAAAACTTTTGTCGCTGTCCACAGTCCTTACTGAAGGTAAGCGTGGATTATCTGTGTTTTGAGTTGAGGCAGACGCACAGAGTACACTTAACATACACAATCTTGCCCTTTATTTCAATGTGGGAGAAATAGTGTCGGTATTTCCAGTTTGAAAACGCTACCATTGAATGTCCCTGGCTCGTCTTTGCCGTTGTCGCATTCTCGTGGAGTTTGTCTCATTTAGCTGAAAGTCTGCGGGAAAGAAACGTCAAGGCAGCGTGGGCAGAAACTCCGCCCACCCAACTTCTTAGCCAATCATCATCAGCCCTGCTCTCTCGTGCGCTCTCCCCGCTCCTGCTCCTGATGTGCGGCTGTCGCTGCATTAAGCCTGACACCGCGGCGCCTCATTAAACCCAATTGTAACGTGCCACTTTGCTTTCCCGGTAACGATAACGGCGTTGTAACGATGGGGGATTACTCCGTTACCGAAAATGTAGCGCCGTTAGTAGCGCCGATATACTTAAACGCCATTATTCCCAACACTGCTGATGAATAAATAAACCCACCCCTAAATTGTGCTTCGCCACTGCAGTACACACCATGACCAGTAAACGGCGCTACAATCTAACAATATTTTTGGTACTACAGACCCAAATCCTGCGTCGTGAACACATGTAGGCCGTAAACGAGCAAATAT
Organism: Taenioides sp. WSHXM2023; assembly: GCA_029959045.1. NCBI lineage: Eukaryota > Metazoa > Chordata > Actinopteri > Gobiiformes > Gobiidae > Taenioides > Taenioides sp. WSHXM2023. Next base: position 16,945,056 of record CM057095.1, read on the forward strand.
TAGTACAAATAAATAAATACATCAAAAATAAAATACTATCGTCTCTAAATAAAAATAAAAGAAATTACATTCATAACGTGAATTCAAAATAGCACTGTCTCATGCTAAGAACCAGGGCTATTAACATTTAGAAAATTTAATTAACAGTTTTGGGTGTAGGTTTACGGGCCTGTATGTTGTTTCTGAAACTATTCACAGAAACGTTTCAGTCAGGACTCAACCAAATGTCTTGACCACTCCAGACTTGATCATTATGACGTTAATGAGCGTTAATACAGGCCTGAAGCCAAATAAGCCCCAACACAGCTATAATTAGTGTTTTAAAATACACCGCACTATCACCCCATGAAGTAGCCTATAAACGTTCATTATAATTAATTCAGTTAAATGTACACAGTCATGCTATAAATGAGCTATTTTGGTCTTATTTTAACTAGGCGTACACTGTATTTAACCAAGACCAATATTTTGATAAGAAACTATGCCAATTATGCAATTTTTTATCACTTGTAAAATCAGTAGTTATCATTTATCATATTATATTGTCTTCAAATGTTTTTCATTCAGTCAGTGAATAGGCCTAAAACATTAAAATAGGCTAAAACAGTAATCAACAGTTTTAAACTTTTTTTTTTAAAGTAAATTATTAATTAAGTTGCATTGTTATGTGCAAGTACAAGATTAAAAAAAATAAAAATAAAAAAACAGTAACAGAGGATCAGAATTGTAGATAATATAAAAGATATACATTACCCAAAAGTATGGTTATTTAGCCTGATTACTAATATGAATAATAGGATTTAAAACACTGTTTTAAATTTGTAAATACAAGTACATGACTAATATTTGATAATTGTGTATTATCATGCTAATTGCATTTTGCAATATAATCATCAGTATGATTCAATAAGATAAGAAATTAGGTGTACATTTTCACTATCGAAACTGTATCACTGTAGAAGATTTTTCTTACTCGGCCTGCCGAGTGATGGATGGACAAAGTGAGGAGCAAGTTTTTAGAGCAAACAGCTTTTGTGCCCCTTAAGCCGAGACAGGACAATATTTGCCTTTGCTACAATACCATTTTCCCTGGGCTTGGGGCTGTTGTTTGAGGGAGGGGGGAGGCTTGACAGGACGCTCAGTGGGCTGACCCTTGCTCAGCCGGGGATGTGCTGCCTGCCGCATATAAATAAAAGATTACAGTGGAAAAATCAATTTCTGAGCAAACTCATTAAAAATGCCCCTCACCTTAAATGTTTCCCATTTCCTTCCATTCAACCTGTTAACGCTGCCGTCCCTGACACCCCCTGACACCCCTCCTCCTCCTCCTCCTCCTGGCCATCCTCTCTGCACTGTTGCTCTCCCCCGGTGATAATTACTTGCACAAGTCGTTTTTTGCCCTTTGATTTGCACTGTTTCACAAATGAAGGTTAAGTTTGTTTAACCGTGCAGGATTTGCCAGTCATGTTAAAGCATATAATGTGGCAGGTCCTTTGGTTTCCTCACACACCTCCGGCACCACTAAACCATTCTCCTTCCTCTGTGGCCTTTAGATCTCAAGGTTAAGACTGAGCTGTCCCAAGAAAGTCTGCAGTGTATCACAGTCAACACAATGGCAAAAGGAAAGTGGGAATGCACTCTGTAAAAGACAATTCAAAATAAATATAAAGATGCACATTTCACCATAAAGCCAAAAACATTAAATTAAAAAAAAAAAATTAAATTAAATTCAGGACTAAATGCAATGCCTAAATGCTCATTTTACCAAGCTACAAAAGCCCCTATTCATTGATTTCCTGATATATGTGACATTTTCAGGGCTTTTCACCAAGAGATAGAATATTTTGTTTATTTCTATAGCAACAGCCATAATTTGTCATCATCCTAAAATTCAGTTAAGATACACAAAACTTTGTGGAGTGAAGTATCCTTTGTTGTTAAAGTATCATTTTGCTAACTTCTTTATCATAAAATCCAGCAACTTTGTAAATATTGTATTTTCAAAAGGAGTATTTTTCTCAGCCCACACAATTCTTTATACTCTAATGAAACCTCTTTTCATAACAGAAGATGAGAGATTAAACAAACTTCTTCAAGGCCATAGCACTACTTACAGGGTCCATTATTAGTCCAAACAAACAGGAGTAAGTAGTAATTCACTGAACCTCACAATAGCTGTAGGCAGGAGCTTGTTGTACGGGCACATTTCAGCAGTGCAGTCGGCTGGAGATCAATACTGAGTGAAAGTGACTGGAGCCAAGGTGAGCATCGATCCCCCACAGCTGCAGCCTTCAGACCTTCTCAAGTGTGTGTCCTCTGATTGTAGCAGCAGCAGTCACAGACAGATCACAGCAATAACACCCGGCGGCCCAGTTTATCCACAATTAACCACACAAAGGTTGACTTTCGTATTCACACACACACGCTTTTGTCTCTGTTAATCAACCCTATTGTGGACATATGAAACTCTGTCCTCTTTTCTTTACCTGCTTTGTTATTGGGAAAGGTTGTTTGTGTACTGTGTCCAAGCAAGAACCTGCATTCTGTGAAATATGTGTTATTTTATCAAAATACATGTTTATCATTTGAGAATATATGTGTATTGTAGGAAAAAACACCACCATATTAGGTCTTTAATAAGAGAAAGGTAGAATTATTTCCTCTGGGATCCACAAGGTTAAAAATTAGAAACAGCTTAAAAGACACTTCAAACAATAGATTTAAATTCTAGTTGTTTTCGGTCTTCTAACTTAGTTCGAAAATGCCATTAGATTGTGTGTGCCCTGTGTGTAAGGAAGGCTTTGATTTCCCATCTAGCTAAGAACTGCCATAAAGCTTTGGAAAAACAAAAGTGTGCTGATCCCAGGGCAGACAGCTCTTCCTCCTGAGATAATCTGTGTGATAGTGGGGCTGTTTGGTGAGCTTTGTTAAACTCACGGCTCATGTTTGTTTGTGCTGGTTCAGACATTATTTCTGTGTTTCATTGTCTCTTAACGTGCTGTGGCTTTGAGCCTGTGGCCTTGAAGGGTAAGAGCACAGGTCAGGTGCAAGTGTTCACTACAACATTAGCCAAACACTGCACTAGGTTCTACACAATATGGGAGTTTAATTGTGTTATTTTTATTAAACTTAATATCTTAATTACACAAAAAAAAGTATCTTAGCTCAGTTTAGCCTAATTCTTTTGCTGTTGTTTTTGAATTTTGTTGTGATTAAAATAGGAAACCAATTGAGGAAGGGATTGTTTTATTCTCAAGATTACCAGTGCACAATAATGTAGTCAAAAAAAAAAAAAAAAAAAATCTAAGCTATTAAATATGTTGAACAGAAGATGTGTATTTTAGTTTTAATGTAACATCCAATCCATTTGTGCTGAATCTCTGCAAGTACAAACTGAAATAGTTTCCCTTTGAAATTATTCATCATCAGAAGCCACTATAATAATATGATATTACAAGGTGGTATATTATTCCACTGACCCAAATGCTATGTTCTTTGCCACACATAGTGAAGAAAATAGTTTAAGTAAGGTAGTGTGAATATGCATGTGAGCTGAAGTCTTGTGTGTACAGTGTGTATTTTTGTACTGTATTGTGTATGTGTGAGTGTGACTCTTGTGTGTGCTTATGTGTGCATCGTGGCCAGAGTGTTGTGTTTCACAGTTTTCTGCCATGATGCACTGCTTTATTATTCTGCACAAGGGGCACTTCACATGCGGAATGGGTTCTCTTTGATATCGACAGCAGCTTGAGGCAGAGAGTGCACTCAAAAACAGGCACAGGCGAATTTATTTGAGGGAAAAAACAGATAGTTGTGTGTACTTCCCGGGCAGTGGTCGGCGCACATGCGAAAGGAGCCAAAGCGCTTTGATGCTCCAGTGGTGACACTACACACACTAATGAAATATGGTAATTACAGAAACATGAAAGCCCTTGTAGGCCAAGCTGGAGAAAGGACATAAAAAACAAATATGACTTTATTCAAAGATACCCACTGTGCTTAATTCTTCTTTCTATAAACATATATTTTACCTTGTTTGTCAGATACAAAGAAATATGGAGCATCATTTGACCCGGAAACAGGCAAAGGAAGAAAGGTTCACTGATTAAGACACTATTGTCCGCCTTCAGTACAAAAACTGGTTCCCTGGAGCAGTGTGAAGAAAATGCACTGGGCCCCAGAATTTAGCACTGTTTTGTTAGTGGCAGAGTTGTGTGACCCTTGTTGTTGTTTTTAAATCTAAATGCACACAACTAAGTCATGCAAACCTGTACATTATGATGAAACAGAGCGTATAGCACTCACACAACACAGGAACTCCAGGACCCCCACCATGATGTGGGAATACGCGTGTGCTTTTCAAAAATTTACAAAGAGCAAGTTTGGAATATTATATTAGTATTTCTTTTTTCTTAATTATTTTTCTTAACACCAACTTCCTGAATTTTAACCCTTTGAACCCATATGAGAACTCATAAAACTGTGCAAATGTTTAACTTATTTTTCTCTCATTTCTTCTAATATAAAAAAAGAATCCCAGCAATTATTAATTTTACATTGCAACATAGGAATGTGGCAAAAGAAATGTGGATGTAGAATCATGAAATTCAGCACTGAAGTACGTTTTACGATGTACTTTGTCGCACACTGACAAACTCCTGAAATTATCTGAATTCTAGAAATGTAGAGTTTTGGAAAAATAGCTCCAGGTTACAAATTATACAAAGCCCAGTTTGGCTCAAATGTGAAGCTGTTGTCAGCACTCGCTCAGAGCATTTTTGTTTTTTTAAATAATGGTTATTTCTTATTTTTGACATTGATGCTTCTAAAAATACAGTGACATCCAGCAATAACAACAGGACTCCACTGTGGGATAATTTAATCTGATATTAATAATGGAACTACTGAGAAACCCACAAGTCTTCATTGAGCCAGCCCTTTGTAGAATCAAAGCAACTAAAGAACTTGATCATTTGATGAGAAGTGGAAATATTAAAATTTATATTAACCAAGTTCAATGCTGATTGTTTTTTACCAATTGTTTTTGGGTTCCTTGTCATAACCACTTGAAACAAAATGATGGAATACAGTATGCGCCATAATCTTTGGCAAAGAAGGGCATTTTCTTGAGAGTTTAGAAGCCACTGAGTATTACATAATTTTAGTAGTAGTAGCCAAAGTCCACGTCTTGTCTATTTATCAAATCATGCAAGTAACTTTATTACATGGAGCCGACTGTGAAGAATAATGCTGGCCAATTGTAGATAACAGTTATTTCCTAATCTAATAAAGCACATGTGTTTTTATTGTTTCACTGTATGTTTCTCGATTATATGATTATATAATTATAGAAATAATTAGCATAATCTTAGCTCAGAATTGTAAATTGTAATTTTGTAGTTAAATTACAATTTACAATTTTACAATAATTAACAAATGCCCACTGTAAAAACTGATGAAAAAGTCAGTAGTACATACAATGCACAGTTGTGTTTGGTGCAATGGTGGGTTATTTGTGCATTATTATTTAGAGTCTTACTAGTCCCTTTAGCAGAACTATTAAAATACCAGGAAATGGCCATGCGATTGACCATCAGTGTTTGATCACGATCAGCCCCTCCCTCTGACCCCTGTCCTGAGGGATGGACCTGGAGGTCAGGAAGAAGGTGGAGGTCAAATGGGCTGTGATAGGTCCTGCTCTATGTCTATTTGAGCATGTGGGAATCAAAAATGCAGGTGCCAATGTGCTAATACAGGGTAAAGCTAAGTGAACAAACATCTGTGCAGTGTGCGCAAAACAGACACTGTCACACGCATGCACAGTCTTTAAGGTCAGAGCATGGGGTGAGAATGTTAAATGGCCAAGCTCAGGAGATCAAATATTTTCCTACCCATCACTATCAGCAAACGGCCCGTCTGAAATCTTTAACTGTGTGCACATGAGATGTTTGCACAGAGGAGAAGGTGGCTGTGCAATATATGTAGGTGATGAAATTACTGAGACAATGGGCTTCATCAGAACAGTCCGTCAGACAGAGCGGCGGGAGGACAGGGACCTATGCAGATAATTCCCCGGCGCCACTGATCCTGCTGCTCAACACAGATGAGACTTTTGGAGCAGATAGTGCTCACTCAGATAGGAACTGTCTTTTCAACACCGTTGGATGCTTTTATCGCCCTCCTCCAGGTGTATCCAGGTAACTCCAAGGCCAGACCGCTCTTAAAACCACAACAGTCAAGGTAACGGCTAATTGTAGAATGGTCCTCGTAAAATAGGCTGTTTACCCAATGCTGGACTCCACCCTGGTCTTTTCAATGACAAACTGACAGGAAATGGAAGCCCAAAGTAGGAGGTGACATTGTATTACTTTGTATTTTCTCCTCATCTGCTTTGTTCTGATTTTGATTATGAACATGGTATTTGCCTTAACTTCCTCTCAATGTTTTATGTTCTTCTCTCATCAGCTTTATCTTCCCCTCCAATATTTCTCAGACTTTATGAGGAGGTGCCTCCCGCCCTCTTTTAATGTTTGATTCAGGTGATAAAAGAAGACGCACAGATGAGTCTGACTGCACTGGTTAATGTGGTCAAAGGGCAGAGGCTCAGACAGGGAGTGAGGGGCCTAGCCTAGACTGGACAGCACTCAGCTTTGGACCATGAATTGTAGAAGCTGGCAGTAAGCCAAGCTGTCGGCACACAAGCCAGAAAAACATACACATTGAAGCAATTGTCCATATCAGCTTGAAGAGCCATTATCAGACAATCTATCAAGATATCAATCAGGAGTTTGTATATATCTACTGTCACATGTACTTAGCCTCACAGCACTGATAAGATTACTACCTCTTTGCTCACAGGGCAATAAACATACCCACCCGAACATAGACAAAAGCATTCATGTGTCCAGCTGCACGTAAGGACCTACTGTATGGAAGACCTCAGTTCATATGTACAGTACTGCTGCATGTTTAACATGGTTCAAGCCCATCCCGCTGCACCCAGCACTGACATGTTTGTTTCACATAACAAACAAACCACATACGTATACACAGTGCTCAAACACATGTAAACCCCTCATGTGGCACATCTCGTCTGCCCTCTTGTCCTGCACTGTCCCTCTCCTATTCTCTCCTTTTCATCTGATTTCTTGCCTGGCCCTGTACTGGCCTATTGTGAATTCATTGTATGCTGTCAGGGCTGATTGAAGTGATGGGCTGATTCCTCAGGGCTCCCCGGCTGATGGAGGGTGCTAAAGCAAATAGCCCAATGGGTCTGTTTAGATAACACTGACCTCTCCCCACACCGCCGCATCTGCTGCTACTGACTCATCTCTGAGTGGACGCACAGGGAAATTAATAAAGAGATGGGTTTAAAGACAAACTAAAAAGGATAGATGGGTGTGTAAAAGTAGAGGACAGGGTGATTTCGGGTGCGCAATGGAGATTATTGTAACTCCCACCTGCCCTCTCCAGGAACAAAAGTATTAGTCATCATCAGGGTCAATTGTGAGGGTAGACAAGGAGCCATTGCATTTTTCCTGATCTGCATTCTGCCCATGGGGTTACCAGGGCAACAGGTACAGTACACTCCAGGGTGAGGAGGGCGAGGGGGACATGGAGAGGGCACTCACCCTTTTGCTTGGAAATGGATATTCACGCTTTTGTTCTGTGCATGGCCACAATCATACTGATTGGTGGAAAACAGTCTTGTTTAACTGGACCATCCTCTTGCTGGCTGCAGATATCAGGAACTAGAAAGGATTAAATGACAGGTACATGTAAGTTGCTTTTCTATTAGAAAATATGGACTTAAAAGTTGAGTTTTAGGGTTAGGGTTTCCTTAAATTGACATGTTTATTGTGGTGGTTTTGCACAAAAAAATAAGTTTAAAAAATCAAAAGGAATTGCAGTTATCAGTCAATAAAGATTTAGGTCACTTTATCTACTGCTCAGGCATTTATGCATTTTGAACAAATGACCTCTCTGTCACTTGTATTGCACGTAAATTCACCCTGTGATTTAGTCCCGTCAGCCTTGCGCATCTGCAGGCACCCATGTAGTGGTTACTTTAGACAGAGTAAAGGCCAGTGAGGAGGAAAAATGCATAGACAATAGAGTACAATAGAGCAATTTTAATAACAAAGAGGGAGTTTAAAAATATGTAACTGCATTCATGAGAGGGTGCTTGCATTTTACTCAGCCATCACTAGGAGGAGGTAGTTACACCACACACACCCACACACACACACACACACACACACGCACACACACACACACACACACACACACACACACGGCAACCAGCAACTGTGCAGTGAATTTCAAAATAACTAAATGGCAAACAAAGCAAAAAGGGAGTAAATAAAAAATACAACTAAAATAGGAAATAATAGTATTGAGCTTTATCTTTCACAGCGAGGCCTCGATGTAAGTGTAGCATACTAAAAGAACTTTTCTCTATAAATATTTCAAACTTAATGTATGGGAAATTACATTTAATGAAAATATGTGAAAATGCAGTGCTTGCCAAAAGGAATTTAGATTACCTACAGCCAGAAAATTTCACTTAGTATTCAAGATTTCTATTTGTCTGGCTGAAAGAGACTTAACACCAATTGTCCTGCTGGTCATCTCACTCGATAGAATGCAAATGCAGGGGTCTATAGGCTGGGTGCGCTAAAGCCATTGATTTGAGATGAATACAGTGGCTACTCTCAGGCTCTTCACAGTTATTAGCACTAATAGAGAAACATAAAATAGTGAGAAAAAAGCATAGCTCAGCACAAATGCTCTAAATAGCTGGCTACTCCACAGGCCTCTCTGAGAGTTTGGCTTGCAATTTGCATTCCTTTGTGTGACAACTTGTAATCCAGCCCTCAGCATGCCAAGAAACACACAACAGATTTATTGTCCCAGTCAACAAATCGTTTAGGTCATCCCAAACCTATTACAGCCTAATGCAGTGGGAGCCCCCTAGGGCCCTTACATGCACCGCCGCAGAGCAGGACCTGCCCGGGGCCCCATGTCTGCCTCTCTCCATCCAGCTCTATTCATCTGTGGCTTTGTACCGCGACTCAGCAGCTTCTGTTGGGCAACAATCACTGAGGAGGGCCAGAGTAGAAAAAGTATACATTATTTTTTACAAACGGACCAAAATGGACATGCAATATCTAGCCTTTTTAGACAGTGTGAAAGACAATACACATTAACAAAATAAGAAAAATATATGTGTCAGTATATTTTAAAATCTGTAAATAAGTGGTTATGAGTCACACTAGTATTACATGTTACACTTAATTTTGCCCATAAATGATTTCTGTCCTTTCGAGAAATTCTCAAACAAATATACCAATTTGGTATTTTGAAATGTGGGATAAATTACTCGCCAACCCTTTACAAATTACTGTGTACTTTTTAAAGATTAGATCAGCAAGATATAATCTTGTGTTGTATGCCTGGTGGTTTCCTTTTCATACTCATTCTAAGTTCCAGACATTTTAGATAAACCCTCACTCATCATATTGTTTTTAGACGTGATGACCTAAGCCCGTCACTTGTGGGCTCCTGTTATTATATTTGATGGGGCGCAACCACATCCTCACGTGTCTACAGGAAAACCATAACAACAGTGTATGTGGCCTCGGCCAGACTTAGACTGAAGAGGCTCACTGCTGTTTGTTTGTTGTTGGAAGGAATCTCACAGGGAAAATGGAGGAATCTTTTCAATGTCCTGTTCGGTTATATTTAAGAGACTGATAATCCACGGCTGTGTTGTAGATTAACACAAAAGAGCTGAATTGAGCTTTTGAGGTGAATGGAGGGAGATGGGAAAAAGAGGAGGACTGTGGCCCATCTGTGAGTCCCAGCCCCACGCGGCAGGACTCAAACGCTGGGTCAGAGGAGACAAGGTCCCCCACCAGCTCCAGCCCCACAAACACAACAGCCCTTTGAATGGCTTGTTTGGACACACACATTCATGTCTAATTGTTGTTTTTCTTTTTCAGTGCACCCCACAAGTTGCACATGCGTCACACAGGACAGACACTGCATATGGCATGGGTCTCGCTCCCGCTCCCGGACCACACCAAACGGCCCGCACTTGGGTGCTGTTCCTATCACACAAGCTCTACTGAAGGAGGCCGCCCAGCCCTGCCATTCATCGTCAGCCTGTCAAAGTAATTATAACCAAAGTCCACTAGAAGGTCCACTTTTAGCATCTCTGAACAAGATCAAATATAGGCCAATGTCAGAGAAATATACATGTAAGTTTGTGGCATAAGTGTGCATGGTGTTTTGTTCTCTATGGTTGAAAACCTTCATGTCATTAGTATTAATATTAAGTAGTATTAGTAGTATTTTTATTCATTTATAATTTAAGTCTTTATTAGTGACTAAAATAAAATTTATGAATTTAAAGAAAAATCTCATTATCTCATGTGTTTTCATTTGTTTTGCTGTTTTACTGATATTTTCCTTTTTTTTCCCCAGTGTCGAAATCAATATTTTTAAATCTATGGCCAGGCCTAGAGTTTGAAATAAAGTTGTGGTAAAGTTACAAATAAACTTTCAATTTTTTAAACAAAAATAATAACTAAAAAAACAGCACGTGTTCTTCTGGTATGTAATATATATATATTTTTTAAATGTAACTGACGAGTCTATAAAATATACATTTCATGCCTGGGTGACAAACTGGAAATATTACATGGGCAAATGTAGACAGACAAAAATATCATCCCAAAATATAAGGGAATTTAATATAAGAAGAAATCCTGCAATATCACAGATTTTTATACTATCACAATATATGGCTCATCCCTACAGTTTGAATGAATGTGGTTTCTACATTGGATTAGAAACACCTAACTCATTTTTGCTTTGTCTGGTCATTTTCAAGGCAGTGACTTTTGTGAGGCTGCGGTAAACATGCTGCTGCCAGTGTGTCGTTTCCTGATGAGCTGAATTAAAGGCCCCTCCCTGAAGGCTAATGTGGAGCCAGGATGACCTCAGTGACACAGATTTGGCGTGCATATATTTGTCAGGCCACACAGCTTCTAACACACATGCCCTTGGTTAAGACGTCTCCGTTCCCACAGATTCTCTAAGTAACTTAATCTGTCCACAATCAATATACTGCCGCAAGCTTGTTGAATAAATACATTATTCAAATGACAGGTTCAAAAAAAGCACCAGAATAAGTCATGAATAAGGATTAAAATTTAATGATATTTATTAACCACCTATAAGTTATTTGACCTGAAAAGATGCAGGAGTATTTAACAATAAAAGGTTCTCAGAGCCTGTGTCTGTATGGGCAGTCTGCTCCTCCTTCCTCTCCTCTACGGCCCTTTGATCAAAGCTGGCCTCTGTGCCACAGCTGCCCATCAGGGGGCTGTTGGTCTTCACCTACAACAACAGAGCCTGCGGCGAGGCCCTCTCTGCTGCACACTCATGGTGCAAAGGCAGACCCCATCACTCCGAGCCCCCACCGCACCCCACAATATCATCAGTAGGAACATAAGCCATTTCGTGACAGTAAGGTGCCATGAGAATGGGACTTACATTGTAATAGGCTGCATGCAGATGTGGCTGTGTGTCATAGGGCTTCACTAACTCGCACAGGTTTGTTTATGTGTGTTTCTGCCAAGTGAAAGAGACAGCCAATATAATCCAGAGTACATGCTATGCCCCGACTCAGCAAACACATTATGCTCTGGAAGCAGCATTTTCAACATACAAACAGACATCAGAACAACCAGCCTGAGCAGCTTGCATACATATGTAAGACTCTACTTCGTCCCACCTGTGAGCTTTTATCTGAAGGCCTGGTGCCCAAGTTGCTTCCTCTTCTGTACTTGACCTCAAATCTCCTAACATTTGGCATGCACACCGCCAATTATAGACATAAGAAACACTTTGGTCTGCCTCCAGTGGCGCTAGGAGCATTCCAGTACAACGTCTTTATAAACCCTTATGTTATATTGGCAGTGATGGTTTGTTGATTTCCTTTTTTCTGTGTGGATTGTTTTAGGTTTCTCTTTGAACACAGTGTGTTCTTCTCCATAACTGGAAGTAATCCTGTTGAAACATCTGGTGATGACTCAGGGTGCATATCAGATACACATCACATGTGATTCATTATCCTGAGGTTGGCCTGTCCAGAGCAAATTGGTCTTTGTATATTTTCAGACAGTCCCATACATATACATGGGTCCAGGCTGTGATGACACACTGAGCCGATGAAAGTGTTTCCAGTGTTTCTGTCCCACTTCAAAGAGGCGGATGGCTCCCACTCGGGTGAGGTGAGGAAGCACCCCAGGGTAACCCTCACCACCCCAACCCTCACCTTTGTGACCACACTGCCCCATCTCCTGACAGCTCAGCTCGATTAACTCATTAAGTGCCAATTAAAGCATTAACTCCATCCCAGGTTAAGGGGCAACAAGCAGAGCCAAGAGCCTCAACGAAAAGAACTTGACCAGGCCTTGTGTCCTGGTGTTGATGTAAAAAAGATGTTTTTCTAAATTTTGACCTAAAATGATAATAAGAATCATGCTGAGCTCAGTATACTAGTAGTGTGATGTCTTTCACTCTTACTGTCACATTTGAGGAAAGATGAAATATGGACACATGACATGATCCGTTATTCTGGTGATCAAAGAAAATCTAAATTTGAAACTTTAAAACAAAACAAATGTGCTCACAACACTTTTGCTATTAGTTCAGTCAATAGATCTGGTGGTGAAGGTTCACCAGATTCCCTCAAGATTGCCCTGAAAATGTGTCTGACTTCACACAGTGTGCTCCTGGAGCTTGAGAGGGTTAGGCTTGGCGTGGCTCACTCCCTGAAGGCCCAGTTATTGGCCGTTTTTCCTGCACATTTAGGACCAACAGTGTGTATCCCTGACTCCCCCTCACACAGTGTTTATCCAGGCTCAGGCTCACTCTCCTTTCACCAGGTTCACATAGAGTTCTGAGGTCTGAATGGCCCAAGTGACTTCTGTGTCAAGAAATCACATCATCACGACACGGCGAATCACAACCTGAGAAAAGCAGGGAACTAAACTCAAACTGCTCTTAACTTTCCACTGAACCGCCAAAGCTTCACTGGAGACGAGAGGGAGGAATCTAGACAGAGGCAGCCAAAGTGGAGAGGACAGATGAAATGGATCAGAATGAAAATATTATGTGAGTTGCGGAAACTGAATGATGCAATTCTTTCTGAGTGAGTAGGTTAAGCTTTAAAATGTAATCTATCTCACCTTTTGGGCAGTTAAACAAGACAGGAGATAATTAATGTGCAGCAGAAGTTTTCATAAGCTCTGTGGCGTCCAAGGCATTCATACAAGTGTTATATGAGACAGGAGCAGAGAGAAACACACACCCTGGGAGAGAAGATGGTGAGGAGGATTGACAAGGAGCCTTACAAATGTCTAAGCAAACACAAGTGACTGCAACTGTTAAGCCCCATTATCCTTTGCACTCACAGAAATGTCAGCAATGTATAGCAGTATGTGCAAGCATATATGTACACATACAAACTCACACATTAACTATTGTAGGAATGCTGATGGCAACTGTTCCTTATGTGCCTTCAGTGTGGAGAAGGAATCTGAGCAATGGTTCCATGAGGAATTTCAGATATCTACAGCTATTTTTCACTTTCCTCCATGAGAAGGAATCCAAGCCCTTATACTATTCAGTGAAAGCAATGAACATCTGAGACCCATTCATCAACAGATGCCGTTGGAGAGCTCCTCGCTACACTAAAAACAAGGCGAAATACTTATGTTCCATATACAGAATTACGACAGGTCACAGGTTAACAGTTAAGCCAGCAGCCTTTTATGAAATATTACCCTCTGAACTCCAACTTCATTTTTTCACTGTCTCTTTTCTCTCCACTGCAGAATGTTTCTTCTGGCACTCAGCTCCCCGGTCTGTGTATCAACAAACACAAGAGGAGGAACCAGCAACTGTATTAACAGATGGCCAGAGTCAATAAAACACACACAAATCAAGTGCTGGACACATCTGTTGTACGCAGAGTCACACTCATCTTTCTGTGTGGTTGACCCGAGTTCTGGAGCTACAGCAGTCCAGTTCAATTAAGGAACAGGACTGAGCACCCATGGGACTGTTTGTCAGATTTGTAACAGATCACAGGATAAAGTCTCACAGAGAACAAAGTATAAGACTCCACCATTAACCAACATCAGTAGAAGAGATATATGATAACTCTTGGCTGCTAGTCCCTTTGCAAGTTTAGTAAATTTGGGAAAAAAGGACAATGGATGTGAACCAAAGAATTCTCGATAGATATTAATAAAACACATAAAAATTAAATCAATGTTAAAATCTAGATTAGTGATTTATGTTTCATTTTCAGTAGACTTTTTGATGTTTTTATAAGACTAATTAGAAAATATTCTTGCATAATCCATAAAAATAAAATATGTATCAAGTGATGTCGACCTCTGCAGTTTGGATCCTTTTATAAAAAAAGAAGGTAGGGAAGAATTTCTAATTTCTAATGAGCTAATGATTTATGCACTTAACCTTGAGTGAATGTTAATGTCTCCTCTTGATGCCAAACACAACCATATTATTTCTATCTCAGCCACTTGAATCAACACTTGCATCACTGGAAAGTCTTGATGTGGTTTAATTGGGGATAAGCTATTATGGAAAGACCATCGTTATTTAAGAGATTTAACAGTGAACCGAGGGCGGCAGCTGCTTCCCGTGATTAAACGTGGGTTAGCGCTGCACAATGTTAATCTGCCATTTGTCTCAAAACATATCAAACTGTGAACGCAGGAATTTAAGACCAGTGAGCGAAATGGGAAATAATGAACACTGAACCAACTGCACAACTTCAAACAGATGTAATCAGATGAGGCTGATAAGCATCCAGGCTTAGTTAATTCCCAACAAATTATCTAATCCAGATGTTGCACTCTTAGTGTAAACACAGTGCCCTGCAGAATCATAAAACAAATAAGCATGAAAAAGGTTTAAGGTTTCAAACAAAGCTTAACCCTGCACTGAATCCTTTTCACTAAGAAAAAAGAAGAGTCTGCAAGACTCAATCCCCTTCATGAAACAGGAAAATGTAAATATGGTAATATTTAGCACGTGTTTTAAAACAGATCAGTTTTCTCAAGCCAGAGAGGGAGAGTTAGAGAGAGGCAGGCGGGAGGGAAAAGAGCGGGCCACACACGATAGTAGGCCTCCCCAATTCAGTGTGTGCGCTGCGTATCGGCTTCTGCTGTTTGCACACAGCTCCACCAAGAGCCCAGCCCACAGTGGCTCATGGCCTGGTGCTGTCCAAAACACCAAACTGGATCTGTCACACTGTGAGTCAACGGGCCAACAACAACTTAACAATAAGAAAACACCACTCCAATGGGTCGTATCATCCATCTGCACGTAGCAACCATTTCTCACAAAAGGAAAACGAGAGGGAATGCGAGTTAGTAAGGGAGGGAGAAAGGGAGAAAGGGATAAAGGGGAGGGAGAGAGAGAGAGAGAGGGAAAGAAGGGAGGAGCAGAAATGGAAACATGCTGGACATATGGATGTGTTTAGGGACCACCAGGGAAGGGAAACTTGTGCATTTTCGCATAAACCCTGATAAACTCCAAATATGTAATTACACGGGTTTTAGGGCTTGTCTGTTGCTGATTCATTCAGGAATTTTTGGTTACGTCTCTGCAAGAGTTTGGGTATAATTAAATGCGCTCTCCTCATTGTTCTGCTCAGCATTGATGCTGCAGAGCACACAGCACACTCAGCAGTGAACAGGCTCAATGCGTGGGTGCCATTGTGCCCCATCGTTTTAACAAGCCGTTGCACCAGAGGAAAAAGTAGTCATAAGAAATACCATGGACTACATAAAAGCAAGGTGGAGGGAGCCTTGTTAACTACCTGCCGCACTTTAAAGATTTCAGCATGTCATAATATTTATAGTTCTTCAATTCCTTGTCGGTGTTTGTAGCCAATTTGTTGTGCTCCAATAAATAGACTGGCCTATTTATCAGCAGACCACATGGCAGCCATTTCTGGTGTCTAACAAGTGGCAGATGTGTTTTGTATATGTTTTCACATGCAGGTTTGACGCGCTGACAGCCTGAGAGATAGCTGAGATGTACAACCATGCTGACTGGGGTATGGCACTGTAAACACCAGCCCTGATTAGACCATGGCAAACACAAACATGCCTCTTTGGCCATCCCTAAGCCGGATCTGTCTTCCCATGACTAAGGACTTTGATTCGTACAGTGTTGGGAGGACACACCGGGACTGTGCACCTCATGTGGCTAGTGGGGCCGGCTGTGTTTTTGCTTGTGCGTGTGTGAGAGGCCTGTCGCTGGGTGTAAACACAAACTTATGTGCGTCCAAAGTGTCTTTGTACTTCCTTGTGTTGTGTGTGAGTGTTGCCAGTTACCCTTGCTATAAATACAGCATCCCCATCCGTCACTGAGTTTCTGGGTGGCTGTAGAGCTGCCATAATTGGTTTCATATGGTCACCCGGATCACTGTGTGTGCTGCTGCGCCATCACACTGCCTGTGTGTGAGAAAAAGCCGCAGGGGAGAGGGAGGTGGAGAGAGGAAAAAAGATGAGTGACAGGACTGAATAAATACAGAGCCAAGACAGGAACAAACAAGCAGACACTAAATGTTTCTTTTGTCCGAAAAATTTTAGCAGCTTGTGAGCAAAACTGAATGGTCAATTGACCTATGAATGCAATAAAAGCTTGTGGATTGGCATATTGTGAAAAACTGGATGTGATTACATAAAATAGTTATTTTCCATAATTACATTTTTTATAATTACACTGTCTGGATAGTTAATGAGACTTTATAAATATATTATAAATTAACTTTTTTTTTAATATTTCAGAAGGCCCACATAATAATATATGTTAATATGTGTAATAATGGTTCTGTGTTTTTGATGAAATGTGATTTACATTGGGAATAACCTGTCTCCAGGGACAGGCATTTCCTTAGGGACACTTAATCAATGAACATTAACAATAAATTAGCAGCCTGTAGGCCTATTGATTAACAAGGCCAGGACACAGTGACACAGGGACAGCTGGTCTATTCTGAGGAGGTTGGATCAAGGAGGAACTCGGAGACCATGGCATGAGCTTGCAATTTGTAGAGTCTTAAGACAGTAATGAAATAAAAGGAGGAATTTAAATATTTGTGTGTGATTTCCTCTAATTTCATTTAGAAGTTGGCATATTAAATAAACATAGCCTATTTTGTTTAATAGTATTTAATAATACTGTACTAATTAATATAGAAAACATTTTAATCATCATTATCCTATTATATTATTCATCATAATTCAGTCTAAAGACAGTAGGCCAAATATTTGGGCCTCTGAAATCGATTTACCATGTGACAATAGTTTAAAAAAAATAAAATAAAAAAAAATGCATGTATAATGTGATCTGTTTGGGCAGTTACAAACCTTGAAGAAGCCATATCGGGTTCAGTCAGAGCAGTCGCACGTGGTCGGAGATGTGTGGTTCCCTCTTGAGTTCATTCTTTGGTAACCTGCCCCTGCCCGAGACGAGCCCCGCTGCAGTTGTCCGATAATTTCACACGGAGGAGGAAGAGAAGGTGAATATCGTCAAGGCCTGTGCTGTATTCTCAGTCTGCGCGGTGCGTAATTGGGCCATGTTAGGTCTACCGATTGTCAAGTGAAAAATTTCTCAAGATGTAAACGTTTAATTTAATGAGTTGCAAGTATGTCTATTGTAATAGGCTACTGAATTTTTCCACAGACGTTTTCCACTGCTGTCGGCAATGCCGCGGATGCCTTGTCAGTCCCAATATCCCACGGAACCCGCCACCCCCAAAAATAATACTAATTATTATAATATTACACTCTATATAAAATAATATGTTGGCGAATGTTTTTTTCCTGTTAGATTTACGTACCATGGATTAATACCAATGAGCATATTTATATAAATAAATATAATATAAATATATACATAAAAAAATTCAAAGTATTTTTTACTTGTGTGGAAAACATGTCCTTTAGGAGTTCACAGTGGGCACTAAAGTATAAGGAGATTTTACCCATAAATTCTTTTTCGTTTGTTGTCAATAATACTTTTAATTTTATTGTTCGGATGGAAATTAAAAATAATAATAATATATGCTCTGCAAATCTAGGCTATTGATATTGATATTGCAAATATCCAAATGGAAGTTCTCAATTTCCTATCGTAAAAGTGATCTGTTTCTATAATATTGTGCAACTCCGAACTTGATTTATACATGGCTTTATAAATCACTGTGACATCTTCAACTCCGTCAGCTGAATCTTGTTTTTCATGGTGTATTCCACACTGTCTGTCAACAGGCGATACGTCTGTGTCAGAGGGTATTAAGACATCCGAGCTATGCAAGTTTGTCTTTAGGGGGAATATTTGGATTTTTGTCCTCAACAACTGGAAGATTGAGGAGGGATTGACGAGGAGTAGACAACAGGAGTTCAAGTGGAGGGGAAAAATACATTAGAGCATGAGAGAGCAGAGGCTGGGCCAAGATGGAGAGGTGCTGAGGAGAAGAGGGATGTGAAGGAGCTAAAGGTGAGGGTGCTATCAGGAAAAGAGCCCAGGGGTGAGCTGAGGTGACCCTCCACACAGCAGACCCTCTTGTAAATGGAGATACTGAACCTTTCCTAACCTAGAAAGCCCAAGATAAAATATTTATATATGCTATTGTGTGCGTACACTGCACCGCCACGAGACGCTTAATTTGTGTTTCTGCAGAGTAAATTAATTTCCTCCCTATCATCAGCCAACGATTACCACGGGGTCTGTGTCTGCTCTTGAATGATTTAAATGCTTCATGTCCTTGTAATTATGCTTCATCTGCTCCATAGATTTCCATAGATTAAAGGTGACACAGAAACACTTGTGTGAGCTCTACGTCTTTCACTGCGCACCATCCCCCCTGAGGGTCTTTCATCTATTTCGTCTCTGCTGTTTATGGAGAAAGCCATTCAAAACACTTTCACAACAGCACAGTCAATTGTTTACGCTTTAGATGTAGCCTACATTATTGTAAGAGGACATTATACAAAAAATTGATTGTGTCAAATTGTATAGGTAGAGTCTATATAACACAAGAATATACATGTCTAAACAGAGCAAACTAGAAGCAAGTCAAGGGCCTTGTCTATGGTAACCTTATGTAAAACACAGTGGAGGGGTGTGCACTGAGAACAACATTTGGAGCTGGGCACAGATTGACCCTGATTGTCATGCTATTACAGGCAAATAGCAACACTTGTTTGGCCGTCGTCAGGCATAATCATGTGTGACTAAAAGTGATGGAGGGAAATGCTACAAAGGCAACGGGAGATGGTGGAGGTGCAGGCTCTTTGTCTACCCTCACATCTTCCCCTGCTCTGAGGAGCTGAGAGGGCCCAAACAGAATAGGACATGATAAAAAGATGGAAGCCACTCAATGTTCAATGTGGAGGTGCCCTTTCATCTAGTCCAAGACAATCATGTTGGCTTCTACATGTACATCAGTGCCAACTATCTGGCTTTTTAGAGTGGGGGCAGAAAGCAAGAAGAGGTGAAAATGAGCGGGGCAAGTTACTTTTGAATTACACTTTTTACTTTAGGGGCCACTTTCTGCAAATGTCACATGAATCAATCCCAGGAAATTGATGCAAGGTGTCAAAATTAAATAATATAAACTGAAGAGTTAAAACCATATAATTTTGCTCTTGTTAAAAACGTATTCAATGTCTATTAACCATGTGCTATTTTATACTGTATATATTTATCCTTTTCTGTTTGGTTTTTCTACAGCTTTGCACTCAAAGCATGTGTGGGATGTGTTTGCCCTCATTTATCTGGGCTTGTAACCAACTCAAATCCACTGGTGAGTGTTTAAATAAAAAAAAAAGAAATGTGTTCCTCACCTTCCACGGTGGTTGGTCTCTCTCACCCTCATCCAGCTCGGGCTCTCTACCAGAGGCCTGGGAGCTTGAGAGTTCTGCGCAGTATCTTTGCTGTTCCTAGTACTGCACTTTTCTGGACTGAGATGTTTTTCCTGGGATCTGCTGTAGCCACTCCTACAGTTTGGGGGTTACAGCCTGAGTGCTCCGATCACCACAGGCACCACTGATGCCTTCACCTTCCAGGCCTTCTCCAGCTCTTCCTTGAGCTCCTGGTATTGCTCTAGTTTCTTGTGTTCCTTTTTTCTGATATTACCATCGCTTGGTATTGCAATGTCCACCACCACGGCTTTGTTCTGGTGCTTATCCAACACCACTATGTCTGGTTGGTTTGCCATCACCATTCTGTCAGTCTGTATCTGGAAGTCCCACAGGATCTTGGCTCGGTCATTCTCTGCAACCTTCTGAGGTGTTTCCCACCTTGACCTTGGGGTCTCCAGCCCGTACTCTGCACAGATGTTTCTGTACACTATGCCCGCCACTTGGTTGTGTCGCTCCATGTATGCTTTCCCTGCCAGAATCTTACACCCTGCAGTTACGTGCTGGACTGTCTCAGGAGCCTCTTTGCACAGCCTACACCTTGGGTCTTGTCTGGTGTCATAGATCTGGGCCTTTATTGCTCAAGTGCTCAAGGCCTGCTCCTGTGCAGCCAGGATGAGGGCCTCTGTGCTGTCCTTCAGACCAGCCCTCTCCAGCCATTGGTAGGATTTCTTCATATCAGCCACGTCAGTTATGTTTTGGTGGTACGCCCCATGTTCTGCCATGATGGTACATCCAGCACTTCTTCCTCTGAGCTCCACTGTCTGAGACATTCCCTAAGCACGTCATCTGTCGGGGCCTTGTCCTTGATGTACTTATGGATTTTGGATGTTTCATCCTGGACAGTGGTTCCCACACTCAATACACACTAAACTGCCAAAAGTATTCACTCACCTGCCTTGACTCCCATATGAACTTAAGTGACATCCCATTCTTAATCCATAGGGTTTAATATGATGTTGGTCCACCCTTTGCAGCTATAACACCTTCAACTCTTTTGGGAAGGCTGTCCACAAGGTTTAGGAGTGTTTATAGGAATTTTTGACCACTCTTCCAGAAGCGCATTTGTGAGGTCACACACTGATGTTGGACGAGAAGGTCTGGCTCTCAGTCTCTGCTCTAATTCATCCCAAAGGTGTTCTGTCAGGTTGAGGTCAGGACTCTGTGCAGGCCAGTCAAGTTCATCCACACCAAACTCTCTCATCCATGTCTTTATGGACCTTGCTTTATGCACTGGTGCACAGTCAGGGTGGAAGAGGAAGGGGCCATCTCCAAACTGTTCCCACAAATTTGGGAGCATGGAATTGTCCAAAATCTCTTGGTATGCTGAAGCATTCAGAGTTCCTCTCACTGGAACTAAGGGCCAAGCCCAGCTCCTGAAAAACAACCCCACACTATAATCCCCCCTCCACCAAACTTTACACTTGGCACAATGCAGTCAGACAAGTACCGTTCTCCTGGCAACCGCCAAACCCAGACTCGTCCATTAGATTGCCAGATGGAGAAGCACAATTCGTCACTCCAGAGAACACATCTCCACTGCTCTAGAGTCCGACGTTTTGCATTGCACATGGCGATTATGGCTTGGATGCAGCTGCTTGGCCATGGAAACCCATTTCATGAAGCTGGCTACGCACTGTTCTTGAGCTAATCTGAAGGCCACATGAAGTTTGGAGGTCTGTAGCAAATGACTCTGCAGAAAGTCGGCAACCTCTGCACACTATGCACCTCAGCATCCGCTGACCCATTCTTTCACAAATGTTTGTAGAAACAGTCTGCATGCCTTGGTGCTGATTGGAACACCTGATTTTGATTATTTGGATGGGTGAGTACTTTTTTATACTTTTGGCTATATATATATATATATATATATATATATATATATATATATATATATATATATATATATATATATATATATATATATATATATATATATATATATATTTTTTTTTTTTTATGCAGACTCACTGGACACAGTGTACCTTTAGGAGCCAGTAGTAGCAGTAATTAGCTGTGACCACAGCAGTCAGTCAGACGTCAGGAGCCAGGCAGTCCACCACAGCTGATGCTGTCACTGTCTTGTCCTTCATTATTCCTGTGGATTTCCTCTGCAGTGGTGGCCCACCACTTCCTCTCATGGCCACCTAAATACAGGGCACATGTCCAAAACTGTATTGATGTTGCTTTATGCAGCATAACTAAACAAGATGATGGGCGATTAACCTTAAATAAAAGTAACCCCATCCAAGAATAGCAACAATGTTGTGTCTAATTCATTTGAATAGCAGCTTTAGATGTATTTAAACCTTTAGCAGAAAATACTTTTAGTCTGCATGTCTTTGATCTTTCACTTTCAGAGAATAACAGTTTGAGACAAGGCAGACAAAACACAGCATTCAGTGGAGAGTATTACTGATACAGTTTGATAATGTATGCATTACAGCATCAGTGTGGAGCAGCAGCCTGTGGTTTATGAATGTAACTAGAGCTTTCTGTTAAACAAACAGACGAAACCTGTGAAGAAAATCTCCACATCTCCTGTTTTCATCCCTCATTAAAACCCTCTGGACCTGCAGTGTGGACCAGACTTAATGGCCGCCTTCCATTTCTTTAATCTTTCAATTACAGTAACTGCTGCTTTGTGCATATTTTCACAAGGAAACATTAGAAGTCACCACTGATGGGTCTTGCTCATTAGAGAGTGTTGGAGGAGGTGCTCTGATTTACTAAACAAATACTATTTTCTTTTTTAATGTGTAAGAATAAAAATGATTACACATTACATACACACCTCTTTATTGTAAAACTTTCTTCTTAATTGTTGTCTTTATCATAAGTGCGCTCTATGACTTAAATTTTTTCATGCCCAAGGTTAATGCAGGTATTAAAATATAATATGAATATAGTCAAATGATTTATTACTCCCTATCCTGATACTTTTCACCGTGCACGGTACACCCATGGCATTCCTTACGGTCAGCGTAGTGCATTAGAAAAATATAATGTAGCAGTGACTTTTACGTGTCAACTATCCATAAATAACCATGCACATTTGGTGCAATAGAATGTATTTTTCTTGTTAATAATAATATCATGCTTCAGACTTTCACTGAAATACTAAAAGTAAACCTGACATACCTGGTCCACAGGTGGTTGCACAATAAAAATGTAACGCTCACCCAGTGTTCAGCACAGTCTGCTTAGCAGCAGCTGCCTATCAAAAAGTAATATCCTCAAATCGGACTTTGGTGTTATCTTTTGAAATTACAAAGAATCTGTGTCTAATGCAATAAGCCCAACCAAGTTCTGTGAACTCTTACCCTCTTTTTCCTCTGTCTTTGCAGCCACCGCCAATCCCTGGATCAGACCGTTCTGCCCAGGCCACTGTGTACTGCAGTTGGACTCAGAGACCTGTGAGTGCATTTCCCAAGCAGCATACAGCAAATGTGTATATACTTGTACACTTCAGTTTTTGTTAGATTACATTGGCAGAGTGGTTAGCCTCACTGCCTCATAACCTAGGGTACATTTTTGAATGTGACCTTGTGAATGTGAGCATTGTGGTGAAGTGAGATTTCAAGAAAAATTGTAACCTTAGCTTTCATTTGAATGTTATTTGTATATTTTTTTTAACTTCTATTTGAGCAAAAATAGCTTCAAAATAATTTGTTCAGTGTATACTGGCATACCAATTACGTCACTGGCCTTTAAAGTAGTAGTATAGACCATGACTATGTACAACAGGGCGAGAGGTCAGCTCTGTGTAGGACTCCTGTTCGGGGCACCTTTGTGTGGAGTTTATCTGTTCTTTCTGAATCAGCGTCGACTACACTACAGCGTCGATTGGACAAACAATGACAAAGGACTAGGAAAGTTTAGGCCCGGGCTGTGGGTTTGACACTGTACAAATCCCCTTTTCCACTTCTCCATCTTGCTTACCCCTAAACCCCCTCACTCCAATCTTCAGTCAGTTTTAAATACAGAAACACAATCTTAGGGAAAGTGATATAATCTTTTCAAAACTATAAAAGTCATTCACCCAAAGAAACATCTGCACGGTCAAATTTAAAACAAACTGTCAGGGAGTCCAGTGTCCCCATAAAACAGCAGCAGAGGAGGGGGAGCGGGGTCCAAT
This sequence comes from Taenioides sp. WSHXM2023, assembly GCA_029959045.1. Lineage (NCBI taxonomy): Eukaryota > Metazoa > Chordata > Actinopteri > Gobiiformes > Gobiidae > Taenioides > Taenioides sp. WSHXM2023. The sequence goes on from CM057095.1 coordinate 16,969,236, forward strand.
GGTGGAAAAAGAAGGTGGCGGGAGACAAGAAGGCAATGATTTTTCTTACGGAGTTTTAGGACTTTCCACTTCTTCTTAGTTAAACACAACCTCCCTGAGGCCATCCGGGCGCTCATGGGGTAGAACTAACTCCACTGACCATGCTGTCTTCTTTTATAGCTGTTAGAATTACAAAGTAATTGTCATTGGTTTACGGTCTGTTGACATCTGAGACAGCCAAACATGTGAATGTCCTTAAACTAGGTGTTTTAACAAGCTAATGGCAGAGTAAAAAGCACTCAGATCCTTAAGAATCAAGTGGAATACGTTTTGAGGTAATTTAAGAAAGTATTAGAGAGGTGTGTGACAAAAACAAACAACATTTATTGCAACTGTATTCTTAATCTTTATATGCAAATGGGAAAGAAAGATTGGACAAGAATGCTTGTGTTTTATTAAAGTAAGGTAACAGCCACATTGTGAGAGAGTTCTTTTCCTGAGTGACCGGACTGCTACTCTTTCATTCTCATGTCAATATTTCAATAAAGCAGCATGACTGAAACAAACAAAAAAAACATATTTCTAAATCTACAGAAGACAGTAAGCTATCTAGAAAAACAACTGACATACATTAGTCTAATTCTCTTGCCTGTCAGGAGACCTCTGAAGTGGATGAGGAGCAGGGGGCATATTGCCTGCTACACTCTAGCCTGTCTGTTTTGTGCAGAGTGTTGGATGGGTCTAATTGATTTAATGGGAGAGCGTGAAGTTGTAGTGTGAGCCAGGAACCGCAATGGTTTAGGCAAGTTAAGTGTTTTTCAGTACCTCACCTTAATCTTAGGCAGTCCATACATGAACATATACTCTGAAGGTAAGTGTACACACAAACATAGCAGCACACAATATTTGCCCCACAAATTCACACTCATTTGTTCACTGCAGAACACCTTGCTCCCTGCTAATGGTTTGAATAACACCCAGAGTGTCGTTTACCATCTCTTTAAACAGACACACTGGCAGCAGCAGCACGTGCTAATGCTACACTCAATGGTGAGTCTAATTACTTGGCCCAGAGATAGCTTTTAGCTAAATCACCACACCTTCTGAAGAGCCTGTATCAACAGTGACAAGGGCCTGGACAATTACATTAGCCCTCTCCCATCCACTAGGTCCACCTCTAACAATCAGTGTGATTCGTAACTGCTTCATTGTTGTCAGGCTTTTCTATGTTGGAGAGACAGAGACAGAGGCATTGAGAGGAACAGGGAACAAGTGAGAGGTGGCACAGAGAAAAAGCCAGAATGGAAATGTGCAAAAAACTAAAGGACAGTGAGAACTGGATAGTTGTCAATTGTGGCTTTACCTAATCATGTTTGTCCCAAGCACTGGTTGGCAGAGGACTGGTTATGTGATATCAGGAAGTGAAGTCTTTTTGTACTGCATTGTACGACCACAGGAGTTAGGCACAGTAGCAGACCACATAGTGTATGTAGGAGCCAGAGCTCCTAAGCACATTAGTGCAAAAGAAGAAATCTCATTCTTAGATTGGCCAAATGTAGCAATTTGAAGCCACTACGCAGTAGAGCTCACTCAGCTGCTCTTCAACTTGTATTGCTTTTTTTTTTTTTTTTTTCTGTCAATCATTTTAATATCCACCTAACTGTAGCTTAGTCACTGGGGAGTAACTTCCCAGTGTTTAAAAATGAGATTGCATGAAGCATAGGAAGAGTAAGAAGTTTGAAGATCAGGGTCAAAACATGAACTATGAACCCTTAGCCATATTGTAAGTCTAAAGAGCCATGAATGGAGATGTCTGGTGAATACCACAATACCTTGGAGAGACACTAAACATTGGCAGGAAGTCAATGAATGTGAGGTGCGGGAATGAACATATGTAAAAGCAATAGCAAGAAAAGATGTGTTAAACTTACCAGTTTTAATCAGCTGGTGCAGTGTAGTGTTCTTGTTTTAAGTAGAGTTTAGAACAAGCTTTATACTGTCTGGTCAACTTATAATTTTATTAAGATTATAAGGAGCATATCTTTAGCTGACCAAGAAGTTGCATGTGCAAGAAGAAGTGCAGTGAATTTTGTGCTTTGTTTGATCGTTTCTTCTGATTGTTTGGTTATTGTGGCAGCATGTGTGCAGTTAGAAACAATTCCACTGAGAAACTCTTTCCCCTCTGCCCCCTCTCCTGGGCCCATCCACAACACCCTGAGAGATCACCATCAGTCCCATCACAATGACACCATCACTGGCTCAGGGGCCAAATTCAGCCTGTGGACAACAGGCACTTGTGAGTCATGATGTTGAGTAATTTGCAAGTCCCTGCATATTTTTGGCTGGGTGAGTAGTTTGAATTCAGTAGTTGTTTGTATAAGTTTCTAAAAAATCAGAATAATCAGAAGAGTTTTGTGGAAAGTTTGGGATTTCAGTATAGCACTAAAGAACACAATTCACAGATTTTATGGAAAAAAAGACCACTTTGAAGATTTGCTGAATGCAAGTAATTTTTAGCTGTACATTTTTTTTTAATGTAAATTACATATATTCATAGTTTTACATTCTTGCACGCATACCTCAATGGAATGAGTGCCTCCTATTCAGTAATGACAGCTGGGCCCAGGGTGGGGTCAGGTGCTGGGGCATGGTGCTGGGGCTAAAAGGAGGTAAGAAAAGAGTGAAAAGTGGAGCGCTTTTGGAAGCACCTCTGATCGGCCGATGTTAAGAGGTGCTTGCAGAGGTCTGAGACAATGGTACCAGTCAACAACAGGAGCTGGTGCACCTCTGTTTCATCTGTGTGATACTTTTTGGCTCCCCCTTCACTCAGCCTGTCTCACTCACAGCTCTTAACAGTGCCACACAAAGGCTTGTGCCGGGTAGACGGGTCGAGAGAGCAGCATGGCATTTTAATGGCGCTGGAGAGATTGAGAGAGGAAGAGGAGGTGGTTGTGGGTTGGATAAGGGTAGAAGTAGTCCACCCCCATCATGCCCTGCAGTACACACTATATCTGCTGAAGCATGTACACAGAGTGTCATTGTGGGCTACTTTTTATCTGGATGCTTGCCCTCAATTAGATCCTGCTCAGTAGGTGAGAACAGGGGAATAGGGGGGCATATAGCAACTAGAGGAAAGTCAAACTATCAGCTGCCAGATTATGAATAGGAAGTGAAAAATATATTGTTTGAATACTAGATTGGAAAAAGTAAAATTTCATATCCAATTAATTTCCTTGAAGCATTTATGACTTTATGAGTAAAAACCTTTACACTAAAGTAGTAAAATCTTTATACTACATAGAGGTTGAAGAGAAAGCTATCTTTTTGCTGGTTTTGTTGGATGTATTTAAATATACTATATAGGACTAGCATGTGAGTGGCCCCAGTGCTGCCCACCAAAGCCCTCTGTTTACTCAGTTTTGTTTTTAATCACAGCAAGCCTAAACGGTAGATGTAATTTTCCACTCTGCATACACCTAAACACAAACACAGACACATCGAAAGATACACTTACACATTGACACTAACACATACAGTACTCTAGGCTTCACAATTACCCCTCAATTAGAGATAATAACATGACTACTTCCTGACCAATCACCTGCAGCCTGGTCATGACTCACACTGCCTCACACACACACACACACACACACACACACACACACACACACACACACACACACACACACACACTCGCGCACACAGAGCTTTTACAGTTAGCGGTGGATGTAGAAATCATGGTTATTTGGTCAGACCACTGTGCTCCATCGTTCTCTTGCTACTTGGCAGGTGGAGATAACGCTAGCCATCATTTTGTGGAGATAAATGTTAGCTTTTGGTGGTTTCCTGTATAGGCTGAGTCAACACAGACGTGTAGTTTTTCTCTGCTGTCACATGGGAAAGGTGCACTACTACTACTACTACCACACTATTTCTCTTATTATTTCGCTTCCTGAGCTATCATGTATAGGATGTTCTTTTGCCTTTAGTGGTGCTGTTTGTGGTCCTATTTGAATTATTAAGTTCTTACTGGACAATATATGAATGTTACATGTACACATTTATTTGTATCACAAATAAAACAAATAAATCTGTGTTTATTCTATATTTATTTGAAAAACTGTCGGTGACACTTTAGTTTAGGCACCACATATTAATAGCAAGCCTAATGCAATGCATAATGAGTACTTAATTACATCTTTGTTAGTATTTATACTTTCAATCCATTTTCATCTAAGGCTGTATTTTGCAAGTATTATGTCATTAACTATTTCTTCACATTAAAGTAGTGGAGATTACAATATATGTTTTTGTACATACAGTATACTGTCTTCATAAGCATTATTTAGTGTTTGATAAATACTAACTAATAGCTAAGTAACAGCTAATTATTATCATGCCAATTACCGCTTAGTTAGCGATTAATATGTGGTCCCTAAATTAAAGTGTCACAAAAAAAAGTTAAATTAATAAAAAGTAGGTTAGATTATTATCAGATACAAATTTCAGTGCAACAATACAATGACATTCCACACTGGGATTAATACTTATTGCATTGTGAGGCACAGACACTGTGTGCCTGCTGTGTGACACCACATGTAGACAGAGCCTGTGACAGTTCACCCCTGTGCTCATAGGATCACTGGTGCTGCCATTCAAAACATTAGCGGCTTGACACTATCACACTGGCTATCCGGCAGAGGCCCTTTCACACATAATTACAGGCTTGGGTTTCCCCGCCGCATGAACAGGTGCAGGGGGAGCTTGGGCCCTCTGTCTCCTCAGGCTTAGGGCCTTTTCCTGGCTCCAGTATTTATCGGGACAGAGAGGGGACGCCAGCACAGATAAATCATTGCAAACATTTAAATGCCGATGCACCACATTCCACTTAAGAACAGGGGGCTAATGGCTGCAAGATCCTTTCTCTTTCTGTTGGCTTCCTCTTATTCCCACCCTCCCCAAATATTGACTAGGAAGGGGTGGATTTCTCTGATGAATTAGTTGTATTAAATAGAAAAAATGCTGATTGGAAGAAAAGTAAATGGTTAAATGTAAAGTGAAAAGTGAAAAGGTAAATGAAGTAGTGAAGTAATTTGCAACACAGTTCTAATCCCACTGTCAAATGTGCAGATAATTTTGCAATGTTAAAGTAGAATAAATAAAATTATGTGCATAATTATTATATTATGTGCATCAACATTTACACTGTAACCCAGTTCCTTCTCCCTCCATCCTTCCTCACTCCCTTAAAAGCTAATAGCATAATTTGAGGAAGAATGTTCCCGGAGTTTCCTGTGAATCCTACTATTTGTCATCCAAATGACCTCTAAGTGCCTCCCTTCTCCCTCCTGTGTCACTTTCACTGTGTGCTGAAGCAGTGGGGAGGTTATGGGGAATAGGAAAGGGATGGGAATAGAGGTGAAGCGAGGAGAGAGTGGGAGAAATGTATCTCCGTCATGTGCATTCTTGTGTGTGAAGGGTCGGCAGCTTTGCGCTCAGCGGGGTGCAGAGGTAGGGCCCCATTACTTCCACCCTGACACAGAGTTAATATCGTAAGACAAGCTGCAACTAAGGATTAAATAGAGCTGGAAGTAACTACAGGAATAAAGAAATATATGTTTACTGTCAGAGCTATAATTACAGGGTCAAATATGTGTTTATTGTGCATGCTCCAAGCAGTTATAAGTTGACACAGTGCATGCTTTGACAACCCACTTTCTATTTGATTCTGTTTTGTACACATTTTATCTGATTAAACTGGAGTCAGGTCGAGGAAGGCCTGCTACACTGAGCAGTTGCAACAATTACATAAATGTAAACATCATTGTCTGGGATGAAGTTGCTGTGGGCTGCGTGCAATTAGCTGCACAGGGAGAGAAGCAGAGAGCTGTACTCACAGAACAAACAGACGGATATAAGGCCGCATTATGCAACACAAACTGGATCTGGAAATAGGTTCTGGAAGCTGAAACCAATTATTTACAAAAGAGATTGTAAGACTGAAAGTAAGCTGTACAACAGATGTTCTGTTAACTTATGATTGACTGTAGAGTGTTTTATTTTCAGCTTTAGTCAAATGAGTCAAAGGTTAGCGCACAGCTTTTGTATCAGTCTCCCAGGTTTCTTGTTGAAGTCACTAGATTACACAGTTTACATTATATGCTCAATGGTAATTTGAATATAAAATATGATATTTGTTAAGGTTAAGGAACACTTACTTGTCCCTGTTGGGAAGTCTACCCAACAGCCCATGTTCACAACTTCACAAGAACCGTATCTTGTATATTTGTGCCATTTTGTCTTACAGGCACCTCAACAAATTTAGAAAGTTTTTTTCTGTTTTGCAGATTTTTTTTTTAATATATTTTCACAATGAGTAATTGTTTTCTCTAGGATGCTGCAGGACAATGCGTGAAATGATATAAATATGCTCACAGCTCATTCTGCTAATATAGAAATAAAAATAATCTTATAGAAAACATGAGCTGAAGATTGCTCCTTTAATCTTTGCAAAGAATGACAATTTATGGAATAACTTATCTGAGATAATACTCAAATTGTTTTGTTGTACACTTTCAGAAGCATTTATGTTATTATAACTTACGACAGCTCTAAACGGGCCCCTTAAATAGTCTTTACCTTTCCAAACAAGTCTCCCCTGCTCCATCGCAACACCCTGCACCTCTACTCTCCATCACCCCCCACATCAAAGGCCATCAATCTCTCTCCGTACAGGGGGAAAGGCAAATATTTAGAGAAGGACCGAGTCCCCATAAATCTGTAGTAGGAGAGAGAGGGAGAACATGATACCACCTCCTCCTCAGCAGCGGGCTGGTCCCAGAGCAGTCCTGAGGAAGCCTAGGGAGGCCACAGGAACTGCAAAGGAAGAGCAAAGGAGGTCTGTGGCCACACAAGCCAAGATGACAGAATCTAGAAAAAAAAACCCTCAAAAAAACAAAACAAAAAGTACCTCTCATGTTTAAGAGACACACTCATTCAAACAAAACCACTCTCCAAAAACACAAAGTCCTGCTAACACACTGCATCGCTCACAGTGGTGGGACTCTCCTCCTCGGATCCTGATTTACTGCTCCTCTCAGTTCCACTTGGGTGAGACTCTAGAATATTAGCAAGTATTTATGCCCTTTTTCATTTGAAAACAATATGGCTTTCAACTATAAGGAAAGGAACACTGCAGTGACAGGTCAGGGTTGGGAGGTCACGGCAAGAGTAAATTGGGGGCAGATGAGATCTCAAACAAAACATGGCTATAGTTAAGCCAAAAAACACCCATGAAAAAAGAAGGTAGGACAGATTATCAGAAGGACACACAAAAAGACACATTACTATTATCAGCTCAAAGATTATGTTGAATAAATAACAAGAATAAGGTCAGGCATTTTGGCAATTTCACACTTCCTGGTTCTGAAAGTTTTGGTGAGTGTTGTAAATAAAATAATTGTTGAAGCATGTGCTAACTGATGCAAGTTGCATGCAAGAGTTTTGCATGAGCAAAAAGGCAAGTGACAATGTTTGTGTTTTAATTGGTGCTATTAAGTGAGGATGATGTAAAGTACCATTGGAGTGAGATGAGAATAGGTGATCAGACCTGGAGAAATCCTAAATGGTTGTGTCAGGAAGGGTTTCTTGGGGAAAGTACGACAAATATCAGCTGGAAGTCTTTGCCTCAACTCTTGTGTTTGTGTAGTAATTATTTGGTTGTGGGGCACATGCCTGTCCTCCTGCTCAAAGCTCTTTTGCATAATGTTGAAGCTGGAACTGAATTTATTCAATTCAATTGAAACATAAAGTACAAAACCAACCTTTTGGTGGCACAAAACAATCTTGAAATAGAGGTTAACAGTGTAGCAGAAGAAAAAATCTAAAAATGTATATATTTTTAAAATGTACCCAGAACAAATAACAAAAACAGTTACACATTTAGACATGTAAACAACTGTTGATGTGTACTAACAAACTGCTCAGTCTCTGATTCATCCTTTAATTCACACTCCCCAAATTTCTCTCACATACAGCATTGTCTGTCATCCTCTTCCATCATGGTAAGATTATTAGATTAGATTCCTTCCCCATTTTTTAAATTAACTGGGTGCATGTCACTTGTCCAGCAATTATCATTCTGAAAACAGATTTGCTCAGATAAGGTTTTTGTTGACATTTAATACATAACAATTTCAAGATTACTAGCCCAATCAGTGAAACCTTAATTTACTTAAGTGCCTGATGCATCAGTATAGAGGTCATTTAGACATGTACCCTGCTGTCATGTGTGAGGGCAGACTGAGGGATTTAGGCAGATTTGTTGAGCAGATTTGTGGAGCTCTGAACACTCTTTTGGGCTAGCTAAGAAGCAGTCCCTGGGGTGAAGAGCATTGATGGCTCGTGGCAGTCTGTGTCCTGCTCTCCTGATGCACCACTTGATTGACCTGTCAGACCCACAGGGAGCAAGCAGTGCCACAGAGAAGCCACATGCCTTAACAGAGGTCCCAGTGTCAATAGAGACATCTATGCAGGAGTTTAACTGAACCTATGCTGACAGATGTGCAACCCTCTTTAAAGCCACAGATGCCACATTCATGAGTGAGCAGCATTTCCATGGCCCAAAATCCCACCTTTGTTTCTGTCTGTTTGCTTTGTGGCTGTCCTCATTTCCATCAAATGTCACGTCTCGGCTGACTCTGTTCAGAACCTGTGTGTCAATAACACATTCAACATGATGTAATTCCTTGTGCATTGTGTCAGGGATGATCTGAAAACATCAATGATAAGCTCCACAGTGCATTTATGTATTACTAATAAACAGCATTCAGAGCCTGTAGTTCTGCCTCTGATACCACTGGCCACTCGGGTGGGCAGCCTGGCTCATGGTTGCACCCGGTCATTGCCTTTGCTTTTCCTCTTTGTGTAATTCAAACACAGTGAAAATGCTTGGGGGAGGATAAAGGTTGGGATGTGCTGGGAAGGGGCACCTAATTGCTTCTTACTGATCCAAATAGCACATCAGAAGTAGCGGCACTTGAGTGAAGCTCCTAAGAGTCGCCCTGGTGTGGGCCTATACCTCACTGACCCCCCAGCTTGACCCTTCATAGGCACACATATTCCACACACACCTCCTTCACCCCTCACCTTCCTGGCATATTGTCTCCACTCTTTAATTGGACCGATGTTGTCTATTGTGAGCTGGCTCAATGGCAGTGAAGGACTCCATTGTGGAGGTGAATGAGGCCAGGAGTGTTCATTAGGTGGGTCTCTGTATAAGGCCTTCTGGAGATAGGCCACTGAGAGCCAGGGGCTGCTCTGGGACCTCCGGAGTGGGTGAAACCACATGCTCCTCTCTCATCTTCTTCCTCTCCTGCTCCTCTGCTGTTGTGTCCTCTGCTCAACAGCCTGACGCTTGGCCCTGAAAGGCATCGCTCTGTTTGTGGGGAAAGGCGCTTTGTAAGAACCCTGAGGATGAATCGTCCCAAAAAAGAGGAGAGGGATCAAAGACAAGCTGCAGGACAAACACAGACCACCATCTCTGATGGAAACAGAAAGAGAACCAATGAGTCTTATCATTCCTCAATCTGTATGTGGAGGCCAGCCAGTGGTGGTGGTCTTTAACCAAATACTTATTAAAACACTACTGTAAATATGATACTCTATCAATCCCTGTTGGCAGGATTCTTTACACATGCTGCTCACCCTGAGAGGTCAGTGTGTAGGTTCAGCTGCAGAGCAATACTTTATTTAATCTGTTTCAACTCAGCCAAGGCCAGTTCAGAACAACATTGGCATAGTATATGAGCTCTACCAACCACATCCTAGAGAGCCATGAAAATTATCAAGACAAATGAAAAAGAAAAATGAAACTATCAAGGTCGAGGTTTCAATAGGGCTGGGCAATGTTGTAGATTCCTCATATTGATCATTCATGAATATTTTTATTATTTTCAATTACAGTTGCAACAACAAACAACATTTAATTCTCTCAACATGGTATTTTATAAGGAGAAAGTCTGGTGCTGCCCCATAAAAGACCTTCACATATCCCTGGCAAACCAACCACAACGCAGTGGCAGGGTCTAGGGCTGTTGTATTCAAATTTAATTTTTTTAAAATATTCAAAATGGCTGGCAACTTTGGATTAATCTTTTGCTTCTTAATTTCTGTTTTCAAAGGACAAGCCCACACAAACGGACACTGTCACAAGCTTGGCATATTTATGGCACATATACACACTATTTTCTTCAGATTCATTACAGCAAAAAACAGTTTTATGAGCTTTATCTACTATAGGGCAAATGAAGCCAGTTTGATTGTTGTTCCAGTCACTGCTTTTTTACTGAGCTCTCTTCAGAAGTATAGCAACTCATGATTTTTCCCCAAAACTTGGCCTTTGTTCCCTTGTCTATGTTGTTAATGTTATATATCATCATGATTGAGGTTTGTATTTTATTACTGGCTAATTAGAGTCAAAGGCAGCTGATCTAGGCTTTAAAGAACCTATCACTAGTTCACAAGGTTATATAATTCACAATTTATAAACTGTATTAAATAGAAAATATGCACCTAAATTTATATACCAAATAATATAAAAATATATATTTCAATTGAAATAAATTAAGCACAAAAGACTGCATATCATTAACCTTAACTTTTAGTCAAAAAGTCTAGAGGAAACATTTCAGTGTTGAAATGTAATGCCACCCTTGAGTGGGGCTGTTCCTTTTCTTATTGCAGTCTGTGGCACTGAATCGTTTAAGCTGCCACAGAGTTGACAGTTCTTGGCAGACCCCCGTCAGCCGCTGCTCGGATCTTGCCATTGGCTGAGTGCTCTGTTGTTAGCGTAGCGTGCCGCGCCTCGGCATCTGTGTGACAGGCTCAGCTTCACACTGACCAGAGCTCCTCTCAAGCTCAGACCCTGCCCAGTCACTGATGTCATCTCCACACCAGCCCCACACAAACACACAATCTCTGCACTCAGCCTCACTGCCTTCCGCTGTTTACATTTCTCCTTCTGCCCAAAAAACAATACTAGACATCTCGTTCACCACATGGAGTACACACACATTTGCAGAAGTATAAACACAGGCAAGCAAACGCTTAATGCTAATCTGACATCATCAGCATGTGTGTTGGGTTATGCAGGCAGAGCCAGGGTTGGACCTGTGTTACTGTGGCCACACAAAAACTATATTACTGCTCTGTAACCCGGCTGAGATTCCTAACAGGATGATTCATCTGTCTGTGCCCCAGTCCACAGGTCCCTGACTTCAAACAAACTGGCAGTTCTCTCCTCCTCTGCTCTCAAACTATTTATTTTTTTCTGTCTAAGCACCTAACGTGGAGTTCTGCATGGAGAGTGTAGGCCTATCGTCCATGCCCCAGTGTCAGTGCACATCTAGTTGTTAGTTATTTTAGTTAACTTTTGTTTTCCCAGGTGACTGTCCCCTGTCCTTTCCTGTTTAACCTGGACGTCTGCCACACATAAACATGTTGGGGGCTCCTAAGCTCTGAAACATGTCACAGGGAGAGAGGAGGGGGGCAAAGCAGTCCTTTAATAAATTTGGTATACGCAAACCAAATGAGCAAGACAGGAGTCATTGTACAGAGATGCTCTTTAGCCAACCTCAGCAAACAATTATAGCACTAAAATACCATCTAGTGTCTACACAGCTGGTTTTATACCTTGTTTACATTTGGTGATGCTTGCCAATATACACGGTGCTTTATGTATCCCTTGGTGGATCTACTTAAGCATATTTTCACTTTTTACATTGATGCAAACAGGTGTGATGATTTGAGGCTTCTCTCAAAATCACTTTTGAGAAGCAGTGTTGGTGAGAATTTATTTCAGTGGTTAAATCAGGTATTCCCAAACCTTTCCCACTTATATTTATTTGATATGACTGCATAATTTACACTGGGCCTACGTGTTAAGATGAATGTGTGTTTTCTGCAAAGGTTTATGGATTGTTTTGCCACTTGACTTTAGTCCAAAGCTAGTCTGTAGCAAGCATTAAATGAAAATATTTTTTATTCCTACTTAACAAATGAGATCCAAAATGGAACATTAAAGGAGACATATTTATGTAAAATAGACTTTTATAAGTTTTTAACCATGTCTTTATTAACTTAATCAAATTAATATTATCTCCAACTGTCTCTGCCCACTGACCCATACTTGCGTTTTTTTTTTAATAATTCAGGCTTCGAGTCATACATGTAGGGTTCAAAATTGCTATGAAGATATGGTTCAACAGTAAAAAACAAACCTGTGGAGAGGTGGAGCTTCTCAGTCCTTCAGTTCTGAACAGGAAGTCAATGGATCTGTTTCTATCATTAGGATGTTTAAAATTGATATTTCTGCTTACAATCAACCAAATGTAAAATGAATTATCTTTACATGTAATACTTGTAAAAAATAACACGTCTTCTTTAAAATATCTACAAATAAGATGGAATAACAAACTACATTCCGACAGTTGCAGTGTGAGACCATCATTTATATTACATTGTAAAGAAGCCAGGTCCACAATTTTAAGGACAGATTTGGTGAGATATAATGAATTCAAGATCACAAACAGAGACTTGCCGCGCCCATCTCTCTCCTGTGAGACACGAAGAGAACCACAGAAACATCATGCACAAGGACCACACAGTCAGAGCTCACCATTCATCAGACTGAACATATGCTTATGGGCTGGTAATGAGAAGATGGGTTGGTAAACAGTGCACTAAAGGCTGTTTTCGCTCATGTGACAACCATAAAAGTATATCATCATGTTCCAATCCGAGAAATTTATTGGCAGTGTTTAAATCCTACCTCAAAAATACAACTTAAAGAGCTGCATGACAACAAACTCAAAATAGCTATGTATGAGTGAATGAATGTGCACTTAGAAGTACCATCATGTATTTTTGAATTGCAAATTAGATAATATTTTCAATGATGCTATAGATAATGTAAAATTCTCCAGTTTACTTTATCTGTCTCGATTGGCACCGCCCTGTTTACATGCTGTTGCTGTGTCTGCCTGGAAAGGGAGGAGGGAGGCCTGGGCACTAACCTCAGAGCGCAGGGGCATGGACTGAGACAGGCTGATGTGTGAATGTGGGTCTGCGGTTGGACTGAAGTAAGCGGTGTTAGCCCAAGCTGAATAAGGTCTGTTTGATACGACTTTCACCATTCTTTTCTAGAAAAGTAAACAAGTCAGTCAGTTTATTATAAAGTTATCATATTATGCTATGTGGTTAGATGTATTTATGTTTTATAATATGGAAACTAGTGTGCGTGTCACAGTATTTTTGTTTTATTTTACAACAACTCTTTTCTGTTGGAGGCATCTAACCAAAATAACCTACCCAAGTCTTATTGAGACTTGAAGAGAATTAAAGCTTAGCTGCTCTTTACCAAGCATGCACTAAAAACCTAAAAATTAGTCTTAATCAAAGGAGAGCATCTGGGCTTGAAAGAGGAAAAGGAAGAGAATAGATCGAGAACAGGGGCTGAGTCAGTAACAGAGGGATAGGTGGAAGTCCAGCTGGGTCCTATTAGGATGGGACCACATGTGCCTGCCAGGGGGGCAACTGGCCGAGGGGGCAGCCAGGACCAAAGAGGGCAGTGGGGAGGAAGTGCTGAGAGCGATGGGCCTAGATCCAGTGAAGCTTTATTAGGGCTGTCGTCTGCTCCTCTAGACGGGGGCTGTAACACCTCCCTGCTGCTCTGCACACCCACTCCAGTCCTCCAAGCATCCACTGCCCCGGGCACTGCCAGGACACACAACAGTATAAAACTATTAGAAAGAGCAAGAAGGGACTGGACCACCCAGACACATGCATAATGGCAACCAGGAGGACGCCTCAGCAGTAGAGCTGCGCTGCACTGACAGAGAGAGACTTAGTGCAGCCATGCAGGCCTCGCATTTCTAAACTTCTTCTCCACAGAAATAATTAAACGCATTCTGCTTTTCTTGAAGTGTCATACACATGTGTTGTTATTGGATTAATTGAAATGTATGACATGAGCGCCTGTAACTGTCAGCCCCTCCTTCAGCTGGGAAAGGTGGACAAGTGGGATTTATTCAGGTTATTCACAGTATTCTGAAGTTTTAAAATGTCAAAGGTTTCAGTTTGTCTGAATCTGAACCTCTCTTGTCCCAACATAGGGGAAAACAGCTGCTGGAATCAAACTACTATCTTGAATGATTGCTTATGTAGCCTAAGGTGCAGATTGGAGCTCGAGAATGAGCCTAATGTGAAATAGTTGAAATACATTATTAGCCATTCAACATGGGAGTCTGACTCATTCTAGTTTGATCACCACACAAAATATCATTAAGCTACAATATTTTTTCAACTAATTGTTTATTGATTCTCCTTCATGAATTCTGTGTGTAAATTTGTAACTTCTGAAGTTCAAATAGACAAGGTCAAATGCAGTGGTTTTTAAAAACAATCTAGTTTATGAGCTTGAGTTTTTCTTGAGAAGTAATTATTAAACTACAAAATCTTCTCTAGCACAAAGATTTACTGAAGCTAGTGCTGTGCCAAGGTTATTAAAGAAAAGGGCTGCGCTCTGTATTTGCCTTCTGTATATGTGTTTGTACTGCCGTGGCTCATCACGCTGCTCTGACAGTCTCCTCTCCAGGTCAGAAACCCACAGCCCACAACTTAACAAGCTTTAATACTTCAGCCATTTAATCATTACAGTCTTTTATATAGCCTGCTGTCCCTGGACTTCTCTTGCTCGTAAAAAAAAATATTTGTCTTTCCAACTGCACTCTGAACCACAAAGTCCTCATGTTTTATTTTAGTCTTAGCAATAAAATCCTGTTCTTCTCGTTGCCAAACTACCTCCATCGTATCCTGCTGTTGTTCACTTCCTGCATGTCAGTGCAAGTGAAAACAATATATTTGTTCTATATTATTTTAAACAATATAGATTTTAATTTATAATTAATTAATTTTTATAATTCATTCGAAGTGTTTTGACACTATAATGTGATGAAATACATTCATCAGAAGTGAAAGCTTTAAAATGCAGATGCATAATGATGCTCAAGTGTTGTACTGGATTTTATTTTATAGATTTCATTAACTGAAACATGACTGGAAAAAACAGAACACAACGCTCAACCACAGCTTTTCTCTTTTCTCTCTCCCACATGTAGTTAAAATATTTACTTAACAAGTTCAAGAAAATGTTTTTGTCTTTTGGTTCAGATTATGAAATGCTGTAAAATATGTCAGAGCTTATCAGAGTTTGAAACAGCAGTCAGGCGCTACTGTGAAAAGTAATGCCAGTCCAGCTGGCTCTTATCAGTTGTTTACAGTGTCAGTAAATCCCAATACTTCTCTGTGAACAGGAGCTTCTCATTATTATTATTTGGTAACACAATTGTGCAGGTGTAACAAGTAATGGCAGAACAGCGCCCACTGCAGCCAGTAGGTGGAAATATTTGAGGCTTTGTCCTGTCCTCAAAATTGACTTGTATGTAGTTGCCAAGAATTGCTTACATGTGGTTACAATCCGTTTTCCACCTTTTTATCCAACATTTAATGTCTTTTGCTATACATAAAATACAATCATTTGCATTTGTTGATAAATGTTGTTTTTCCAGCTTCCAGCATGCAAAATCTTTACCTCTTGGAAACAGCTTTAGCCAATTTATTTTGTCCCACTAATAAAAAAAAAAATCATACATCACAAAGTACATCAAAGGTTACACCTTCAAAGTTTCAATGTTTGTTAGGCTAGAGTCTTCCATGTCTGGGTCTACTAGTAGTCTCTACCTCCGTGCTGTCAACACATTCACTTTTGCCTGTCTGAGTGTCAGATAAGCAGCATCTCGTGCCCCAGTGCATGATGAGCGATGGATAGGTCACCCTTGTGCACAGGAGTCACTGCCTTTGCCAACTTTACAACACATAAAGCTTTAACTGAACATGACACCAACATATGGAAAAATAGCATGCAGGACCAATTCAGTCACGGCCCAAGCCATCTGAAATGAATGTTCTCGCCCTCATGTTGCTTGATCTTGTTGATCCATCCCTTCTCACTCCTGCCAGGTTTGAATTTCCCCTCCTCAAACACATTTTGTCATCCATGTAGCTATGGATCAAAGCTGTTTAATTTCACAGTGCTTTGGACTTATACAGGCCTACAATGGAGATATATGCGCTGTAAAAGAAACAGATCAGTACATCAAAGTGGGATGTGGACAGTGAGAAGCCAGTGCAAAGATATGAAAGATTTTAGAACTATCAAAAGGCATAGACATGTGCACTTCTTTAGTGAATGTGGAATCAAATAGATAGGAGGATTTTGTGTCTAAAAATGTTTAGGTTTAGAATCTTTTAACAGCTATGGCTCCTTTTGGAAGTGTCAGCAAACCAGCTTTCTTTTATAATTGTTGAGCTCTACAAAAGAATTTCACTGGCTATGGCAATTTCTGTGCTCTGCTTAACAAGTGTTGGGATGGCTTAATTTCATTTCCTTACGCAGGACACTATGACATTTTCTTCTTTATATTCTCTTATGCACTGAACAAACCCTCAACATCTTTTAGTTAGGACTGTAGGTAAATTTGCCTCTATCATTGTTTCTACCAAAGACCTTTTGATATAAACAGGAACAAATGCATATTTTTTCTGATGTAAAGTATAGCCATCATATTTGCTGAATTTGCATGTGTTTGCTTTGTGACAGAATATTTAGCCCACAAAAGGGCTTTCTCCTTGGCGCTGTGGGGCATACGTGCCCATTAACGCACACATAAACACACATAGGTTGGCGATCACTGACCACCCAGACTGTGCCCCTGGGCCCCCACCCTTCACCTCACGAGCGAAAGCCGAGAAAAACTACACCCGTACTTCCGCTCTCCTGCGCCCTTCGTTTAGCTCCTCGTTTCCTCCCTTCCTCCCTCACTGCTCCCATTCATGTCGCAACAACTCATAAAGGAAGAGACTTTGACCTCTTCAGTTCAATTCTTCAAAAGTTCCCAATCTGATTGAGTCACTGATGTGTGTTGATGCCATAGACTGACATATTATAAAAAGGGTGAGGCCATTAAAATATTTATAATAATAATTTTAAAAAACAACAACATTAAAATAAGTGTGTATTTTGCATTTGAATTAAAAGATGTTATACCTAAAATATTGCCTTTTCACCCCAGGTTGTAAAAGCATTTCCTTTTAGCCTTGTGTGTCAAACCCAAAAAGCTATCTGCAGTCACATGCCTTGAAGAGGCCAGTGACTTTCAGACTGATAGATACCCCTACTGTTTTGTAAATTGAATTATATTTAGTGGAATTATGAAAGAATTTGAGAGCAGTTAGA
Organism: Taenioides sp. WSHXM2023; assembly: GCA_029959045.1. Lineage (NCBI taxonomy): Eukaryota > Metazoa > Chordata > Actinopteri > Gobiiformes > Gobiidae > Taenioides > Taenioides sp. WSHXM2023. Next base: position 16,986,568 of record CM057095.1, read on the forward strand.
AGGACACCACACTGTTGCTCAGAGTGCTGTATTCAAAAGGGAGTCAGGCAGTCAAGGAAAATGAGGCAGACAACCCAAATCTGTCATTTAGTACCGACTGCTGAGCCATATGTGGGAGCAGTAGCAGGGGGAAGCCAACAGAGGTCAGAGGTCAGCTTGGATTTGGATTTCCTGTCTTTAGACCCCGGCAGAGCTCAAACACGTCTTCCTCACCTCTCGATCGTCATCTGGAGGAGTTCTGCTCCGCCTCCTCTTCCACTAACACACCTGTGTTTTCCTGCTTCACGTAAACATCACCTTTTTACTCTGTTGCATCTGGAAGCTGTTTATTTGGCCAACTTGGAAATTGCTGAACAATATTAAAGTATGGTGTGCATTTCTTGTCATTGTTTTCATTCCTGAGTTTGGATGAGCACATATGTTTCTGAACATGTGTGTTGATCCGGGATGTCCCACTGCAGCCCTCTTTATAAACACATCAGTTGGGCTGACAGTGCACAGCAGGAGGGAGGTACCGCCCAGAGACAGCCTGGGATGGAAGCCTCATAAAAAATCACTTCTAATTTATTTCCCTCTAAATTGGAAAGTGCACGCTCACACCTGACTAAATCATCACGCGTCAACTGGAGACGGCCCCCCACTGAACACTGCTGAAACCTGACCCAGGTTTAGCGGCACAGACCCAAGCCTTGGTCAGGCAGAGAAAACACACCGTCACGCTGTATACACAACCTTCTAATGGTTTCTGCAGATGTGCTGCTCCTGATAGCCCCTCCAAGGCGTCTCATCCATCCCACACACTGCTCACTGCTATAAGCAAAGGGACACAAATGCTCCTGTAGCCTTTACATGCCCTCCTGCGCTGGCTACTACCCTTTACTGTTCAGGCATTTAGTTCCATTTATTTTATTTTTACAGCTTTTTCATGTGCTCTTCCCTCCCTGGCATCATCTGTGACTGTGTCAGGAAGGTTCAACTATGCTGAAATTCCTTGCCTCTAAATCTGTAATTCCTAATAATGAGCTCTGTCAGGTCATAAAATCATCATAAGTGATAATAGTCCATAGCACTGAAGACATCATGATCATTTGATTAATTTCATATTCATTAAAATTTAAGTATGATTTTATCTTTAATCTTTTTAACCGTTTGTCACGGAGGAGGGGAAGACTTTGAGTGCCATCATGTATATTAGACACTGCCCAAAGTATAAATTCTGCATAGTATTCATTCATTCATTCACCTGATATTTTCTTTCTTTTAGTATGAATGTAATTAACTATATTTAAATGTATGTACTTTGCTATGTAAGCTATCAAGTATGTAGATGCACACTTAATTTTGTGTCAAAAACCCATTGTATACAGATTTCTATGTGCGTGTCTGCTTGTACAATCTGTGCTGACTATCCAGCCAGTATACATAGTATACATGCATGAGTATCCAAACAGCATGTGACCTTCACCTTCCCACCACAAATACTTCACGCCCTTCATTAACTAATGAACACTGTGACCAAGGAGTCACTGAAAAAACACAACAACAAATCCCAGCATGCCCTGGGAAAACAAGAAGAGGGAGAGAGAAAATGCACTGACCCACGTCCTGTACACTCCCACTATAGTCTGAGGAAAGTAAATATGAGGCTGATAGATGGAGCAGCTATGTGTTTGTGTTACCTTTGTAAAAGTTGAAGATATAGTTCTAATGGTGTGTTAAGCAATGTCACTCCTTGCATTGGGCTACACTGAATGCAGCAGTGTTTTATTGTATCTTACAAACAGGGCAGTCAGATGTTGAAGTTATTTAGAAACAGTTTACAAACTCATTGGGGTCGGGGTCAAAGGCCAGTACATCCATGGGAGGAGACATCTTGTTTTTACTACTTGGTTTTGGTTTCATGATCAATTTAAAATGTGAAAATGTAAACTAAACTGGTTTAAAAATAATACAAAAAAAGTTAATGTGGCAAAGTCTAATGGCAATGAGAAGTAGTAGTAGTACTTGAGAATCTGTGTATTTACCCTTTCATTCAAAAAATTAGTGAATGTTTTTTTTGTGTCTGTCACAGTCTTTTTCTCCCATCCTGCTGACAGAGAGAAGTAACTCTATCTCCACTGTCTTAGTGACCAGATGTTCACCTCTGTGTAACCCACAGAGGTGAATATCTGGTCAGGTAATGCACATAGATCCTCCTTACAAAACCAAAGCATAGATTCTCAAAGATATAAAATTATATCTTCTTTATAAGAAACTGTCCTTTATTTTTGGTTAGGCACAGTTATTACTTTTAGTAGCTTCATTTACAACTCCTGGCCATCTTTCCCTTGATCTCATTTTGCCAATTGTCCAAATATCCAAATTTTCGCTGGGATTTCTTTGTTTTTTTTTGTTTTTTTTCTCCACAACTGTGGTCAAGGCGACGCCTCACATACAGTGTACTCACAGAATATACTGAAGGCACATTTTTTACATCTTCAAAAACTAACAATTAAACCCCATAATTCATCGGTGCATATGTACTTTATTGTCTCTGTCAGAGCTCTGTACAGCTCCCTGGAGCGGTGACCCAGTGGGCTTTCATATCCCAGTGTACAAAGAGGCCAGGTGAAGCCCCTCAGCACATTACATAACACAGAGGAAGTCATCCGTCACTGCACTGAGTGGGTTGGCAGAGACAGTCTCTTTTCTCTCAGGTGCTGTTGCCACTTGTGGGACATCCCGGTGACAGCGTTGTAAGTGTGACATGTTTGTGTAAGCTGCAATCAGTGCATGGGGTCTGTGTGTTTCTCCCTGATGATTTATAGGGACTAATGATCCCTCCTAAATAAACAACAAGCAGGCCACTCTTCTGTCTACACAAACAAACTAACAGACAAACAAGCAGACGGGACAGACAAACAGGTGCGTCATAGCATTTCAGTGATCGATTTGAGAATCACTGAGGGCTTATGTAATCATTACCACAAGGCCTGCATTCTCTAGTCTGAATGAAAGCCTTGAGTTATACATGTGTAAATCCTAGTGTGCATTCCATCATGCCACTCCACACTGTTCACACGTGTGCCTCTGATGTGATATTGTTATCGTTGTGCCCTGTGCATGTGTGTGGGATGTAACCCAAGATGCAGCACCACAACACTGCAGCCTTTTCAAAGGGCTGTTTGTATTATTACAGCTTGTCCAGCTGCTCTGGACCGACAAACAAGGCTTAGAGCTCTGAGGCCCAACACGGACCCCCCACCCTAGGATCTAACCCCTGTGTCCCGGCCAGGCCCTACTCCGAGCTAACCTGCACAAACACATGCCTACATGTGGGCAAACTGCTAGCACTGGGAAAATCTAATGAAGCACAGATGGATGGGTGCAAGGACACAAACCTCCCTAAATCTGGGAGATAGACAGATATTTTCATATCATACTGTAGCTTAATTTGCAGCTCATTCTCGGAGACCAACCATGAAAAGTGTGTGCACATCTGTACACATCCATCCAAATACCTTCCTCTGGTTACCCAGACAGCCTTCTGAATAATATGTACTAGTGTTTTGCTTAAATACAGTATACAAGTACTTCTCCCACCGCTATTATTCCAGCGTGTGCAGCTCCTGGTCCTCCCTCTCTCCTCCTGGGGTCCCTGTGTGGCTGTATGTAACATCAGTAAAGCTGTCAGGCTCAGGCCAAAGTAAACAGGCCAGCGCTGGTTCAGGGATGTTCAGGGGACGATGTGTTTTTCCTTAGGACCCAGGGACCCTCTGAGACTCTCGGCTGAGGCCAGAGAGGGGCTGAGGGAGGGGAAGATGATCCTATTAGACACACACACTGACCACTCTTTATCCAGAAATCACACTTTGTATAGCTTATATTTTGTGTAATGTTTAATCATTAGTAATCTAATTGAAAAAAGGAACTGTATCGATTTTACCTGGTATGATTAAGATGACCTTTAATATAATGTAGTATCAAAGAAATAGAATTTTTCACATACAGTATTTGCAGAGTAATTGATTTCAGAACACTATGGTGTTTATCCATATGCTTCAGAATTAATAAAAAGCAGCTCTGATGCCATAGCAATTAACAGTTGAAAACACAATTTTGTATTTTTTAAAAAGGCAAACATCTTCAAAATGTCACCTGTAAACCCAAGAATAGACAGCCATATTATTAACATAACAGAAATAGGATGCTTTTCTGCAACTAGCCACACCAAAACCCCTGTATAGGTCTGGAGTATTGTGCAATAATGATTTGTTTTTTTTATATCAGATGTCATTCCTGACAAAGCCATTATAAGTGTATTGAATCTCTACAAAGAGTAAAGTGTTGTTTGTCCTCTTGGGCCCTGATAAAGCTGAAAGAAGTAATATGAAGTATACATGAGCCACTCTTTTTCTACTACAGCACAGATTTATGTTCCCGCAGAGCTATTGGGTCTTACCGAACTAAATCATAACTTGTGTCCTTGTTTATATAAAGTTTTCATTATGGAATAAACTCATAAATAAGATTTTATTTCCAAATATCTCTCATTGTGCAGTGACATTTTAAAGGTAGACTGTGAGTGAGGTTTTGGCTCCAGATACAGGGCTGGATTCTGAAATGGAAAGCCATGCAGCGCTACAGTAAAGGAGAGAGTGGTGTGCAGTAATACGCGAGGAGAGGATAGAATTAAATACTACACAGAGAAGTGATACAACTCACCCAGGTCTGACCTCCCAGCCCCAGTGAGCTGCTCCCCAAGAGGCAGGCAGACGACTGGTGCAAGCATCCACAAGCTGCAAATCAAACACACCACAACTGGAATGATGGGAGAATGCTAGAGAGATAAAAAACAACATTGAAAATACAGAGCAGAAAGATTTAGGCCAGAGTGAAGAAGAGAAAAAATACTATGTGAAAACAAGCCAAGAAAAGCATGTAGAATTGAATTAGGACTGTGAGTACCAACTATGAGGCAGGGCAGGCAGGGGTGAGAGGAGGAGGAGGTGGACCATTACTTACTGCATATCAACCGTTACATCCCTGTAAGTACTGCAGAGGAAACCACAGCACATTTAGCGTAAAGAGAGGTTAAGACCAGAATGATATTTACAAAAACTGTTTGTTATTGCCTTTCCTGGCTACTGTCCACAATCATCAGAGTTTATGGACTAGTGACAATAGAACTCCTCAATGTTGGGAGAAAATTCATATGAACTGAAAGGAAATGAACAAGAGCCAGAAGTGCATAGATCTTTAATCACCACAGGTCAGAAGCAAACCCCTTGTTTCAAAAAGACAATGTCAAAAAGTAGAAGAAATATGACACTTTTTTTAAAATTGCTGAGCAAAAAACAAAACAAAATACACAACAGTATTTTCACATTTGCTGACGGTGCAAGCGGAAATGTATGTAAACTACTACAGTGCTCTCTTAAAATGTAATTATATTTGTAAATTAAACACTGACTGTGTGCAAAATAGCTATAAAAGATTGGTATTAAAGGTGAATTAGGACAAAGTATAAATTAGTTCAGTTTTAAAAGTTGCCCTCTATGATTATCTTTATCTTAACACACCTTTATGAACTTTTCCTCTCCCTCCCGTTTTAACTCGTCTATTTCCTGATTCTCAGCAGCCAATGCTCTTCCTGTGGCTGGTCCCCATCAATCGCATTCTGCCACAATGGTCCATGACAGCTCAGCGACAGCCTCATGACAGGTCTGCCCCCCGGACGGCCAACGGGTCTGTACAATAAGAGAAGACAAACACACAGAAAATACACTGGGACTAAACTGTCGGCGCCGTCAGACTGTGTGGCCCATTCACTCCACACACAGCACCTTTCTCTGACAGAGCACCCATTCAACCTGCACATCAAACTTCATCAAGCACACCATTTCTCATTCTGGTATAACATGCATATTATTATTATGATGCATTCAGGTCTGTCACGATAATTACTATATGAAGAGTTAAATTGCAAAAACAGATAAGTGCCATTTGAAAAAGTCATCGCGGGCTTGTAGTTTACTTTTAGTGTAGTAATATCTTCAAAAGCCAAATGTATTTTACTGCTATCAAAATATTATTCTATCCCTTCTTGACAAAATCCACTATACATTATTGCCATTGATAATATCTCTAGAAGGTGGTAATAAAAAGAAAAAATGGAGAGTGTCTGTTTTTGCTATTGAACCCTTCATATCGAATTTCTTCGCAATAATGCAGATATTTTTGTAATTATAGTTGTAATGCAATACGTTTTGAGCTGTAGAGGGTTAAAGAAATCACTTTCATGGTTAATTATTAGTTAAAGTTAAAACTGTTATTTATTTGTTGCAGCTCATGCCTTTTAAGTGAAAATGACTTAAAAATTGTTCACTGGGATTATCCTGCTTTATTGTTATTGTGTCAGAGGCATTAAGTAGTTTCAGTATTATCATTTATCATTTATATTTTCTTCCAAAATATATCATGTTTCAAAATTTGTTATTGTGACAGTTCTAGATGCATTTGGGTGAGCTTTCTTTTTTTAATTCATATGTACTAAAATACAAACAGGACCAGAAATCAATCAAAATGATCCACTTACTTTTATAGAGTAACCAACCAGCAAATGACTATAAACTATAAACTATAAAAACATAGTAAACTGTTACTTACTTGGCGTCATTTTTTATATCATAAGAGCATATCTCAAAAGTTTCACTTTATACTTTAATCCAATGCTGATATTATTTTTTCTTTGATCAATAGAAATAAATCAAAGACTCCACATCCGCAAACAAAGGATATTCATAAGTGCATATGTTTGGACCGTTGTCATAACAGTTAGTGTACCTATGACAAAGAACACAGCAGTAACATTTTATAAGGTGTAAAGGCAAAGTTTTCACCTTTGTTGCAACTCAGTGCCTGAAAGTAGTACTGTACTACAGTAAAGTAGTAAACATCATTTCAGAAGATGTTTTTGAAGTTAGTTACGTGTTTTTGTGAAGGATTTACGTAAACAATATAACTTCCATACATTTCTACTGATTAGAAGTAGCCTTATAGTTCAATTATTAGCTCAATAATCTTTTCACTTGAAAACACAACACCATAATAAATCGATCTGAAATCCGACTTTGTCAGCAGACTCTACTGTTTATCCTAATTATATATTTTCAGTTGCCAATATGATGAAAACTGGTGCTAGCAGAAACAAATAACTTTTTTCCTCCATGTGGAATAATTTTTTATACTTTGATTTTATCCAGAACCTGTGAAGAGTCCCATACTTGCCCCATGCCTGAATTTGATGTCAAATATGTTGGAATAAATTGTGAGATGTGTACAATTATGTCTGGGTGGCACTTTGTAAAATGGCATGTGCTTACCAGTGTGTCAAACTGTGCGTTGGCTCTGTAGCGTACACTCCTCTCTTGATCTACTTACATGTGCAATATCCAACTGCCACTTAACCTCACTTTCCCTACTTAGCCATCTGCCTGGTCCTTCAATCCAGCCTTAGCCAAATGACTCAACTACTTATGAACAACATTAACCTTACCCCTTCCAAACGCGCGCGCGCGCACACACACACACACACACACACACGCACACACACACACACACACACACACACACACACACACACACACACACTCTAGACCACTACGGAGGGTGCAGTCTTGGGTAGCTTCACCCATCTTTGTATCTTTGTGTTAGCCCTTCTGTGTTGTCTTGGAGAGGAACAGCTTTTTTCTTTTTTTAATGCGATGACTTTATTTATAGGCTTTTGATCTTTGGTCTAATCATTTTGCATACAAGACAAACACAATACAAGATGAGATTTATTCAAATAAATACATATAGGCTATGGATTGTTTGTCATTTTAAATGTTTTGTATATTTTAACATCTTATGCAATATTTTATTTTACTATGCATAATGCACTGGTTCCAATTATTATCATGATTATTGCATTCTTCAGCCATGCAATGTAACCTAACCTATACAGGCTGCACATTGGTGACAAATAAAAAAAAATCATTCTCCAGAACAGACTTGGGCATTGTACAGCTCCCGGGCCACATACGGCCCTTTCGTTGACTCTGATTGTTTAAGCTCATTTGGAATTACAAAATAAACACATTTTATAATTTACCTCATGCGTGGACTAAAGCTGCATTGCTTTTATTTTAGAGGGGTTTTTTTTTATTACATTTTTTGTAAGGCAACCTCACTTTTTTATTGCTTAGTCATAACATATACTCTTACCAGTCTTGCCAGCTTGCCAAAACAATGCTATTTACTGCTTTTTATAAAGAAATACAATTAATATTATGCAGAACTGAGTCAAGCATTTTGGCCTGGCCCTCCACAGTGTTTTCTGTTTCTCATGTGGCCCCATGGAAAAAAAATAATTGCCCACCCCTGCTCCAGAAGGACAATGATCATGTGGCTCAAAATCCCAGTTTTAAGCTGTTCGATGAACTTCTGAAAAACAGTGTTCTGAATGGTAGCTCAGTATTGTGACAAAAGGTCTATTATTAAAATAAAACATTTCAGTGTTACTAGCTGCAAGACAAGGTTAACATTATTCCTTGTAGTCATGATAATTTGGAGCAATTTACCTGACTTCACCCTGCATGCTTTCATTGCCAAAGCTGTACATTGTTGTTCTTGTTCTGAGGCAAGTGAGGCAGGTGTGGCAGGTGAGATTCTGCACCAGGAGGACAGGACGCAACCTATGCTTTCCCTGCCTGTGCCATCTCTTCAGTTACAGGTATGCAACTTGATGCTGGCCTCACCCAAATGCCACACTCTTGAAAAGAAAGAAAGAAGTGCTTCTTCAAAGCTGTACCCAACTTCTTTCTCATTAATGAGTAAATTCTTTTTTCCTCCAGAAAGTGTATTTTGTGGCAAAAATCAGATGGACAAATGTCTTCATCTAATTATAAAACATTTTATTTATTGCAAACTTGAACCATCAGTCATTTAAGTCACCATGTGATGATTTGGGGTGAAAACTGTAGAAGGGTGATCCACCTTCTTTCACTTTTCTGTCTGAAAAAACGGTTCTAAACCTGTGCTACTGGTCAAATAGTTTTTGCATGTGAATACCAGTGATTCGTTTGTGAGAACCAGGAACTAGTTAAATAGATTAAAGTACTTACTTAATTTTTCATATTTTGAAAATCAGGTACACCAGCTAAAATTTATGGAACATGCAAAAATTTATGGAACATGCAAAAGTTGCAACTCTGAAAATATAAATTAATAGGATAGTCTTTTATACTCTTAAAATACCCTAACAATATTAGCTTGATTTGACTTTTCTCTCAGATACGCATGGCCTGTTCCTTCCTTATAAAGGTCTACAGGTCTACAATGCGCATGTCGAAACACCGCAGCATTGCCATCGTCTCTGAGCGTCGCCGTTGGTGGTGAAGCCAGAGGAGAGAGTTACGCGCTGAAGGATCTTGAGGAGGGAGGGGGCAGTTGAAGATGGTAAAGATAGAACTGGACGGGCTGGACACAATGTCTAATGGCAGATCCAGCTGAAAAAATAAAAATACCCAAGGAACACTAAAACTTGAGGGGTGAAAAATATGCGGCTCTGGCTAGAGGTCAGATTCCCCACCGTATCTAATTCAATTTTACAAACTGTAAGAAAACACGCTGCTGCTCTACCGACCTTGGGGACTTGCACTGCAAAAAACTCATCCTACGATTTTTGCGCATACCTATAATGTACGGCTACATTTGTATGGACTTTTTATGTTTGATGTTTAGTCACCCATTTTATCAAACGCAAAATGTTGACTCGGTAATGTTGGCGTGTGCCCATGGCACACATGGCTTTACAGATATGTTGTTGGTGGTCCAGTTAGGCCTGTTAAACACATTAGCCAGCATTTTGTTGGATCGGGGGAGTCCCATAGAAAGCGCTCGCGTCTCTAAATAAACATTAGTCTTAAAAAGTTTGCCCCCTCGACCCCAGCGAGATCACATTTCAGTATGGATAGTAAACTTCACTTTTATCGTGAGGGAGTCCGTACATTTTGAAAATACACAGTATGCCCTACTGCTGAAAATAAAGGCCTATACTGGACGTTGATATTGTTTACAGGAGGCTGTGGCTCTATCACGAGTATCGGAGCTGGGTTTCACTCGTGAGTTAATTTGACCCATGCATGGCCTAAACAACCAAGTGACCATAGCGATGCTGCACATGGATTAAACTGGAGAGCGGCCCAGACTTTCCATTTATCAGTCAAAGGTCCATGGTTCTCAATAAAATAAAACTTAAGCTTTTATTATTATTATTTATGTCAGAATAAAGGCGCGTAATACAGCATCTTGCACATGTGACTGGGGAAAGTGATTTTAACATCATTTAGCGCTGGGAAAGTGCTCCACACGAAACCTGTCTTTTTTACCTGAAGGCAAGGCATCATCTTTAGACTTCCGCCAATATGAATTAACTGCACAAATTGATTAAAATTTAGAATAATACTTTAACAAAGACACAGTGACAACCGATCATGCGCTGAAAGGATTACGCGCATTTGGGTTTGCACTTGGTAAATCCAATGCATCTGGATTTTTTTTCATAAAATATTGCAAATGTTGATATGTTAGTCCTGCTAAACACCAGTGACTGCGGTTAAAGGCTGTCCTATTTGGCTGTTAGATTTTGTCAATTAAAAATGAATGTCTCATGCTGTAGCCTATTTAGGCCATAACTTGAAAGCACTAGACACCACAGGCCTATCATTTCCCCTTTGTGTCTGTTTTCAAACTTTATAGCCAAGCTCGCAGCCTGTGCGCTGTAGCAGGTGGCTCAAAAGAGTGCGCACGCCTCACGGTGGGCCGCACATCTTCCAAAGTTAATATTGTGCTTTGAGAGAAGATGGGGAGTTCACTGTCTAGGCTTTATTTACACATTCTAAATTAATTAAGTAAGGAATTCTTGTGACGAACAAAAACACACTGAGAGCGAAGGTTCGTAGAAAGTCACTGTTTTAAAAAATGACACAAGCTTGTTGGAAATCTTAAAATCAAAACAGATTTGTTGCAAAGTAAGCCAATAGATAAATAGCCTAACACCGTGGTAATTTAGAATAAATAAAAAAGCAAGTGTTATGCCTGATAGACAGTATGATTTTTATAAGCCTATTATTGTAAAAAAAGATATGACTATCGTTTATGAATTGTATCAAGATTCAAATTGTCATCTTTCATCGATTTGTAGTTTACTGATTAATCAACCAGAACCAGAACTGGAGATTCAGGTTGTGTGATTTTATATACCCGATGTTTTCAATTGATGCTTTTTATTTTTCAGGATTTTTTTTAAACAATAATCTATAAAGTAATAATAAATTAATATACATAGGCTATAGGTAAAATATAGGCAGGTAAAATTAAATATATAGCCTGTATACTGGCTCTATATAGACAAAATAAATAAAATAGTATTATTTGAAATAATTTCAACTCTGCACTGACATGGCCTATTGTTTTAGAAACTATAGGCTAGAGTCTTGTGGCATGGGCTCAATGTTAAAGCGCATAACATATGGAAGCGCTTTGAAAAAAAAAAAGAGCCTTTAAAAATATAAATGTGCTTTTGCGTCTTTGGGGTCATTTGGCTGTCACTTCTCATCGCCCGCACACTTGTTCCTCTTCAAGTCGATGCGTTGTCATGAAGCACAATGACAGTGTTCCTGTTCTTAAACAGAACGCTTTTTTTGCGCTCAAAGTTGTGGGTGGTCTTCAAGTGACAGCAGTGCATAGAGCACAGTCTATAACGTGTCAGTGCAATCAGCATCAGCTATTTAGATATCAAATTAAAGGATTAGTGTGTGTGTGTGTGTGTGTGTGTGTGTGTGTGTGTGTGTGTGTGTGTGTGTGTGTGTGTGTGTGTGTGTGTGTGTGTGTGTGTGTGTGTGTGTCAATGCGCACCGTTTGTGGTTTAAAGACGAGATGTCTATTCCCTTAAGTTTGTAATTTTAAAGCCATGGCGGTGCGTAAAACCGTGCCAAATTCCCAGCGTGCGCCGAAGCAGAGCATGCGTACAATTATAATGCCTTTTATTAGTTTACGTTCCTGTAGTCGCTTAAATGGGTGTCTAACCACCTCTGCAAACGCTCCATGTGGATTTTAATGGAGTGATGCTGTGCGTAATAACTCCCAGTGCCGAATAAACTTCAATAGTCTGTTAACGTTTTTTTAGCCTCGTTCTCCCCGCAAATTACACAGTTTGTGGGATATCAATTAACACTGCTGAGAAGAAAATTATTCTTATTATATTTATCAACGGCACGAGGAGAAATGCGTTTGGACAATGGAGCTGCTGGTTTTGGTTTCAAAGAGTGCGCCTGAGCCCTCCCACACTTCAGCCTTAATAATCATCTGTCAAAACACCCACAAACAAGTTGAACCGTTTGCGCAGAGATCTGGTAAATAAAAGAAGCTTTTACGCGGCCTTCTGTTAAGAAACATGTGGTCCAACAATTCTGAAAAAGACCAATGGGCCCTGTTTTCTGAAGCCGGGCGAGTCCCGCTGCTTCTCTTTCTGAGACAGCACAGATGACATGAAAGCACAGCCCCAAAACACGGGCCTTTTGATAAGATTGCTTTTCAAACTTTTAAATGTGTGTGGCACAGCTCACACAGACCGCTTACTGCGTCCACATTCACTGCAGTGGACCGGGGGTCCGAACTGACAACATCAACAAACGAGCAGAAAGCCGCATTATGGCGGATTAGGAGCTCGATGAAAAATGCTGCTACAAATTAGCAACGAAAGCCCCCAAAAGACCACGACTAGATCCTTGTGCACTTTCAATTACGGACCTCCGAGGCCTCGCTTGTACCCTATTCATCTGGGCCCTTTGTGACTGACTAGAAAACGGTTCTTTACAAGAGCCATACAAGAGGGAAAACTTGCCCAGTGTTGCGTGATATTCATAGCTGTTTTACACACACCCCAGTTCTGGGCTTTTATTTAAAAAGGTTCGTATCAATTTGTCATTTAGAAAATAGAGTTCCAAAAATAAACATTTCGTTGCAAATAATTTATGAGCGTGTTTTGGTTCAACAAACATTTATTACTTTGTCATTACAACAAAAGGACCTCTAAACATTTAGATGTCTCTGTCTATGGCAGCACATGACTTTCACAGATTAACTCGTGAATAGAAACAAACAACAATTCAAAAGTTGAGAAAAAGAGAGGTACGACGTCTTTCAACAAAACAAACGTAAGCACTCAAATACCTGTCTAAAATGACATGGCATGATGTCACGAACCTGTTTGGAAACAGGCAGATCATAGTGGGATATTCTGGTGCGCGGAATCCCTTTGATTTCCTTATGTGCTTTTCAATAATAAACCTGAGTTTACCGTCTCTTTATGTCAACAATAGCAGTGCCATTTTCTCAAAACGCACATGAAGGAAACAATATAAATCACCACATATTATTCTCGTGTGTGTTATAAAGCACCCCTTTTAGGATGTCAGCTTTAAATAATAGGATATTAATATCCATTAAGACAAATGCCAAAGACCAAAAACAAGAAGACATTATCGTCCTCTTCTTTCTTGTTTCTATTATACACAAATTTACAATTATAAATAATCTCCTCTCCAACTACTGAAACTAGGAGAAGGAAAAAGTCTTCAGAGTGCTTGTCCTACCTTCACGCGATGCAACTTGCTCAGGGCTATTAAAAGTTTTTGCTTTTTTAAAAAGGGCAAGTGTTTACGTTGGGGCTTTTGCTAGTAAATGTCTGAGTCTGTGTTCCTGGTGAAACACTGTCCTGCGTTAGATTCAAATGTCCAGAGGCTGAGGCCAGAGTTGGTGTCAACATGGCCAAGATGTGCGCCTGTCCGCCTGGCTGCGCGCTGTACGCGGAGCCGCTGGAATTAGTCGCGCCGATGATATTGTCTATTGAGAAGGAAGGCCGGCTCGGTGGGCTGCTGTCTGTCTTAAGATGGGGCAAGGATGGGCTTAACTGGGGATAGAATGGTTTGGCACTTAAAAGAGACGGCAGAGGATGCGGTGCTGGGAATAGGGAAGCTGAAGGCAAGGTGCATGGTGAGGTGCCCGGGAAAGGGAACGAAGCGCTTGTGTGATGCGAGTGGTAAGGATTGTGGTGGAAGTTTTGTAGCTGGAGTCCGTAGTTGTATCCATAAGGGCCGTATCCAAAACCAGGCAGATACCCACCCGCTTCTCTGAGGATCTCATTGCTTTGGTGCCTCTTGAAACGTTTTCTTCTGCGCAAGAAGCTCCCATTGTCGAACATATCAGCCGAGTCTGGGTCAAGGGTCCAGTAGTTGCCTTTTCCTGGGTTTCCAGGTTCCCGCGGGATCTTTACGAAACAATCGTTCAGGGAGAGGTTGTGACGGATGGAGTTCTGCCACGCAGGGAACTTCTCCCTGTAGTATGGGAACCTGTTGCTTATGAACTCGCAGATCTCGCTCAGAGTTAGCCTCTTCTTGGGACTTTGCAGGATGGCCATAGTGATGAGCGCTATGTAGGAGTACGGCGGCTTCACCAACGCGTTCTTTCTGAGTTTGTTCTCGCCTACTCCAGAGCCAGCGCCCGAACTGGAGCCCATCTGGTCCGGGGGACACTCCGAGCCGCTATGTCCAGGGGAGGGAACGCCATCCACCGCGTTGTGTGAGTAGTTATCGTCCGAGTCATTGTCTAAGTTGAAGTCGTGTTGGAGGTATTTCCCGTCCTTCCCGGATAAATCACCCCCAACCACATCGATGTCCACATCCTCGGACAAAGCAGAACTGTCGGACATATCCGTTCCTAAAGTCATCCTTTGCTGCGATCCTCTGGCCCAGACTTCCTCCTGCTCTGCTCAGGGGCGAGCTGCAACTGAGACTGGACCTCCCCCTTTGCGTCTTTAGACCACCTTCAGCTGGACTCACACATGGCACAGGCGGAATGAATGAAAATGGCTCTTTCTTACTTGCGTTTCGACTTCAGTTCTGAACTGTAAAATTCTTAGCAGTTGTGGGTCTGGATTTTTTGTGCAGCGAGAACCTCCACTGTGCTCAGCAAGATGCCTCCTCCTGTCTCAGTCTCTGTCCTGGGGTCTTCTAACGCACGTGATTGGGCGAGTATCCAGTCGCACTGTCACACTGTCACACTGTCCACTTTAGCCCATCAAAGGTATTTATAGGAGCAAATAGGTCACGTGGTCCCAGAGTTCTCTTCACTCCAATAACATGATAAAACTCTATTTTAAAATTATGTATATATTTTTTCTGTGTGATGTTAATGAATCTTTTATATAAAAACATTCAAACAATAAATATTGCCTACTAATATAATAGACTGTTGTTAAAAAATAGAACAATAATTGTTAGAATAACTGGATTTATAAATAGCAGTAATACATAGCAATTCGCCTGTTTTCAACCAAGCAAACCATAATAAAGAATAGAACAAGCTTATCACAGGCTTTTAACCATTTAAGTAAGTAAGTTAAGTAACAAGTAAGATCTGCGGCCTAACTGACAACGTCGTAGACCTATAGATGAGCTAAGATAAAATAGCCTTGTTTAATCCAATACAAAATTTTATTTGAGTTGTTCATTGGTAAAGGTATATATGGGTATATAAAATAAATTTTTTCTAACTGCCCCTTAAAACTTTACCTGACCTTACGCTCGAATCCAAGCCAAATGGCACAGAGCTTTACGCACAGCGTAGTGGCACAGCTGATCCACACAATGCTGCTATAATAATTAACATAGGCGTTTTAGAGTTTTAGTTTCCAGAAATGCACTAGTTATTTTTGTGGTTTGTTTTTCATTATTTTTTATTTTATTTTTTCCCCATCCATTAATCCGTATCAGGCTGTTTCAGTCTTTGTCTTGAAACAATAAAAGGCTCAGGCTTATATAATAATTTATATATAAACTATATTTTGTTGATAACATTTATTTGGCAGGGCTACATTATTAAGAGAATATAATAATAAAATAATGTAACACGTTTGATCCAAGGTATTTCTGTTAGTGGCACAATAGCATTAGGCAATGCTTTTTGATCCCTTGGATTGTTTTTAGTCCTAAAGCGCCTCCCAATGGATGCGTTTTGTAAAGCAGAAATAGAGCTGTAAATTATTCCAAGGCTGTTTAAATTTGACCATAAAATATAAATGTTTTCAGTTTAATTTCAACCAAAACCACGCATGTTTTGAATCTTGCCTATAGGCCTATTTATTTAATATAGCCTGTAGCCCTAGTTATGCATTTGTGATTTTGTTTGCTTATTTTGAGGTGCACTCGTCTATAACTTTCAGGTGGTCTGTCTCCAAAAACGTGTGTTTTATTGCCTATAAATTCGGGGTCTTCTCTCCACAGACCTAGCCTGTAACTTGGCCTGCGGCGTCATGGCCATGAAGATAGATAAGTTTAATGGCATACTGTGGAACATTTTGGACTATGCGAAAACATCTAGGCACAAATCTGGGTGTCTTTAACTATAGGATTACACATTTATGTCAACTGAGGCTTTCGAAAAACAACCAACTTTTGTAAGACTAAAAACGCCTCTCAAAGCATTTCACATTCTCCCTATCTCACTGAGTGGCTGCCTGGCTGTATTTCCATTCTGCACCGCACCAACACAACTCCACCGACCACTAAAATTATGGGTTAAGTTTAAGAACAAGGTGAAGAATACAGAGGGCTTTTAACCTTTACTCGATTTGTTCTAGTTCGTTTCGATTGCACTGCAGGCTGTCAGGAAATATATGCCTTTTTAAGGCCATAATTTCTGCCCTCTAGTGGCGAAGTTATGCAATACATGGTAGACTTTCATACGTTTTTCCTCCAATTGTGTTTTAGAATCACTTAAAAACTTGACCATTTATAAGCCAACAACTTAGAGAAATACCTATGACATTATGTTATTTCCACCTTATTTAAATAAAAAGTGGTATTTATTCTCAACAGAATGAGCCAAGCTAAGTAGCATTAATCAACAAGTAATTCAAATAATTTGCAAATATCTTTTATTTCGGCTAGACAATTTTAGTTATAGCTGACTATAAATAGGTAACAAAATACAAAGAGCAGCTTTACACCCACATGTTGTGTATCACAAAATATGCAATGACCAAAAGAGATCAGTTTTTTATAGTTGTTTTCACATGTATCTTTCAAGACCCGAGGCAAAGTTGGCTTGCCTCATATACGAATTATTGTATGAGTTTATGTTGGTCAATCCCAGCAGCTGTTCCGTGTGTTCGGCGCATGAGGCGGTGCGTATTGGGGGCAGTGTAACCCTGTTGGCAGAACAGTACACCTGTGAGCCCCCTGGCGAGAAGCCGGACTGCGTCATAGTGGGAAGGTTTGGAGGCGATGTTGTAGTGGAATATGGGTACGAAATGTTAGTACTATTCCTGCTTAATATGTTGGTGTTTTGAGTCTGAAAACATGCTGATGGGTCCGTGGGAGTCACAGAGCAACCAGGGTTCATAGCGCCAAGATCACCTCCTCCTAGAGCCAACTGGGAGTTCAAATCCGCGCCTTGCCCAGGTTGTTGGCTGATGATGTTGTCAATGCTGAACATGCGCGCTTGACCAGGTGCGACCCCAGAAGCAGATGTTTGGTAATGGTGCAGCATAGCGGGATGCTGGGGTGCATAGCCCGAGCCTATCCCTGCGTAAAGTGTGTTGGGGTAGGTGGTTCTGGCCATTGGAGTGGGAGTGAAGGCGCTGGAGCTCTGCATATAGCCTGGGTAAGTGCTCACATCTGTGCGCTTGAACCTCTTTCTTCTCCTCAGAAAACTGCCGTTGTCAAACATGTCTTCAGCGGCGGGATCCAGGGTCCAGTAATTGCCCTTTCCAGGTCTGCCCGGCTCTCTGGGGATCTTTACAAAGCAGTCATTGAGCGTGAGGTTGTGGCGGATGGAGTTCTGCCACTTTTTTGAGTTCTCTCTGTAGAAAGGAAAGCGCTCCATGATGAACTTGTAGATTCCTCCCAGAGTAAGCTTTCTGTCTGGAGAGTTGGCGATGGCCATAGCAATGAGGGCGATGTAGCTGTAAGGGGGCTTTCCTCTCTGGACCGGCCTCTTCCTCCGGCGGCTCCCAGTGGGCAGATTCTCCTCGGTCTGGCCCAGAGCAGAAGCATCTTCAACATTGGGGCTGCTGCCTCTGGGCTCAGACTTGATCAGAATGTTGTCTTTGGAGTGAGGCTGTAGCATGAGTGCAGAAGGCGCAGGAGGCAGAGACGACTCCAAACTCACGTTTGGAGACATGACAACAGGACTGGCCTCAGCAGGAGAGTGTTGATTCTCTGCAGTCATGTTGCACATGCCAGAGTAATAAGAATAGTTTGCCAGATTCATAAAAGAAAATCTGAAATGTTACCCTCAGTTGAAATTAGAAAATGGCACGTGCGTAATTTACGCGTGACGACTGCTACTATAGACAAACGAACCCCTATCCCGCTGTGAGTGAGTCTGGGGCAGTCAGGGCAGGTGAAAGAGACGTGGGGCGTTTTATAATCCCGGACATATGACGCCACTGAGTCAGTGATGACGAGGGGAGAACGTCCAGTGCACGAGGATCTGTAAGCGCTGAAGCAGGGTAAATTTAAATTCATATGACCAAAAGTTCCTCCATTTTAACAATAAAACATTGTCAGTGGCCACCACATGTTTATCAGTGTTGGAGTGTTTCAGTATAACGAAGCCACTTGTGGCTTTGTCTATATTTCAACTCTAGCATGCAGCAAGGTTACATATACATTAAAATCTATTTGCTCTATTTCATAGTTTAATGTAGGCCTTGTAAACTATGTTTGAATTGACAGAATTGAGAATGAGACTTACAGATAAGGTCTTTCTGGCCTCTCTGTGTATCCAAACAAAACTGCCTCAGCTACACTGCATTTCTCCACCGACTAAAAATGAATAACTGACCACTCAAAACAACCAATCTAACTATAAAAGCTTTTGGGCCTGAAAAGTAAATCTCCTCGTCATTTCATTTTCATTTTTAGAGACTGATAATCAAACAGTCCATAGGCTGCGGAGGGGAACTGTTATCTTATGGATTTTGAAGTCAAAACACACCTCTGCAAACAATTGATATAAGGACAACACCCTTTAAACACAAGCTTATTTTAGACTAAATGGTTAATTAGTTAAATGGGAAAGAGAGACACAAATAAGATGCGGTTGGCTAGCTTTCTTTACAAAAAAGATAATTATATTGTGAGTCCAAAAACGTATTATAATTATAAATTAACCTTAATTGTACAGCCATACCATCTTGTATAATACCTTACGGATTGGTGTACTTTCATTGTAAAGAAAGGAGAAATCCAGATTACCATCACTCTATAATTATGGCACATTGGTTATCATAAAATGTACAAACATTTATCTGAATGTCTGTAGTATATATATCAGAACTGTGTTCATCAGACATATTTCAAAGGAACAAATACAAACTTTAAGTAGTTTCAAAAGTTAAGGTGTTAACTTTGGGTGGACACAACTTAAGTATGCAATTCATGAGTTTTTAAATTATTTCCACTGTATCGGACATCGTACGGGAAAGGATCAACTACTTTTCAATAATAATAATTTTAAAAAATAATAAGTGGAGAAAGACCAAAGTGGTATAGCACAATTGATTGTTCTTGGTCACCCTAACAGATGCACACACAGACTGATGAGTCTCGGCCACAGCTCAGACAGTCCTAAGCTCATGGAGCTACTCACAGCCAGTGTCTAACAGCTTCAGACAGGCGTGGGAGCATGGATGTATCAGAGAGGATCTGCCCTCGGAGCTGCCAGGTCAGGCAGGACAAACAGGGCTCAGGCCAGGAAACGGCCTCTGCCTCAGGGCCTGGCCTCCTGATAATCCCCTCTCACTGCCCCATACCATAGGCACTACTTCTGCACACCTCTGTCAGATACTCCACAACAAGACCTCATCACATATACTGTACAGTGTAGTGTAGTGCAAGTGTTCTGCAAAGATACAGATTACATGGTTACATGTTATATTTTTGTGTAAAGTGACTTAATTTATAAAGACACTAGAACTGCTAATGGAAGTATATCACCATATTTTAGACAACAATGATGACATCTACTTTGATAGATAAAAAATTGGAAACATACATTTTTTGAAATTTCAAACAATTCAATTAGTGTAATAGCATGCATTGTTGATAAAAATTAACTGGGCAGATGAAGTTGCTGAGCAAACACCTCACTTCGCAAAAGTGGCTCTAGGGCTGAGAAAGAGGGGGCATGAGAAAGACAGGGGGATAAAAAGAGGGTGATCCAGAGATATAGGGAGACACACAGGAGAGAGAGGGGACCTTTTCTTGCCCAAGCTCATCAAGTACGGGCCAGGGCTCCTGAAAACGCAGGGATTACAGGGTTCCACCACTGTACGGGATGGGGCCACCTCTGCTTCGTCCTGCAGTGCACGCTACACTGCTCCACTAAAGCACTGCACATGGTTCTCACACACACAGCTACTCACTCATGCCTGGTGGATACTGGACTTTCACATCAATCTGCACATCTATAGGCAATGAGTGAGTAAATAAAAACAAAATAAAAACTATATCGCCTCTCTTGCTACAATGTGCTGACATATTTACAATTTCAGTATAGACATAGTAAATCTAATCAATCAATCTAATCTAATAAATCTAAAGATCTGTCCCCAAGACACCTTTTTGCCGTCAGCAACATGACCAAGGATTTTTGTCAAAAACAGCGAACATCAGGTCAGGTTTATGTCCCACTGATAAGCATATTTGTAAATCTTTCGGAATGTTTAGTAACAACTAATTGTACTGATAATGCAGTGCCAAACACACAGAAATTTGTGTGCACGCTTTATGTTGGGGGATTCAAAAATATATTGGCGCAACCATGTGTTTTACATTTAATCTTTTTAGCAGTCTATAAAGTATTTGTTTAATTGTATTTCATTATACACTTTGACTCTTTTCTGCCAAAGATGAAATGAAGAGGTAGCATAACAGAATAACTGAAATATTGAAGTTATTTTTAACACAGTAGGCTTAAGTACATGCCCTAATAATAATAGATTTTTGTTGTAAATTCTCTCTAAGTTTGTGACATTCTTGAAGAACTGTGTGGACAGCCAGTTGCCGATCAATGATGACTAAAGGTTTACAACAAATGGGTAGGCTATGTGGGGAGGGGGAGCTGAGGGCGTGTGTGAGTGGTGTCAAATCATGCTTGTTTTGAAGAGCCATGGGTTTGTTCCTGAATTTTACATGTACGACTACAGAGGAGGTATCAGTGAGGTCATAGTTACAAAGATGAATCCTTTTACAGACGTCAGAGTTTCGGAGAACAGCAGAAACAAGGACCCGCTTTGAGACACTATGAAGTGTCTTTCAACGTGCACTTCTCAGCCTTTCACCCCCTTCACATCAGCTCAATTGTGTTTTTTTTTTTTCCACACTAATAGAGGAAAATCCTTGTGGCAAAATGACAAAATTGGCAAAACGTTAATGAGGAATACAATATGAACTATGTAGCATAGCCTAAAATTTCACCTTGGATTCCAACAACTATTTAATCACTAAAAGATATTTCTAAGTGAGGAGAGATTGACAGGCGGCACACATGGCCCACTGTTGTCTTATTATTAATTAAAGATTTATATTATTATGATAATATTGACATGATACGGCTAGTTTTTACATAAAATAGACCTTATAAGTCAGACATCTATCCTGTCATTGTGATCCTCCTATTTACATCCACATCCACTAATGCTTTTGTCAAAACAGGTGGGATCAGCACATAATGACTTGTACAAACAACTAAAAAGAAACCTTAAGGAGACTGTTTCCTGGACAATATAACTCTATTAAAAGTCAGACAAGCCAGAAAATTCAGCTGAAGGAAAATGTTTACATCTCTTTAATGGCTGCATTGTAGTCCACCCTTTATTTCAGATGTGTCACCAGTGCTGGATTAGCTAAAATGTGTCTTTAACACTAAATTGGTTCAATTTATTGAATTCATGGCACATCACTTAGCATAAATGTAAAATGAATTAACCTTGTCTTAAATTAATTAATTAATTATGCATGTAAATATTTATCATGATCTTAATTAATCACGACAGTAGCATTGAGGCGGAACCATACATTGTGGAATTGTTTCTGTCGAAATAAAAAAAAACGCCGTACAGGCGGGTTTCTCAAACAAAGATGGCGTCTCGGCGAACAACAACAGCACCCAGGAGTTTGAAAAGCTTTTCTGCAGATACTAAAAGGTTACACCAACTGCAATGTCGACTTCACTTGGTTTAATTTTATGATTTTATTGTGGCGTGTGTGTCGGTGGTCTCCGGCATTGGTCTCACCTTATCGCGCTAGTGCATAGTTATATTTTTATGTGAAGTTAAGTTAGAGGCATACATTGGTGGCATTAAAGTGTGTGTTCAATTTTCATTTCAGTTCTAAGGGCGGAAATGTTACTAGTAAGGCTAACAACAGTGGCAATGAAAAGAAAAGTGTTAAATGTAAGTATGTAATATCATTTGTTGTTCTGCTACACTGTATAAAATATTTAAGTGTCTACTAAAATTCTGTAATATTATTAAAGTGGTGTTATAACATCATGTTTTGTTTTGTTTTTTCAGCAAGTGGGACAATTGTGAAATCACGTTATCTTCAATCTGCTGAGAAAACCACTCTTTCAAAGGTTGGCCTGTTAGTCTGACAGTCTACATCATATAGTGTCACTCAAATCATGGAAATAACCAGGCCCAGAAATATATTTTACTACATTATTTTGGTTGGGTTTATTTACAGGTGTATATTTTCATTTACAGAGCAATTCATCAAACAATGAGTCTATGCCCCCTCCTCAAAGACCAGCTTCACCTAAACCCAGACCAAAAGTGGGCACACCCCCCAGGCGATCAGTTGTCTCCCAGGCTCTCGCAACTTGCAAGTCCCTCATAATAAGTTATAATGTTAAGTTTATTGTTCTTTTTTTATTTACTTAATTTTTTAATGTCTTTACTCAACACTTATTTACAGCAATCATGGCAAAAGAAAATGAACCTTCCATTCTTGAAAAGTATGTGATGCAGTCAACATTCTCAGATGGCCATTGCTTACGTCCAGATTTTGATATTTCAGTAATTAAAGGTATATCATATTTCTTACACTGGGATATGTTGCACTATTTTATGACACATTTTAATCTACATTTGTATAGAAAAAAATCCTTCAGAGAATTTCACAGAACCTGAGCGGAACCCCATTCCAGAGAATGACAAAAGGGTAACAGAGATGCAAACATTGTTGCTGGCCTATCTAACTGCTAAGGTAATTCCAGTCATTCAGTAGGATGATGAAGAAAACATATTGTAATGTTTGCTATGCTGACTTTCTTTTAGATGGAGAGCAATACAGCAAAGCTTTGGGTAGAGGCAGAAACCAGGATCCTTCAAGAGCTGGAAGAGGAAGAGGCTCTGCGTATTGAGGTTTTGGATAAGAAACGCCAGTATGAGTTAAAAGAGAAGAACAGACTTCTAAACGAGCTGTTAGATGTGCAGGTTAGTTTATTTTTTTGTATTACTAAATTATTAGTATGTGCTGTGCCTTCAATTGATTTTTGTGCACAACAGTTCTCTGTCTAGTTTTCGTCACAAAGTAAGTGTAACCACTTCCACCCTTATTAATTAATTTACTTATTTAATTTATAGTATTTTTTTTTTTTTGCAGAGTTCTAAGTAAATATTTTAAGGATTTTACAGTGGAAAGAGAGTCATGACTATGCATGATGTGAATACTTTGAGGGACACTTATGTGTTATTAGAAATGTGTTTTTGCTAAGCTAGAAATGTGTTTAGGTTTTGTTTTTTTCTAACCTTATAGGATTGTAATTGTTGTGGAAGTGATGACAATAACTGACCTTATTGAATAAGTGACCATAACTACCTAAGGCTATGTGACAGTTTTCAACAGTCCTTTGATGGCTATTTTTTCACCAGATTGCCTCACTGACCCCTATAGCAGAGGCTGCCACGCAGTTCACTGAAGAATACAAGTCCTTTGCAGCAGCTGTTGATACCACACGTCATGAACTGCCTGTTAAGAATTTCTACATGAACAGAGAGCGGAGGGATTTTCTAGGTTGTAGTTTACTGTTAAGCAAATATGAACTGAAGGATTATGTCTGTGTTGAACCAATTACCGTATGCATTTTATGTGAATAATATTCAACACTTCTTACAATTTATAGATAAAGCAGAATCCTCCCTAAAAGAGAGTGAGAAGTTGTTTGAAGAGTGCATACATGGGAATACAAAGGACAATTGTACTTCTCTAGAGATTCTTAAAAGCATGAAAACCACTTCAAAGGATATCGGTCAACAACTTTCAGGGTAAGAGCATTATATACTGTTTAGCAACCTGACTTTTTTTGTTAAAATACTGTAAAAAATATGAACGCATTTCATGCCAAATACTGACTCCCTGGCTGCAGACTTTTAAAATGTCTCTTGTTAATGCTGCAGAGCATTTTCGGAGATGCTGGAGTTGTCGTCTCTGATCTGCCGACAAACCATCCATCTTCAACAGGTAGCAGAAGAAGAGCAATTAGGAGCTGCTCGGACTCATAAGCTCTTCTGCCTTAAATGAGTGGATGCACTGACATACTTTGGATTTGCCAGACTTTTATTGATTTTTGGAATAAAATTTTCTTGAAATGAGTTGGTGGCATTGCAAAAATTATTTTGAAAAAAATGATCAACTTTGGAAATGGTATAAATATTTGACATCATATTCACAATATTTTTTTGTTTGTTTCTGCTATAATTGTAATTCTATTGAAAAGTGAAAACAAATCAATATCTTCCATCTGACAAGAAACTCTTATTGTTAATAATATTAATCGATAATTTAGACTCAGGTATTATTAATTTCAGGTTTCACATCTAATTCTTTAGAAATTATGCAAAAAATAAACAAGATCACAAGAGACTGGAGTAAAAATAAAAAGATTTCATTTTTGACGGTTCTTTTCCTGCCGGCAATGAGATGTATCTGTATTTTTATAAAAGCCAACTAGAGAGGAAGTCCGATATCTACAGGGCGGATGTGACGTCCATTGATCGTGTTTTTTTTCCCCCCCGACAAAACAAATGAATCGTAGGAAGACACATCAGTCATTGTGAGTCCCATTTATTAATTTGAAACCTATTCGTACACCAAATTAAACTATAAAATATCTAATCTAATATCTGGATTCTGGAAACTCTGCTAAACTTCGGACACCCCGCTCTGCCATCTGAGTTTGCTATCTAGCTGCTAGCACCGAGATGTAAACAGCACAGCATGTGCCTACCTACCTTGTTAAAGTTTATATTTGAGACTGAAATGATTTTTTTTTTTAACCAATAGTCACTGTTTTATAACACCACAAACTAAATATGTTAATTCCGAACAGCTCAGACTTTCAAAGGAGGGCCGAATGGAAAACCTCAAGTCAACAGTCATGGCGAGACCGAGGCAACAAAGAGGAGGACACACTGGAGACGCCAGTGGAGGAAAGTGTACCAAAGGGAATATGCCAGACCATGTGCCCTGCCCTTGAAATGCGACAGCGACAAGCACAGCACCGCCTCCATCGGTATGAGATACTGAGGGGAACAGAGAAAGATCGTCAGCCCAGAGCAGACCCCTTACGCACAGTGAAGGAGTATGCCAGACCAGCAGCAGGCAAAGACTCCACAAACCCCAGTGACCTTAGAGCACCTCATGTGTTGCAAAAGACTGTGCGCCATCTTCTTGACGAAATAGCTACCTCCCCAAACCTACATCCTTGGACAGAGGTTAGTTATTTTAACTAGTGTCTAGTCCTATTTAAGGACCCATGTCACTAAAATATGACACATGTATTTGTGTTTAGGTGTATGGGTTTGTCTTTGATCGTCTGCGTGCAGTGAAACAAGACATGATTATTCAGCGGCTATCTGGGACAGAGTGTCTGATAATTCTGGAGCAAACTGTTTGTTTTCTTGTTTATGCATCATACCGTCTTTGTGCTGAGCCTCTTCGGGTTTATGATCCGAAGATCAATGACATGCATGTACAGGAAAATCTGAGCTGGCTACTGGACTGCTATGTTTCTGGCTCAGCACCGAATGACCACCAGAAAAAGTATGAAGCACTGAATTTGCTTTACAATTTAGGTTGGTAATAAAAATACATTATACAAAATAATGTTTTTACATACATTTTATTACTAAAAATCAGTGTTTTTTTTTTTTATATTTTACTGCTTTTATTTTAACTAGGTTGTACCAAGGCCCTGCAGCGTGTCATGCAACTTCCAGAGGGACTCCGTTGTGCTCCTGACGTTTCATTGGCTCTGTCAATCAATCGTGCTTATCTTGAACATAATCCAGTTCGTCTTCTTAGATTGGCTAAGAAGTTGGACTTTCTACAGACATGTGCTCTTCACCGCCATCTCACAGCGTGCCGTAGGGATCTTCTCCTAATATACAGTCATGGATTCAGCAGCCGTAACTGTCGTTTTCCACTTGAGAAACTGAGTGATCTTTTGGATTTGGATGCATGTTCTACAGCTCAGTACTGCCAATTATATGGACTTGAGATCAACCTAGAAAATAATATTGTCTTTGCCAAAAGTGCCTTTGCTGAGCCTGAACAGGGAAAAGGACAGTGTTTACAGTATCACAATACTAAAACTGAAAAACTGAAGTTAATTTTAATGGGATGCAGAGTTCATGACTCTTTCTAATGAATAGTGCTGTACAGTGTGCTGTGGTTGCGTAGAATAATTTTATTTTGGTTAAAGGATGTGCTACCCAGTGTTCTAAAAGTTGGAATTTTTCTCTGTTCATCTGTCTTTTTTAAAGATTTATACTAGGCCTAATGTCTAATGCCCATACATTGTCGTTTAAAATAAATGTTAAATTTGTTTGAAGGAACAATTAATAGTATTTATTATATATGATGTATGTACATAGAGTAGCCTGTGCCCAATTAAAACTAGAAAAGCACTCAGAGAGCGCAGACCGCCGCCAAGCCCCATTTAACGCAATGCTAACGAAATTTTCAAAGTGATCCAGAATCCAGGATTTCTTCTGGATCATCACCAAAATGCAATCATCTGTTGGATTTACCGTTCGGAACATTTCCTGAAAATTTCATCAAGATCCGTCCATAACTTTTTGAGTTATCTTGCTAACTAACTAACAAACAAACAAACAGACAAACTCAGGCAAAAACATAACCTCCTTGGCGGAGGTAATTATTGCTCATTTTCAATCGTTTCCAACATTTGTTGCTTGGGTCCTCTGTTTAAATTGACCAGCTGTATTTCATAAGATTGCCCACTTGGTGGCAGCACTTGTTTATGACATGCCACTTGAACGAAGGAAAGCCTAAAATTTTAATTGAAGTCTTCCTTTTATATTGGAGCTGTTTGGAAAATAAAACATGCATACAGTGTTAATGACTGCGTTAGGAAATTTAGCCTATAAGATGTAAAAATGTCTAAGTAACCTAATCTGAGTTACAGGTTTAGAGCAGTTCTGCTGGTTTTGGTCACGCTTGGCGCAGTCCAGAGAGTAACCCAAGTGAATGGAGCGCACACCTCTGCTCACAGCGGAAGAAGTACGAGCAACTTGAAAGACGCTTCCACAAGTAACAGCGAGCGAGGATTGAGGAGGAGACTTGAGGGATTTTCAACATTTGAGCATTTCTAGAAGCTGAAGTGGAAGGACGCTTATAATAAGTATTGGTGAAATATGATCGAACAGAACCGGGGCGGGTGAAGGCACATGGGAGAGGACTGCCTGTATAATCTACTGTGGCTCTAAAGAAAAAAAGCGATTTGCTTGGAAGTGGATTTGACGAAGTGGGATGGTTAAACAGCTGATATTTGTTTCTAAGAGAAGCTATGCACTTCTAGCACTCGAGTCAGCCAAATGGACAGACTGAGTGGACTGTAGATAGCCTACACTTGAAGATTAAAGTCTTCTGAGAGGTTACACAGATCCAGCCGTATCATCGTTAATATGACCAACATGTTGCACTGGTCTTTGCTGAGTGTTTTATGGACTTTGTTCATCTGCAGCAGAAGTTATGCACAAGAAAGACAGTAAGTACACAAAGTTGCATGGGACACTTTGGATGTGGTGTGCTCTACTTAGATAGCGCCAATGTTGATTTGATTCAGCTTGAAGAGAGAAATTTGTAATATATGCACAATTGCGTAATAATGCCTTGTATGATTCAGATTTTTTTTTTTTTTTCTTATTGTAGTTATGCATTTTTGGGCTAATACACCAGTCTACAGTGTGTTTAATGCTGAAGGCTATATATTTTGCTTATGTTATTACAGTAAATAATGACAATGGTGCTGCCCATTCTAGGACTGATGCAGATCAAAAAGAGCTGAATGAAGAGGGAGAAATGTTCCCTCATAACTTTACCTTAGTTATAGCTGTCCAGAGCTCTACTATTATGGTGGATGACGCAAATCACTGCTATTCACTTTACAACCTATTGATAACAGTTGGCAGTGCAATGGTATTCACCAGCCAATACAGGCTCATCACAGCAGATCAAACACACACACTCAATTTCCTCTTATTATCTTGCTTTTCCTCAAGCCTTATTTTGCAGGGGATTTTCTCACGACTTTCTCTCAGGATCTTTTCAGTTGCCCCTGGCTGTAATGCTGTATTGCCATAATGCCAACCACCTGATCTCTTTCCCAGGCATGCAAAAGAGTTTTTTCTCATAGCTCTGTTCACCTCTAATTTGTCTGATCATCATTTAAGTCCATAACAGCCTTATTTGCCTTCTTTAGAATTCAAAAACCACTGACGTATTATGTGATGTGATATTTCTTATGCCACATTTCATCATGGGAGCAAATGTGTGGGGACAACATGCTGTATGATTGTTTGTTTGTGATGTTTTATTTCTAAAACGATTCAATATAAGCTCCAAAGTGTGACCTTTACACCCGGACCCCAATGATAATCTTTGTTTTCCACAAATAAAGTGTGGAATGTCATTATTATCTAATTCTTTTTTCAAATGCCAACCAGACAAAACATAAACATGAGAGGGTCAGTAATCACTTATCATATACCCTGGTGTAGTGGTTAATTTAAGACAAAATACAGCCTACAACCTGATTTTTCACTGTATCCAGTCTTCATGTATCTTTTCGCCCCCTTGTTCTCAGGGGTTACTTGGTTGCTGCCCCATCCTTGTTCCGGGCAGGCACAGAGGAGTCCGTAAGTGTGACGATCTTCAATGCAAAAGCAGAGACACGAGTCCAAGTGCAGTTGTCAGTAAAGGGTCAGGTGGTCGCCCACGGTCATTCCTCAGTGCTTGGTGAGAATAACCTTTGTCTAATATCTTAAAAGTAGAAAAAAATAAGCTTCACCTAACTTTGGGACGTTTTGCCTCATCATTACAACAAAATCAGATAGAATGCCAATTACTATTAGTAACATTTAAGCAACTTCTCTTGGAGCAAACCCTTTCTCAAATAATTGGTGTATTTGTCCCCTCTTTTCTGTAGACAAAGGTACCATCAATCTAAAGGTCAGTTCAAATCTATGTTATTGTCCTTTATCAACACTGCCCAATAGAAATGCATGACACAGTTTAATCATGCCAGCTGCACCTTAGTGTGAGTGCCATCTTGTCTGTTTTGCACATTCCACATGGCGAAACGCAAAGCCATACTAACATTATTGTTATGCTACATCTGTCTCTGCTCAATATGCCACAGCTGTTGACGTGCATGTGCCGCCTCCACAGTCAGAGAGAGATCAATGTAGCATGCAGGACTCGCTTCTTCCAGTGTCTATGTGTTTCCAACTTGCGACCCTCACTGTGAACCACACCCTCATTCTCTTAACATACTGTCATCTATAAAGAGCTATGCTTTTTGTGTTTCATTTCTGCTTCCTATTGTGTCGTCTTTTATTTACTCCGTAGTGAATGTTGTATAAACCAAAATTGCACACAAGGTAACTTCGGTTAGTTACCTGTCTGACTAACCTGACCTAGATTTAGTTTTGTTTATACTTTTGTATGTGTGTTTACTTGCCACAGGTTCCCTCCGGACTGAGAGGCCAGGCCCACCTGAAAGTGTGGGGGAACCGTCACCTCACTGCAGGAGGCTATATCTTTCATAACTACACCACTGTCACTGTGGACAGCAAGGGCACAGCTGTCTTTATCCAGACTGACAAGCCAATCTACAAACCCAAACATAAAGGTCTGAGTACTCTACCATAATGACTAGTTTATTTAAAAAATTGAATTTGTATAAATTCATAAATTAGTCTTGAGGGAGTTTACTACCTTATTCAACTTTTATTTCTTTTTTTTTAACTTTAGTGTTCATCAATGCCTACGTGGTCAACCCTGACCTGAGACCTGTGAATGAGAAGGTGACAAAACACATTTTAAATGTTAATGTTTATTTATTTTTCTTATTATTAATTGCGTAAAAGTGTACCTTGTTTCAGTGGGGAAAAGTATGATTGCACATTATACAGAAGTCTGTCTGGAGTTATTTCTTGTGCAATTTAGGCAGCAGCTCTGAGCTTATGTAGAGAGTGTCCAGACAGACGGTTTATTGATGGTTACTTCTATAAAGCTCTACTGCTGCTAAATGGCAGTGCACATTCAACAGATGGATGATTGTTGGATAAAGTGGAGTTAACAGAAGGAATAAACTTATCCCAGCAACCCAAGTGTTTAATGTATCTCTGTCTCTCTTGTTTTGCAGGTTGAGGCCTATGTTTTGGTGAGTAGAGGTTGGGGGACCACCCATGCTTTGCAAAGCCAATGGTTTGGATAGGACACTAGCAATTTTATTCCTAGTGTAGTTAGAGATTATAGAGCAGAAGTTATGGTGGTGCACGTAGATAACAGGATGGAGCAGTGCAAGAACAAACAACATCAAAGAAATCTTCCCCCTCTTTTCAAACTGTCCCTAACACTGTTTATGCAAAATTATTTTTCAGAATCACATTTATTGCCATTGTCTGTGAACAATATCCTACACTGTATTGTATTGAATTAATAAATATGTGGTATAAAGAAGTGATTAATTATTTGTGGGAAAAATCTACTGAAGTTAGTATCTGATATTTTAGACAAATGTTGGGTCTTTTAGGATCCAAGAGGATCGAGGATTGTCCAGTGGAAAAATCTTCAGTCTGTTTGCTGTGGTAAGCCACTCTTAGCTGTAATAGTGCATTTTCCACCTCAGCGGTTTTTAATGAAATGTGTGGGCACTTTTCTCTTTTAGGAGTGGTAAACATGAGTTTTCCTCTGTCTGACCAGCCTGTGTTTGGAGAGTGGTTTATCTTTGTGGAAGTGCAGGGTCACACCTACAACAAATCATTTGAGGTGCAGAAATATGGTAAGACATTTGAATTTATAAATGTTACTGTCATGTAATAAACCTAATTGTGTAATTATCTAATCTAGCAATATCTCTAAAACATAATGTATGTTTTGCAGATTGTTTTTACCATAAACGTCATACACTGTGCAGTGGTTGAAATAAATCTGTTATTTGGAATAGAGGAAGTAATGTAACTAAAACATAATAACTGATTATTTGTTCTTTCTAACAGTCATACCCAAATTTGAATTGGTTATTGATCCACCTCGCTACATTCATGACCTGAAATCATGTGAGCAGGCCACAGTGAGAGCCAGGTACATGACTTATGTTTGTGTTTGACTTCTCTCTCTCTTCTCTCTCTCTCTCTCTCTATCTCTATCTCTCTATCTCTCTATCTCTCTATCTCTATCTCTCTATCTCTCTATCTCTATCTCTCTATCTCTCTATCTCTCTATCTCTATCTCTATCTCTATCTCTATCTCTATCTCTATCTCTATCTATCTATCTATCTATCTATCTATCTATCTATCTATCTATCTATCTATCTATCTATCTATCTATCTATCTATCTATCTATCTATATTATTTTTTTAATGTTTTTTTTAATTATTAATTAATTAATTTTTTTGCACAATTTTACAGGTATACTTTTGGAAAGCCAGTGACAGGGAAGTTAACTGTTAATATGACTGTGAATGGAGTGGGGTACTATCGCCATGAAATGGGTCACCCAGTCATTAAAGTCATGGAGGTTAGTTGAAATGTAAACTATGTGTGCATCTATACATCGTACAGTGATGTAGGCTGTTTACTTATGTACTTTACTTTGCTGTTGTTTCAGATCAAAGGATCTGCCAATTTCAGCCTCTGTGTGAGGGACATGATGCCACTGGATGTGGCAGAGCACTTCAGAGGCTCTGTCAGCATTTGGGCGACTGTAGTCAGTGTAGATGGAACCAAACAAACCACGTTTGATGATTCAACACCTGTTCACAAGCAGCTTATAGACATCAAGTACTCCAAGGACACAAGGAAACAATTCAAGCCTGGTCTTC
Source organism: Taenioides sp. WSHXM2023 (assembly GCA_029959045.1). Lineage (NCBI taxonomy): Eukaryota > Metazoa > Chordata > Actinopteri > Gobiiformes > Gobiidae > Taenioides > Taenioides sp. WSHXM2023. Next base: position 17,019,078 of record CM057095.1, read on the forward strand.
CCTACAAAGGAAAGGTAGGAAACAGCTGTAGTTATCTGATAGTTGTCGCTTGGGCTTTTGGCTACTTGCTTATTTAGCATATTTACGTCTTGTAGCTTGAGGTGACATATCCTGATGGGAGTCCAGCTGATGGAGTGAAAGTGCGTGTGAAGGCTGAGCTGACACCCAAAGACAATGTGTACACAACTGAGCTGATCTCAAAGGATGGACTGGCTACCTTCGAGATCCCCTCCATTCCTGCTGCAGCCCAGTATGTGTGGCTGGAGGTCAGTGTGCACTGTTCACACTGAAAAGCCCAAACCGTGTGCACCTTTTTCTTAACATTGTTTTTCTTTGCATAGACGAAGGTGACATCCATTGATGACAAGACAGTAGGAGATCAGTACCTGCCCAGCTATCTTTCCATTAGCAGTTGGTATTCACCTAGCAGGTGTCATATACAGATCCAAAGCCCCAGTGCCCCCCTTATGGTAAATGTTAGGTGTTTTAAGAGTCGATTGCTTTAATCCAGTGATTTAATAACAGGCTGTCCATCTTTAGATTGGCCAAGAAGCAGAGCTGGCAATCAAGTCTACATGTCCTTGCAACTTTAGCCTTCACTATGAGGTGGCCTCCAGGGGAAACATTGTTCTTTCAGGGCAACAGTTGGCCAACGTGACTGCCTCTCATCGAGGGAAAAGAGCCACAGTCACTTTTGATAAAAACATTCATACCACCCCTCCAACGTCTGGTTAGTGTTTTTCCCATACGCTGTTATACTGCACTGAATAACCCATCTTTCTTAGATATTAAGTAATGTTTAATGTTTTTAAGAGAAATGACACCTCTAACTCCTGTGCCTATGTTGCAGGCTCTGGATCTCAGGCAGAGATTGACAGCTGTGTGTTTTATCTGCGATTCCTTGTGAGACACAGCATGGCTCCTCTGAGCCGGCTGCTGGTCTACTATGTAAGGGAAAATGGGGAGGGTGTAACTGACAGCCTGCAGATCCTGGTCCAGCCCAGCTTTCAGAATCGGGTTGGTTTTGGCTTTATATAATTGACTTGATAATGTGGACAGCTGTTTATCCTAAACAGCAATTAACTGTTACAGGGCAAATCTTCCAATCTTCTATTCAACAAATTGTACTTTTCAAGAATGCAATACATTACAAAAAAGATTCTGTGCTGGAAAATCTGAAACAACTTTAACTTTTGCAGTATTAACATTATTTACTGTTATTCATTTACAAGTAACCAAATGGGCCCCAGTTTAGTGTTTTAATTCTGTGGGTTTTTAAAAATATGAGAATTATATGCATTTACTGTATAAATGTTGGATTGTTGCCAGAGTGCTCATGCACCAGCTCCATCCACTGTGTAATACATGTAAACAAACAGCTGTGTTGGACTGGGAGAGCTCCCCAGTTCCTGGTTGCATTAGGATTTAACTCCCTGAAGTATTTACAGCTCCCTGGTATGCCATTAGAGCATGTGTGTTTGTGTGTTGTGTGGAGGAGGGGGCGAGGGTAAGACGAGGCAGAAAACTCCAGGGCTACAGGCGTTTGGGTTGTGACAGACTGACATTACAATGACAGATTATATACCGGTGAAAGGAGGCCAGTGGAACAGATCAACACACAATTTGTGAAATTTTAGTTTACTCTCAGCCCTCTTTCTTTTTTTATATATAAAATATCCAATATAAAATAAATAATATGGATCTAGTCTCAATGTGGTGACACACCTTTGTGACTATGTAACAATAATTAGTACTGGGCTAATATTAACAAAGATTCATTTTCCAAAACATCAAGCACAAAAAGTTAGTTAGTTGAATAAAATATATGACTTAATATATTAATGAATTCTTTATTTTTGTGTGTTTTTGTAACAGGTCTCTGTCTCTCTGTCAACAAATGAGTCCATGCCAGGGGAGCCTGTGACCATGCATATCCATGGACAGAAGGGCTCCTGTGTTTGTGTGGCCACTGTGGATAAGAGCATGTATCTGATAAAGCCTGGCTTCCAGATGACTCCCGACAAAGTTAGTACAAAACTACTTGCTTAGGTGGAAGATGCCTGCAGTTGTCAAATACAAAGCAAGCACAAAAGTGAATACACGAATGTCTTATCAAAATATTTTCCATCTGGTTTGTAGAAGACTTTGTTAGTGATGCATGCACTACTCTTGCACTACTATCTAAACAAGTTTTTTTTTCCCTGTGTGCAGGTGTTTCAAGAGCTGGCAGACTTTGATTTGTCCGATACGTTTGGTGTGCCTAAAGATGATGGGCATTTGTGGTGGCCTGGACTGTCTTCAAAGAGGCGCAGGCGCTCATCTGTGTTCCCCTGGCACTGGGACATCACTAAAGATGCCCGCTTTGCTTTTTCAGTAAGAAGACTTATTCTGAGCTCTTATTTATGGAACAGCAATAAAATAATAATCATAGTGTCTGTGAATTAAACACAGGAAGCTGGACTGGTTGTGATGACAGACATGGTGAGTTTAAACCATAGACAAAGCGGAGGCATTTATACAGATGAGGCTGTGCCTGCTTTTCAACCTCACACCTCAGCGATTGTTGCAGCCACACATGCGCGTTCTCCAGCAAGGTAAAGAGCTGCTCTGCAGGTCATTGAAGTAATACTGAAATTTCAATACATTTAAGCATTTTCTTTCTTTGGTGGAGTCATATTAAGTTGTTTACACATTAATCTTTTTATGGGGAGCGTTGGGTGTGTTTCCATGATAAGACTTTGTGATACTGGAAGTATGTAACAGTGTGAGTTAGCCTGGGAGCTTGCACTAAAATTATACTGAACATATATATTATTAAGGCAGTATTTTGTGTGTATTAAATGACCCTTGAATGAGCTTTATTTTGTGCAGTATTAAAAAAGGAAGTGACATACTTAATTGACAGCTTAATCTGGGAGTTTTCAGTTTTATGACAAGGTCTTTTATTTTATGTGTTTGTGGAACAATGGCATTGATGTACACAACTACAACTAAGCTGTGCACTCACTACATTGCACTGGTTATGTGTGCAGCTTCAGTGTGTCTCTTTGCTTTGTTTCAGAGCAGAGAAACGAAAACGGACATTTTTCCCTGAAACATGGATATGGCACTGTGTCAATATCAGGTATTTACACAAATTTGTTATGTTTTTAACTGTATGTGTTTGTATCAAAAGCTAGAATGCTAAATATTTAGAGGAGTGCTTGAGAAAAATATTATTATTTTATGTTACTTTACTATATTCTAAGCAACTTTCTATATTCACGTTTTTTAAGCACAGGAATAATTTTGGCCTGGCCACCCTGATCATTTGTCAGCAGATTTCTCAATTGATCATGAGCCAGTTTAAACCAGCCCTTTTTTCACATGCCTGATGTTTTTGGATGGGTTTTCAACTCTGCCTAATTTCCTGTAAAGTTTAAAGCTTCCTGTTTCCCTCAACCTTTAAATATTCATTTGGTCAATTTGCTCCAAAGAAAGAGTGTAAATTTGTTGTTGGAACTGTAGGTCTGTTATGCTTTGCCAGTACCAACTCTGAATATGTGTTGCCAGATATGATCTCAGCTTGTATAATTCAGGGAAATGGAGTTCAGCATATAACTGCCCTTCACAGTATCTTCTTTGATGTGTTTCTGAAGCTGCAGCAGGTGTTGTTGTTGACACAGGTGTTGCTAATATAAAAATATTTTGCCATGTATTGCATAAATCTGTGTTAGCATTCAGTATTATGAAGTTTTATTGCCTGTGTTAAATAAAATTACTGACTAATGTTTAATTATTTTACCTCACTTCCTAACAAAGCCTGTTTATTTCCCACATGTGTCTCTGGTCAGCTCTGAGAGCGGGCACACTGAACTCCAATTAGATGTGCCTGATTCCATCACCACATGGGTAACAGACGCCATCGGTCTATCCGAAGGAAGTGGCCTGGGCTTAGCCAAGAGGACTGAACTACGTGTTTTCAAACCCTTTTTTGTTGATTTTACATTGCCATACAGCCTCATACGAGGAGAACAGACTAAAGTTCCTCTTACTGTCTACAACTATCTTCCAACCTGCTCTGAGGTAATAAAAGACAACGTTAGGAGTTTTTTTTATATGGTATATTAATTACCATAGGCGTTTTTACTGGTTATCTCTTTTACAGGTCCATGTTAAAATCTCTGTTCCAAAAGGCATCAAGTTTGTGGGCCATCCAGGAAAGCACCACCTGACAAGAAAGAAATGTGTAGCTCCAGGAGAGGCTGCACCAACATCCATCGTATTATCCTTTACTGAACTGGGGACTGCCAACATCACAGGTACTCAAAGGAACACATTAGCAGAAGACCAGTTGGTAAATTAAGATAGCACTGCTGGCCAAACACTAAACTGTGTGTGATCTAATGACCTACCAGGAGTCACAAATAGAGGCACAAACAGTCATATCCCAAATGCATGTGGGAACAAATCTGCTGACTGCAGAGGAGTGTGAGCAGCTCTACTGTCACACTCAGTGGCATGTTGATGAGTATCAGGTCATTGCTGGTCAATGGGCCCCCCATGGCCCCTCTCCTCATCCAGCGGCCCCTTGCACTTCCCTCTCAGTAGTAAAGAGTTGCCGCTGGCACTTGGCCACATTTCCAATGTGCTCCTCACTAACAAAACTAAAAGTACTTTAAATGGACTCATTGTCCCATGAAATATTGCAATTGATGACTTTGAACTGGTGAAGAAGTTGCTTTACCTTACACATAAAGCATAATTGCTTTTTTAAGTTATAACAGAACTGACATTCGGCATCTAGTATAGCTTCACAAAACAAATGAAATGAAAACTAGTAATAATGATGCATTTTCCTCAAAAGCTCGTGCCATTGCATACAGTGAAGCAAGCTGCTGTTCAGACGGATTCCTGTCGAGCAGGACAAGCAATGATGTGGATGAGAGGAGGAGCCCTGTCGGCATGGACTTTGTGCGGAGAACTGTTTTGGTGGAGGTATGTTCATCAGTCAGATATACTAGTAAATATGGTCTTTTGGTGAAAACTATTCTAATTGTATAGCAAAAGGAGAAATTTAATTTGTCAACTGGACAGAGTTTATTTGGTCGAATACGTTTCGCAGCTCATCCAAGCTGCTTCCTCAGTTCTGACCAAATAAACTCTGTCCAGTTGACAAATTAAATTTCTCCTTTTGCTATGGATTCTACCTGGACGACTGAGGGATTCTACACACATCTTAAGAATATTCTAATTGTATTTTCTTTCTCTTGCAGCCAGAGGGCCTCCCCAGGGAATATACCTACAGTGTATTTTTTTGCCCAAATGGTCAGTGTAAATACACTCTTTCCTATTTTACAATTCCGATTATTCTTTATGAGGTTTATTTGTTTTCTCAGAGAGAATCCACATTTCAACCCCAAATAAGTATGAGTATCAGTATGTAAAAAAACCAGCCCGCATGAACCACTTCCAGGTGGCTGTGAAGACTCACAATGATGCACACTTTGCCCTTTCGCCCAGTCCCCATGACAGTGCAGAGATGCTAGAGATTGTGCTTGGAGGCAGACAAAACACTCGATCCTGGATTTCTATTGGCAAAATGGGTGACCCCGTCAGTAGTGTTGCAACTCCAAGCATCCTGTCATGGGATGAATTTCGGAGTTTTTGGATCAGCTGGAAAGGTGGAGTTGTTCAGGTAGGAACTTCTAAATTACTGTCTTTTTCTCACAGTAGTATTGGTCCTATCATACCTTCCTAACATCTGGTCTCAGAAATAGAAGTTATACCATAACTAGCTACATCGTGAAAAATGTAATAAACGGTAAGTGTATGTCATGACGGATACTATGTGAGCACATGGTGTGTGTTTGCTTTAGGAGAACTGGCGCCTCTTTTACTGGCATGCCATTCTCTAAGGTCACGCTTAACAGGCTGCTGTCACTGTGGACTCTCTGATCAATGACCTGGTGCTTGCATGGCAGTCTGCGATTGGCACAGCAGGCCCCAACATTAGCTGCGCATCATTCACCAAAGGGAGCAATTATAAGAGCTCCACTTGGTCCACTACTACACTCTAATAGGATTCATTCATCTTCCCGCGACCATGGTGTTTTGGCATCTATGACTTAAGAGCCTCTTTCATGTCTTCAAAGTAAAGTCTAACTTTTGTTAGGTAACTTTACTTATAACATTGGTTGAAAATAGTTGAGTACAATTGAAATTTGTGAAATTCATTATCTACTTCAGATTAGAACATAACCAAAATTATGGAACTCAACATAATGTTAATATACTGTATTTGGTTTTGTTAGGTTGGCCATGGTTTGCAGCCGTCTAATGACTCAGTAATTCTCTATTGGGCTGGTCATGGTGCGGGACAGGTTTGTATGTTTCTTTAAATTTATATTTTTTGTTTGTCAATTTTATAAGTATCATTTGATCTTTTATCTAGGTGCGTCACATTGGCTTCTCAACAGGTTGGGGTTCAGTTGGAGAGTTTAAGATCTGGAAAAAGGAGGACTCAGAGGAGAACCACAATGAAGCGTTCACTCTTGGTGTTCCACACAACGTGGTCCCTGGATCTGAGAGAGCCACAGCCTTTATGATTGGTTTGTGTGTAAATGTGATATTTAATGTACCTTCTTATGGTTTTAAGAAATATAAGAGACATGTATTGTACACAGGGGATGTTATGGGACCAACTTTAAATAACCTGGACAAGCTGTTGCGGTTGCCATTTGGATGTGGTGAGCAGAACATGATCCACTTTGCTCCCAATGTTTTTGTCCTCAAGTATCTACAGAAAACACGGCAGCTCAGCTTGGATGTTGAAAGTGAAGCTACTGATTACCTCCTGCAAGGTAGTGAATTCATAGAAATTAATAGACCTGATACTAGCATTATGTCAAGAACTTTCCTTTGAAGAATAATGTATATTGTAATTGAAGCACATCCTAGAGATTATATCACATTTAAACATTTGTTGAATGGATTTTGTGAATATTGTGAGTTCAAATAGTTGAAATAACTCTGTTAAGTTGCATGTCTTGATTTCACTACTTCTTACATATTTTACTTTTTCAGGCTACCAGCGACAGCTGACCTACAAACGTCAGGATGGATCGTACAGTGCCTTTGGAGAAAGAGATTCTTCTGGCAGCATGTGGTAAGTCGCTGGAGTGTACCTGTGCAAATAATGTGCTGTGTTGTAGCTGCCCTTATTGAGCTGGAAGATCTCATCTCATTTATAAACTATTAGGTGAATCATAGGGGCATTGAGAAACCATAAACATGAGACAATTTTATTCCAATAGTTATTTATTTGTAAGAATGTATGTCCATTGCTTTTGTTGCCTGAACACTCTTGAACAAAGTTCTATTAAACCATGGAAATTTGGAATTTGTGACGCTGTAACTAGGCTGTTTGCAGTTGCATTTGAAGGCCAGGGCAACAGTGTGTTGTGGTCAACACAGATGGTGAACCTTCTATAAACCTGCAGCATTACACTTAATGAATTAATTCTACCCAAAACAAGCAAACGTTACGCATTGGTTCCAATGTTCACAAGTTTAGCCACAAGTTAATGCCCACTTTAATGCCCGATTCAATGTTTTTCTACAGCCCGTAAAATATGCCGCTGTGGAAATCATCAGGATGTAATAAAATTATTGCAAAACAGAAACAACCTGGCAATAATAATTTTATTTTTTTATTACTTGCTGTATCCAAGTCATTTAACACCTAATGAGTTATTACAGTTATTTTTAATGCTTTATATTTAGGGACATGTTGGGGAAATAAATCAAGGTGAGATGCAGAAGACTCTAGCGCAGGAGAAGTTTCTTATTTATCAGTATGAGTTCGGAGACATGAAAATTTAACACATCGTGGTAACATTGTCCATTCCAGTTTGGCCCTGCTTCATTGTGTATTGTTACCTCTGATGATATAAGTCATAGGAAAAAGCTATTCACAAAGAAATATCAGCAAAAACCAAGCCGGAGGTGGCTTTGGTACAGCTGTGATTTGGAAAGTCACCAGAGATCATATTCAGATAGACTGGGGTCTTCTTTGTAACCACTGAAAGTTGGGCTGTACATTCACTCTTCATTCTTTGGCCTACATGTTGAGGCTGGCATGGCATTTGAGCCTGATCTGACAGTTTTAACAGAGTTTGTGAGTTGGGGGGCTGAATACCAGAGATCAAAAGATCAAGTAAAGTAAAGGTACACTTTATTGTCCCCATAGGTACTCTACATTTAACTTATCCTTCAATGCTGCTGGGGCAACTGGTCAGAAGGAGTTGGTGCCAAAATGCAGCATCTAGGAACCCATTATCATATCTTTAGCTAGGCTTGGTCAGAACTAGCTGGAGGACATTACCTTTACTATGCTAAAGATTCACCTACAATTTCTGACCACCACACATACACCACTTTCATATTAGGCAATGCAGATGAAGTATCTCGACTAAGGACACCATTTAAGTCTAAAAAGAACCAAAAAGGTTCCAGGTTTTCCTTTCTGTGTTGAGTTTGCATGTGTTTGGTATCTAGATGAGTTTCCTCCAGGCACTCCGTTTACCCCACAGACCCAAAACATACTCAATAGCACAGACTCAATTCTCCGGCTAATCTCGACTTGACTAAGGGGCGCACTCACACTAGGACTTTAGAACCGTGCTTGGGCACGGATCTAAAGTCCTAGTGTGAGTGCACCCTCAGCCTAACTCAAGATCTGAAGATGGATCCGTGGGCACTGCACTGAGGTACCCCCTGCTCCTGACAGGTTGCTCCAGTGGCATAGAAAGAACAACATGTACCTTACCTCATAGAAGAAGTTTTATCATCCCCTAAATATATACACTGGTGACCTGCTGCGCCCATACTCCTCCGTCCAGACAGACCCTTCTCCGTGAAAAGTGCTATACAAATGAAATGCACTTACTCCCAAGAACAATACTTAGATGGTATGTACCCAGGGCCTCAAATTTGATGCTACTCCCCAGATAACAACATAAATATACTTAAAAATAACCATTCACATTGTTTGATATCTATGTTTTTAGTCCAATATCTCGAGCCATGAAAATGTATTTCTTCAAATTGTCACATTTTCTAGCAGGCCTTCAGCTTTATAGGCCTCCAGATTCTACTCAGGAAAAATGTTATGCTTCAATTTTATGAGAGAAGAGTTGTTTTTTCTTGCTCATCTCCCCTGGTGCTCACTGCTCGCAGTTGTATTGGGAAAGGACAACATGACCCCCTTGTTTATTTCTTAATTTCCATTGAGTAACGTGTTTTAATGGAAGTAGCATACCTGATCTCCTATGTCACTGGTCCTAATATAATGCCTTATTGTCATTATGATTCTGAAGGTAATTTTGATAATTGGTCACTAACAGGGTCAGTTGTTCTAGTTACATTTTTGTTGACTTATCCGTTTCCCCCTAGGAACTTTATGATTGTTCCTCCATTACCTTTTTGAACATAGTGGCATTTTCATGATTGTTTACAGTCTGACGTTTCTCCAGGTTAACTGCCTTTGTTTTGAAGTCATTCGCTCAGTCTCGGAGTTTTATTTTCATTGACCCTGAAGAGCTCCATTCGGCTAAGTCATGGCTTATCAAGCACCAGCATGAAGACGGCTCCTTTCCTGCCATGGGCCGCATCCTTAACAAAGACCTCCAGGCAAGTTTCATGTGTTCATATTATCAAAGCAGAAGATACCATTGTGAATAATTGCAGAAATGTCACTATTGTGTTTACTTCAAAGTTCAAAGTCAGCTTTATTGTGAAAAACCATATGTACAGTTTGGACACACAGGATTTTATTTACTTACTAACCTCTGGCCATTTCATCAAACGTATATGATTTACCACAGGGCGGTATCCATGGAAAGATATCACTTACAGCATATGTGGTGGCAGCTCTCTTGGAGACAGGAATAACAACAGAGGTACATGTATAACGTTTAATTAATTTCATAATCAATGATGATGATATGAAACTATGAAAAGAGACTGTGAGGCTGATAGCAAAAGGAAAGTCACTGCTTACTGCTACCTCATGACCATGTGTAATATTTAAACTTAATGGCTTTTCAGACTTTTTCTTACTTGAACCTGCACAAGAACCCCAATGTGTATGGACCTTTCCGTGTTTATAAATGGCAAATACATTTCTTAAATCTTGAGTATGGACTGTGCACTAGAATTATTACACATGTTATAGTACTAGTGACTAGACAACACTCCAAAGAAATGCAGAGTATGTTATGGCATAATCCAATGGTGTCTAATTCCGCCACAAAGGATCACAAGCTAGTACATTGTTTACTGGTCCAAGATAAATGACGAGTGTACCAAGAAGGGCATGTGCCATTAAAGCTGCCAACTTTATAAGGCAGTAATTGCCCATATCATTGCCAACACAAAGCTATAAACACTATACTACCTTTGTTTTGAATTCATGTGCACTAAAATGACACATCTTTCCAGGAAGAGAAGGTTGCAGTGACTAAAGCCAAGGATTTCCTGGAGAGCAACATTTACTCTGCTGATGATCCTTACACTACAGCCCTGTCTGCGTATGCCCTAGCACTGTTACGCAGTCCATACGCCCCTTTAGCTCTGCGTCGTCTCAACCACATGGCTATCACACAAGGTACTCTCAACTTCATTAAGTAATACAGAGAATCAGGTGGATCTTTGCACTTTCGCTGTTAATTAGTTTTATATAGTTACATGCACAGTTTAGTTTATTGTTTGCTTTGTTTTTTTCAGATGGACTGACCCACTGGAGTTTGACTGGCAGCACTATGACAGATGAGGACACATTCATGGGCTTTAATGATGGCCTTTCCCAATCAGGTATTTCAAAGTGCCTAAAATGTTGTATAGTAAATGGTTATTTTCCTGTAAAAGCTAAATACTCCTCTTCCTCAGTGGTGTCCGCAGAGGTGGAGATGACAGCCTATGGTCTTCTTACATACACTCTGCTGGGAGATGTGGCCTCTGCTTTGCCTGTGGTTAAATGGCTTTCCAAACAGAGAAATGCCTTGGGTGGTTTTTCCTCCACACAGGTGGAATTAACTTATTAACAGTAATTATTAATAATTCACTCAGTTTCTTGTTATAAAATATAGTTTTCTTCTAAAATCATTTGGCAGGACACATGTGTGGCTCTGCAGTCTTTATCAGAGTATGCAATACTGTCCTATGTCGGAGGGGTCAATCTCACCATCTCTTTAGCCTCAACCAACCTTGACTTCCAAGAGACATTTGAACTTAACTGGTACAACAAGAAACTCCTTCAAAGTGCCAAGGTAAATACTATTGCAGAACTTTAAAAATGTTTATATGAAAGGATGGTTTTGGTAAATTAGGAAATTAGATTGCAGCAGCTATCTTGGCTAGTCAAAAGCTTTATCTGAAACAGCTCTGTTATAAGTGTGCTCAATTGAGATAAAGTTGCAGGTTTTGATCCATAGATGCACAAGTGGTGCCGCCACAGCTCACAGCTCTTACTCACTTGATAAATTACACACTTAGCATGTTCTGCCCTCCCTGACTTTGTATCTGCTTTGTTCCAGATCCCCAGCATCCCCACTGGTCTATTTGTGAGTGCCAAAGGAGAAGGGTGCTGTCTTATGCAGGTATTGTAGTGTCAGTACCTGTGCCAACTGGTAACTGAGTGTCAGTGAAACACTGATATTATACACAACTAACTGCATTATATTGTTTGCATATTATTTGTTCAAATTGGCCAGAACAGTAAGTTAATGAACATAAGCCAGTGCTTTGTGGTTACATATAGCAATAGCAGAACTGTCATAGTTGCCAGCTGTGTCAGTTCCACTGTTCCTTTTTCAAGAGGTTTCTTATTGGTAAAAACATTTCTTACCTCTTCCTATCTTTACTTTCTCTCTCCCTCCTCTCTCCATTCCAAATTGTGTGCTTCACCCAAAAGCCCTCAGGCTAGCAGCACCTGGACTGTAAATGAAATAATAATACAAAAGCGCCAACATCAGAAAGCCGTACTTCAGTGTGTTGATATTATGGCTCTACAGTGCCTTGCATGTACTGGCTTTTTATATCAAAACCATAAGTGCCAGGGATACTTGTATTTGAAAAAATAGCATTTAAATTATGTAGTACATTCATTAATCAGAAGTGATGACCATTTTAAAACGTTTGTGTTTGTATACTTCGGCACCCTAACAAACACTAGTCAGAGGATTATATTTGTGAGCGCTGTTGCCATCATTGGGGATGTCAGATGTTCATCACAGTTCATGGAAATAATGTGAGACACTTACAACAGACTAATAGAAATAATTGCTATGTCAGTTGGTTTAATGAATGGTTGTTGAAGATCATTTTGAGTTTTCTGTGTTTCCACAGATAGATGTGTCTTACAATCTCCCAGACCCAGCATCAAAGCCAGCCTTCTATCTGAAGGTGGACCTAAAGGAGGCTCAGGAAAGACATCTCCAGGCCCCTCCACCATCTGTCCGTCACAATAATCCACGACCCCGGAGTCGTGCTGACAACCGCTCTGAACTCAACCGCAAACGCAGAGCTCCAGTGGAGGATGATGACCCAGCAGCACACCAGGACAAAATGGACCTCCATGTCTCTTTGGAAGTCTGTGCAAGGTAATGTCCATTTTCAGAGAAGATTGACTTCACAAACTAATTATAACAGTTTGTTTCTGGTCTTAGATGGCTCCATTCAGGCTCATCCAACATGGCTGTCATAGAGGTTACTATGTTATCAGGCTTCAGAGCAGATGTGGAAAGTCTGGAGAGGGTATGCACGCCAATTTAAACAGTTTTAAACCCTAACAATAACATGTTTTTCTGTGTAAAGTTTGCATGCATGAAAAAAATATAAAGTAAATTTTCTGAATCTAATCAATTCCTTGCTTTCTACAGCAAGTGTAGATAAATGGGAGTAAATTCATACAGTAAATTCATATTTAATTCATTGAATAAACAGAAGTGGGGATGAAGGCACTTTCTCTGTCTTAATACAGGTCGTCTCCCAAAGTGACCCACAGACAAATGCCCTCATTACTTAAAGGAGCTTGCTCCTGTAAAACAGCTAGTGGTACCTGAGGAGATGTTAAAGCCAACACACTGCTGGTGTGTGTCAGCTGAAGCTGACCTGGGCTCTTGTGGCTGACAGGCTCAGTTTACACCCCTTTGGCCTCCCTTTGAGTTTAACTGCTGCTTGCCGGGCTGCCACTTACATTCCTCAATTTATGGTGGCAGGCTTCCCTCCTGCCTTGTGCTTCATGCTTTCACTGGTGATTTAGTTGTGAATAATTAGTTGGTGAATAGCGTCAAAGGAGAAGGGACTCTGTCTCCTGTGAGTGATTTCAATTTCCTCCACTGGCAATGGCTATCCTCATGCTGAAATGTATTGTGACATCTCTCATTCATGCAGGTGCAAAAAGTACATTCCCTTTACACACCAATTAAGGGCTCCTGACTTATTTTTATGTCCATATTATAACTCATGTAATGGGAGAGCAGTTTGTTTATTGTGGCCACCATGCAAAGTTTACTCTAATCAACAGATTAATATGAATGCAATGAAATGCAATGAAAATGGCAAAAAGGATCAACCACTAATTCTGTAGAAGGCAAAAACAACTTCTGAGTTTCTATATTTTCAGCTGCTGACAGACAAGGGAGTGGGCTTAAAACGGTATGAGCTGAGTGGGAGAAAAGTATTTTTTTATTTTGATGAGGTAAGATTTTAAAGTTTTACTTTCTCTGTTGTATTTTTGGATTCATCATAATTGAAAAAACAAGTTTCATGTGTTCAAAACATACATTTCAGATCCCTAGTCAGTGTATTACGTGTGTGGGCTTTCAAGCTGTCAGGGAATACATTGTGGGCAAGACAGCACCCGTACCGGTCAAGATCTATGACTACTATGAACCAGGTGTGCCTCTGATAAATATTCTCTTTAGTAGTTACTGAGCCGAGACAGTCTTTTTGTGATTTATGAAGTTAGTCCTTATGAAATTGAAGTGGTTTTATTTGTATGGCCTACTTTTGGTGAGTGGATGTGTAAACATATTTTCTGTACTTCTTTTGTGCAGCATTTGAGGCGACACGCTTTTACAACGTGAGCGAGAGCAGCCCATTGGCTCGGGAGCTGTGTGATGGTCCAACTTGTAACGAGGTTGAGAGTTCAACTAACCAGTGGATAGGTGTGTTTATTTGTAAATGTCTCAAGTATATATGACCCAGTAGATTAATAAACAACATAAATATTCATTATATTCATTGTTATAGGCTTTGTACAAGGGAACCATTGCAATAATGTGTTTGGGTGTATGGCGGAAGAACAGTTTGAGCGCTGCACTTGCTACAGAGACTGCGGTTATGATGGGGAGCCAGTCTGTGGGTCAGATGGGCAGCTTTACCAGAACCAGTGCCAAATGGACGTTTTTGCCTGTCGAAATAGTACACAAATCAAGCAGGTCCCAATGTCACTATGTTCACACAGTAAGTGCTCATACATAACAGAATCATTGATTGTGTATCTTTGCTTTTACCACCAGACAGAATGACTTGATTTTGCACAGCTGTTCAGGTGTGCTGCTGATTATTGGATGATTTTTTTTTTTGTTTGTTTTTGGTTTGGTCCGCCTGCAGCAGCTCCTGCACCCTTGCTTGCTCCATGCTGTATTACAGGGCTCTCTAAATGAGAGAGTCCTTTTGTCCAGTCCTTTGAAATCTTTGTCACATTCCTTTCCGACGCACAGCCCAACAACAAAGGAGCCTTCATGTTGTGAAGCAGATTGGGAAAAGACAGACAAAACTATGGCGGGATTAGACCTGGGAATGTGCCAAATACTTTGGAATTATCAACCGGATCATTTTATTTATTTATTTATTGTGTGTCTTGTCTCATTTGTTTGTAAACAACTGAGGACAAACATGATCTATTGATCATGTGACTAACTATATGTTTATGTTTTTATGCGTTTCTTAGTGGTGACCACAGTTGAGGACAGGACACCAGTGGCAAATCAAGAAACAGAGCAGCCCTCTGTGCCAGTACACACAGGTAGTTTTTAACTGCTGCTCAATCACGTTTCCATACACTCGCAGATTCTAGACTGGTTTCTCCAAACTTTTGTGCCCTGATGGAAAAGCTGAGGTACACAGACTGTGTGGTTTTAACATTTTGTTTGTTTTTGTGGTAAAGGGTGAGATCACTGAGGTAAGAAGAAAAGCACCGACAGATGAAAGAGTGAGTGAGGGCAGTTAAAAGGTGAAGGTCAGAGAGGTATCAGCCAAAGACAGGTGGAGAGAGCATGATGTCAAGAGATGAGAATGAACAGGGAAAAGATGCACATACCACTGCACTCACACCATGGATCTGCATTGGAAAGAAGTCTCAGTCAGGGTTCATTTTCAAACCTAGAGCTATTGAAATATCTGCAGGAGACATGGCTTTTACATTTACTGTACAACAACACAGCTCTCATTCAGTCTGTGGGTGTGTGAAGCACACATGAGCGTAGAGCAAGATAAAGGGTGGCCTATTAATGACTGCTGTGTGTATAAAGTTGTATGACCTGCACTGACTTGCCTCATGCCTGCAGCCCCTGGTAGCTGCAATTCACAAAGCCGCGCTCAGTCTCCTTTAGTACAAAAGCTTCACACTCACCGCAGGAATGCTGTTATCCAATCACATTTACTTGTGCAAAATCATATAGAAGTGTATGCACACACCTGCTCACAATGCATGCTTACACAGGCAGATCTGCGCTCACATGTACCAAGCTGCAATGAGATAAGCTTAATGCAATAATTTCATTTCATGTTCTTTGTAAACCATTAGAGCAGAATGTGGACGGCATACCTGATAAAGTGCACAGAGAGTGTAACAGTTGAAGACAGGATCAGCCAAAAAACTGTCACTCTTCACTACAAACTAAAGCACAGGAATTAGTTTCCATGCAGGGACTTGTCTATTAGCTAACTTGTAAAAGAGGACAACATAAAATGTAGTTTCACTATTGCACCATTTATATGCAAAATATATATGCGTGGGTTTGAGCAGATAAAGTATGGAGACTCAAGGGTATGATACAGCTGTTAACCCAAACTTGCCTATAATAAAACTGAAGAGTTATTTATCATCGCTTCATGTAATTTCAAGATTCTAGGGCCCCCTGCTGCCTCATTTGAGTATTGCTACTGCTGGTCTGCAGGTGTCACGTGTTCTTATCAAGCACAACTTCACAAATAGTGGTCAGGTTGATATAACATGTTAATGTGTTTATTATGCTCAACATTAGCCCACTTGAGTCTAATAGTTTGTCAGATCAGACTACATATCAAACTCCATTCACTTCCTTTTTTAAATGACCACTGTTGAATTGTCTAATGTCTGTAATCTCAGGTGAGGAAGATCAAGTATCGATAACAGAAGTCTCCTATTATTCCTATGAGTATGACACGGACTCCGAGCCGTTTCTCGCTGATGCTGATACAGGAGATCAGCTTTATCTTCCTGTTGGAGCAGGGGTGGAGTCTAAGGTTCCTATAGATATTCAACTACCAACACCAGACACAAGAACCAGTCCAGAGCGATGGTACAATAATCGTTTTGTGAAAATCTTTAGTAGAATTGTTGAATTGTAAAAAATTAATGTTGTTTTCTTTTTTTCTGCAGAAAAAAAACTGTCTGAGCTTACCTTCAAATTGTACATTATTTGTGAATATGCAAACAGACAAAAGACCAGAGACACAGTGAGGGTCCATCTGACTGAGAGGCCAGAATCTGGAGAAGGTTCTTGGTGTGAAAGTGTATGTGAGAAGTGTGAATGATTTACTTGTATATTGAAAATAGACTCCTCCAGACTCCAGTGCAACAAGTATTGTCTCAATTGTCCTGCCTTATAATCACTAGAGGAATCAAGTATTTATATTTGTAATTACACTAAAAACAAAATATTTTGTAATATTTTTGATGGTATTTATTTGTAGTTATAAATCTGTGTTACATTTTGCCAGAACTCATCTGTTTTTTTTTACTCTGCTACCTTATTGCTGCTTCACTTCCTATTGTGTCAAAGATATTTTTCTTTCAAAGCAAGCTTTAACCCAGTTGATGAAATGTTGATAACATTCTTGTGCTGGTATCCTGCTGGACATAGACATATGCTAACCATATGCTTTACAGGATCATAAGCTGAAGTGTATTGGGCTGCACAACATTAGATAAAAAGATACACAAGATATCTTTGTTGATATTACTTTCTAATCCATTAGGCACTGCAAAGGTTACACTTGTTACACTTCAAAAAGACATTTCTGCTATACATTGTGCTGCCCCCAGACAGGCAAAGACTGGACCTGCTCCAGAATGTACAGATGGAACACATGTTGTACAGACTATAAGCTATTGTTTTGAATTCGAAAGCAATTGTTGTCAATCAAGAATGAAGTTTTTAATTTGTGTAAATGTTCCCAAATTAGAAAAATACAGCCATTTTAATGTGCCTTTAATCAAATAATAATAAAAAAGTAAAGTATACATTTCTGAATATTATTTGTCTAGCCAAGGTTTAGTACCATATCAGAGCAATGCAGACAGAGAGAAAGGGGGGTATATTGCAGTTGTTTATGAATGCTGTGTGGCTCCATTTCCTTTCAAAGGCAAGTTAAGTCTGGAGATAGTTTCCTGTCAGCCACTGCCAGTGTAATAAGCATGTTTCTTCATAAGGCCAAGTGCTTTGATACATGCTTCTCTCTGACTCCTGCCGTGTTTCGGAAAGAGGCATAAAACATGTGTACGGGCAAATACATCTTAAATCATTGGACGTGTGTGCTGTGTTGTGTATTCTGTGTTGTGTGCACTGCTAACAACAGTTTCTGGTTACCAAAGCAGCGGCTGTGAGTGGGTTCACCACTGTTAAAGTTTAATATTTGTTTTTTTGCTCATGTCATTTGTCATCCATCTCAGCTCAACTGTGGCCCCTGGCAGAGCAGGCTCGTAAATCGCCAGTACACATCATCATTTGCATTAGAGCAGATCAAAGAGGCCTGAAAACAGTGTAACAACATTTGAGAGTGTGTGCGCCCTCACTTCCAGAAGTGTGTTCCAGCTGCAATTTATGAAACACATCAACAACTCGTGATTAAAAAAAAGGAGACCGTGTCTGCTTCACATGTGCTGAACTGGGACTGACCCGGCATCTATGTGATGTTAATAGCATTCACGGAATATAGAAAATAAACAACAGTCTCCACTTTCCCTCAAGAAACACTTTATTCAATTAAAGGTGTAACTTTTCTGTTGTCTGCTGGTCTCCATGGGGATGTTCTTGGTTTGTCTGGAATGCTCCGCAGTATGGTATTGAACTAATCTTAATTATTCAATTATAGGCATTTTATTGCTAGAAACATAATGTAAAAACATGCATTCTTTGTGTGAGCGGGGTCTGGCCTTTTCTCAGTGGAGTTATACAACTTTTATTCTACACTGTGAAACCAGGCAAATCAGTAACACCTCCATGGAGACCAGCAGGTGGTGGAACTTCTACCAGGTAAGAGACATGGTGCACCATTAAGTCAACAAAATCAATGTAGAAATAACTTGCTATTTAAATGACTAAATTTAATAATAGCTGAAGAAGTCGTGGCATTATTGACAAAAATGTGTGTGTTAGCAGTAGAACTTCTAACTAAACTCCTTTTCCAAGCCTATGTTGGTTTGGCTTTTGATGGCCTCTGAAAGTGAGTCCTTACCAAAAGCTGAATTCCTAAATAACTGTCTGCATCAGTCTCCCTGGTAACTTAATGCATGGTTGAAGAGTGATATTGCTTCTCCACACTGCAATGAGCAGAAAGAGTGAAAAGAGAAAGCTGGCAGAGGGGGATCTTGGTTTCATGGCTTTACTGTGGGGGAGCTAGCATTACATGAGAGTGAATCCGAGTGATGACATTGTTCTTTGGAAGCAGCTGAGTGCACCTTTACATGCAGCTCTGTGGTGGACGGGCCATTCACTCATCATTGACAGCCACTGAAGCTTCTGGATAATAACGGAGCAGCTTGCACTTGGATGGATTTTGGAAGAATTTAAGGATATATACACTGGTCACTACTGTGTCAGTACTAAACAGTCGACTTATAATGCAGCATCCCAGAGAAAATATTGCATGACAGACAAAACACAAAAATTCAAGTTTGTATAAGATAAAAGGTGCTCTAGAGATGAAGAACTACCCACCAATTGCAGGAAAAGAAAAAGGTAGGAATTTTGTCTTAATAAATGGTCTTGGTGCATGCTTTTATGAAGTCTATTAAGGTGCAATTTATTTAATTTTTAGGACCAGGACCTGGTCGTTATGGGCTTCCTCCCACCATTGGATTTATTGGCCATGACTTTACGAAACCAACAAGTCCGGCATATTCCTTCCATGGTCGAATAAGTAGCAATAGTAAGCTAACCAGTAATTAATAACTAATTTATGAATATTACATGCATCAAGAATTTCACATTGTAATGTCACATTTTCAACAGCGGGGGGAGATGTAGCCCAATTATCTCAAACTTAGACACGTTAGTGATATATTTTTTTTCTTTTTTAGTGTACTCCGTTGACTCTAGTCCTGGACCCATGTATCATATCAATGCCAAAATGACTAGATTCGGGAAAGATGGAACACCTGCATATTCAATGTTCGGCAGAATGAAAGCCCCAAGTAAGTGAATTTTTGATCATTATTGCAGTTACTACAACTGATAACTTAGTAGTTTCATTATTATTACATAACAGAGGAACTTCTGCAGACTCCAGGCCCAGGCACATACAGCCCTGAAAAGGTCCCACCATGTAACCTTCACCGCCGCCCCCCTCGCTACACCATGGGCTCTCGCACACTGTACCACACTGTGGACGCAGTACCTTCCCCCAATAAGTACTGCCTGCCTCCACTTATGGGCCCCCAAGTCCCAAACAAGCCAGCCAGCGCATGTTATTCCATGTCTGCGAGCTATCCCTCGGGAGGACCAGCTGTGGACCTGGCAAAGACCCCAGGACCATGTGGGTACAACAGCACAGATCCAAATGTTTACCTGCCTCGTCAGCCAGCATTTTCAATTCTGGGGCGTCACACTTTACCAAAGGATCACACCAGAAAACCAGGTCCTGGGACATATAACCCAGAAACTGTGACAGTGCACAAGGCCCGGGCTCCTGCATACTCCTTAGGTATGAGGCACTCAGAATTCATCACACCACTCATCATACATTTACCTGATTGAAAACAGGAAGTCATTTTAATGTACAAAGTACATTTATTCTTTTTAATAGAGGCCTTATTATTGACCCAGACCAAAATTTCTAAAAATTAAATGAATGCATATATGTACATATACAGAAATATTAACAAAAACATTAAAACATACTTGAAAAATGTTAAGGTTGAGAAAAAAATAAAACTATGCATTTAAACCATTTTGACAACAAAATGATTGCATTTTTAAAAGCAACTCACTAACTGCAATCAGTTGCAATCAGCAATTTGGAATAATAGTAAATAAAGTTTGTCTTTACCTCTTAAAAATTGAGGTGAGTAAAAGATCAATAAACTAGAGGATTGCAACACTATAAATTAGGACATAAGATAGACTGTTTGTAGTAGGTACACTGTCCAAAGACAATGATAATCCAGGAGATAGTGGGTGTGAAAATACAGGAGCTTCATTCCTTTAAATCCTGTGGGAGGGGTCTTCTAAAAAGCAGTATGTGTGGCTCTGAAAACACAAACAAACAAGATGACAGTTTTCACAGCAATTTAACTTAGCCACCTATCCCCCGCTCTGCGTTTTATTTGACACTTGGATGCATTTCAACAACATTACCTTCAACAAATAAACTTCTGTTTAACTATGAAAGTCAGATGCAACAATTTAGTGCTCGAGTTGACTTGTTTTTCAGTAGAAATTTTGAACATTTGAGAGGACTTTTATTGTAATAAATCTATAGTGTGTCTATCTGAATGAGATGAATCATACCTGGTTTGTGTACCATGTAGTGCATCCAACCCTGGCTCTGCTGCACTCCGAGTCCCCTCCATTCCTCCTCTGTCATCAGATGGGATGTGGGCACCAGTTTCGCCAGCTGCTTTGGAAGTACCACATGCCTGTGGGAATTTTGGGTATAAAATCGGTTTAAAAATATTACGTGCAGCGTGTGTTGAAGTTCGCGTAAGCCAGCAACTGAGCGGGAGATAGTTTTAGGCCAGTTTGTCAGTCACCAAAGAGCTAACAGCTAATAGCTAATAGCTAATAGCATAACAGCCTCCCCGCATATGTTCCACAAATCACCAAGTGTAGCTAGTCAAACTGACACGAACATTTTCCGTTGCATTTCGTGATTTGGAGTTAAATAAAGTTATCATTTTGGCTAGCGAGAGCAACATACCAAACTCGCAGACGTTAGCAAGTTGTTAGCACCAAATCGTGTAATTTTTATCTTACCTGTACTCAAAATCGTCATCGGTATATTTATCAGAATAGTATATTTGCTTTTTCGACATGCTTCGTAGACAATAAAGTCCAGTTTAAAGATATGTTGTTTGTTTCTCGCTCAAAACGTCAAAAGACGGCACTATAAAACACTCAAGCTGCTGCTGTCATCTGCCGCTGTTTGGAGGGGACTATTCAAAACTTCAACGGCCCGCCGCTTTGCTCTGATAGGTCAAAAGTGGACACGCGGACGAAGCAGGACCCGCCCCTTTTATCCTGTTGACAGAGATCGTCTATTTTTAAAATGCACAACTATGGCTGTTTAAATCATGAATCTCATGATTAATCTATATATTTGAAGTAGAATGTTGTTCTTTCTATCTAATTTGTATGTGCAGCATTGTGGAATTTGCCTTATTATATAGTAATTAATGACTTGAATTAATTAAACGAGGGATTGTGTCATTGTGAACGTTCACTCTATTGTGATTTTAAGAAGTGATCTTTATTTGGAGCTTTGTCAATAAATCCTATTTGCAGGTGGGACTTTGTTGTTGTAATTACGTTTGTCAAGACCATGATGGGAGTTGCTTATTCACAGCATGGTTTGTTCCCACTCTTAATGCTAATTAGCAATCCCAAAGGTAAAGATTAGCTATTTACTGAACCAATTACTTTTGAGGAAGTAATGTATTTAACTTATTTTCTGGTTTATTTTGTGATGATTTATTTGTTTGAATAACTTATTTTGAACTCTAGGCCTGTTTATTGTTTGTCACAGTACCAGTACAGGGACAACTGCAATGTACTGATCAATACCACTGGTTTATCAGTAACTTTACTCTGTAGCTCAAGGTGATTGGCTGCATAGAAGAAGGTGGGTTAACAGTGGGGTGTTGCAACTTTTTAGAAAACATCTGAATAAGGAGTCACTGGATCTCTTTGTCTTGACATAGTTGCCAAGTAAGTCATTTTTATTTCACTACAATTTTGAATTAGAATAAATTACTATAGGCCAGACCAGGGCATTGTACAGCTCCTGGGCCACATACGGCCCTTTGGTTGACTCTGAAAGGCCCGTTTGTAATTTGTAATTAGAAAATAAACATATTTTTTAAAATTTTACCTCATGCATGGACTAAAGCTGCATTGCTTTTATTTTAGAGGGGTTTTGACATTTAAACATTTGACATTTAAATTACATTTTTTGTAAGACAACCTCACTTTTTCATTGCTTAGTCATAACATATACTCTTACCAGTCTTGCCAGCTTGTCAAAACAATGCTATTTACTGCTTTTTATAACGAAATACAGTTAATATTATGCCGAAATGAGTTAAGCATTTTGGACTGGCCCTCCACAGTGTTTTCTGTTTCTCATGTGCTCCCATGGAAAAAATAATTGCCCACCCCTGCTATAGGCTATATTTTTATGTTAGTTTAATATTAATAGGACAAGATCTCTTGATATACAGTTAAAGAATATGACAAGTGTTGTATCCTACAGGCATTGCTCTGAAAGAGTAATGTCTCATTTTCTTTTTTCAGTCCCTTTTTCAGAATCAGTGCCCCTATATTAACATTTAATTTTTTAGTTCTTTTTTTAAGCTGCAAAACATCTGCTTTTATGACAATTGTGTCTTTGTGAATTTGTTGTACTGAAATAAAGCCTTTTATTTCATAATTTGCTTGTTCTCACAGCTGTGCAAGAATCAGTCTGATGGGTCCCTGGGGGAGTGCAGATGGGACAGGGTGGACTCTTCCCTTACGAGCCTTTGTTTTTGTCTGTCAGAGAGATTAAATTGCAAGAGTGCACACATAGGCACTTTAAATAATTAGATGTAACTCATGCCAGTATTCATTTTTTTATAGAATAGAACAATAGATATCCATTATCAGACAGACATGTTGGGTTTTTTTTGTTTGTTTTATAGGATAACCTAAACTTAATAAGAATGAAATATTTTCTAACCAAAAATAATTCAGGCCTTAAAAAAACACATACACACACACACGCACACGCACGTACGCATGCACACACACACACACACACACACGCACGCACACACACACACACGCACGCACACACGCACGCACGCACACACACACGCACACACACACACACGCACGCACACACGCACGCACACACACACACACACACACACACACACACACACACAGTAATAAATAATAAAATATCTCTTACACATGGTTTGAAAATGGGTGTTGTGTTGTTTATATTTGGCTGTGATTATTTGAGAATAGGATTGCCAAGGCAGATGTGTCTTAGCTAATACTGTCTAAAAGCAGCTGGGCAGGGCAGGGCTAATAGACTCAATGACATCATCCAAAGAGAGAAAGGGAGGGAGAGAGCACAGAGCAGCCGGAGGCAGTAAAAGCCACCAGGCCGGCACAGACACAGAGGACAGCGGCATGGGACCGTGTGTGTGTGCGGACTGCAGAGGACCTGACTGCCTTCGCCTCCCTTTGACAGGAATATACTGCAGTGTTTGGGGACTGTCATCTTAGCTTTGGCCCTTTATTATTTTCACCTTTTCCCTTCCCTTTCCCCCCTTCCCTTTTTCTATCCATCTATCCTTTGGAAGTGACCCCCCTTTTCAGCTCCTGCTACAGAAGGCTCTCCGGGCATGCTCCTTAAGCCAAAGTATGGCCGCTTTCGCAATGAGTCTGTGACCTCTTCTGACGATCTGATGCAGAGCTTAGCCATGAGTGGCAAAGTGGTGGCCACACCAGTGGTCTCCTCCTCCACGCCAAGCCTCCCTCTGCCCCCCATGCCCCCTCTGGACCCTGGCCTTCGGTCCTCATCTGCATCTGGTGGTGCTGCAGCACTGGCAGATTCTCCCTGTTTGGATGGGGAGCAGGATGGCACCACTACTTTCTGTATGCTCATCCCTAAAATGCCTCAGTGGAAGTTCTCCAACTCGCTGCTCAGTCGTAGCCCATCCAATTCCAGCGCCAGCTCCAGCTCTAGCAAGGACTCAGGCAGAGCAGCAGGGCCACTCTCACAGACTTCTGCCTCTTCTTCCTCCTCTTCTTCACACAGGCTAAATGTGGCATCCAGCGGTCCGGTGGCCAGTCTTGCAGCTGTGCTTAATTCATGTGACCCTGTATGTGTCACACCATGTTCCTTACAGGCCATCCGGGGTCAAAGGGCAGTGGCATCAGCAAATTCAACCAACCCTGGTGGGCATAGCTTTGGGGCTACTGAGGCCATGGCGAGCCCTGGGAGTACTTTCAGCTGCAGGTCAGGACTAAACCGCAGGACCAGAGGAGAGGGAGCAGTGTGGCTGGGGAGTGAGGAGTTCAGCCAGAAAAGTAGCTTCATCCACAAACCAACCCAGGGCTGGCTCCATCCTGACAAGAGGATTGCAGGACCAGGTGCCTCTTATATTGTCAGGGTGAGTCACACTATTCATCCATAATGTCTGTACTTTTAACATTTCTGAACAACTAAATCATGATGATCTAGCTTTCCCTGTGGGTGCAGACAGAGGCTGAGCAGAGACTGAGCATTGCAGCTTATGAGGCAGGGGCTGACGAATACATAATTTAATCAAGATAGAGGCTTGGTGCCCCTGCCTGGAGGACTGCGTCAGACAAAACATAGGGTGGTGATAAACAATGCTCTTTCTATGGTGTATTAAGTAATTTATCATTTAAAAGGACATTTTGATTTGTGCTTGAGTATGAGAACACATTAAATGAAACCTATTAGAATGAGTATTAGCAGTAGTACAATAAAACACAATACTGTCATGTGTTTACAAGGAACCCCATATTGCCTGCCTGCTTGGCTCCACCCCCTGCGCCTCTTCGCCTCCTCCCTCAGTCGCTACGCAGCTTCCTCTTTCTCAGCTTTATCCTGTAGCCTTAAACTAATGTCACGGTCGTTGATTAGTCCTGTTTGGAGCCTGAGATGCTTTCTAATGCTATTATACAGGCTCCATTCGTTTCTATATTCAATTAGATTTAATCACAGTCATTTGCATCATGTGATTCGGGAAGGGATGGCATACGGGAGTGGTCCCTCTGCGTAGAGCTGTTTTGAAGCTTTTTTGAGAAATGCTCTTGATGTTTCTCCATTTAAAATCTTTTTGTCATTTGTACATACAGCTGTTTTGTGCTTAATATGGAAAGTTACTGCTATGTGTTAAATATAAGCAGTCAGTGATAAACACTGCATGTATCAGTGTCACAGTGACATTAGATTTCTGCTGTGCTGAGGCATTTTTAATCAACATTGCTCCCATAGGAGAAAGCCATTCTGCCACATCTGTCTTATGTTCATTGCTTTACCCTCTCACAAACTGGATGCATGTTCAAAATACAACACGAAGACATTGTATTATACTATGCTATATATTGTATATTAACAATACTGTTTTATACCTTCTGGGAAGTATCCAGACATTGCTAAGCAAACAACAAACAAAGCAGGTTCCTAACTCTACACCACCGTTTTATATTATATTGGACCCCCTCTTGTTATTAGGTTGCAATAGCACTAGCAATGGCCATAGTCCACAGTGAACAACAGTGGTCTGTGTTGAGGCACTGGCGAAAAAGAAAAAAAAAAAAAGGCCAACCTAATTCTCCTGATGGAAGACTTCCCTCTTGCCCTAAATTGGTTAGGCTCATTAAGCAGAAGATTCTGAGGTCACTAACCTGTCCATGTTTTTTCAGGTTTGCTTTTGTAGGTTTAGTCTTAAGTTTGTTGCAATCACAGCAGTGAAACTCACACATATAAATAATACTGTCCATAATGCCCCCAACTGTCACAGGGGACATGTGGAGCTTTTATGATCTAGTCAAGCCTCCATTACCACCTAAACCTCCTGAACCACCAGCCATTAATGCTACTTTATCATGCTTTGTCTTATTTGTTTTTGGTTATTGCTAAATTGGATACTCCAGTGTTTATGTACAGTTTCTCCCTATTATAACTAATAATATCAACTTGCTTTCACAGTACATGGGCTGTATTGAAGTACAGAAGTCAATGCGCTCTTTAGACTTCAACACTCGCACTCAGGTGACCAGGTAAGATCATCTCTCTTTATAATGTAATGTATGATCTAAATATTATGTATACCCCCAAAGAACGCCTTAAAACTAAGACTTATAATTGCAAAGTAAGAAGGACCTAGAGCTCTAAATGCAAATGAACCATGGTCCAGAATATCCTGTGCACCTTAAGGTCATTGCCTCTCAGGTTCATTGTCTGATCATGTGATGTTATTGTTATAAAACGGATTTCTTGCACTCCATTACCTCACGGGAGGGTTGTGCTCTTTAGTCCCTCACCCTCCCTGTCTCTCTCCCGCCAAAAAATCAATAGTTGGTAATCGGAGCCCACAGTGCGTCCAAAGCTTAAGTGCAGAGGGAGAAGAAAGCGCATGAGATGGAGTGATACAGAGAGAGAGGGATGTATTATTGATGATGTTTGCTAATGACTGTTGAAAGCTGCAGTGGTCCAAGGAATGCGCCCTGCTGGATAATGCCACAACAATAACAACACAATGGGAATGGTATTATCTAAAAAAACAATAAATATGATGGGATGGGAGTGAGATCATATGTTTTTGTGCACAGATAGCGAGATTGAATGAAAGGATTGTGTTAAAATTTAAGCCATGTCCCAGCATTGTGGCATTTTATTAATTCCTACGTGACAACAATACTCTCTGTGTGAAACAGCATCTGCAGCCATAATGCAGACAAAAACAACAGCAGTTCATGACTCCTCCTCCACCCTCTCACTTTCTCTCCATCCACATCAGCATGACTCATAACAACATTGTGTTTTTTTCTAAAATCCCTGAGAAGACCTCTAGATGAGATGTGCTTGGGCCACGTCTTGTTAAATATTTATGAGCCACTTGATAGGGGCAGTGGAGTTCTTCCCCTTGTAGCAAATGCACCACCCTGCCCCTGCATACACACAGTCTGGTAAACACATACAGTGGGACCTAAGAGCTAAATGTCCACTAAGCAGATTTTAACTGGAGGCAATATCTAGAAAAAAAAGAGCTTTTAGTTAAATTTTGTATAGGACAGCACAGATTATCCTGATGTATATCTGACATATATACATTTTTATATTCAGTCATGTATATTCATTTTCCACATTATGATGTGTTTAACCTCAGTAAAGTCAAATGTGCTATCTGATGAGTGTGCTGATTTTCTGTAGCTGTGTCAGGGGATTAAAGTCTTACAGAAAAGAAGAGGTTGAAGATGGTCTAAACACACTTCTGGAAACAGCTTTTACATCATTTGACCTGTTATGGGCCTACGACCTCTGACATTAGCCTAGGGCAGACGGCACAAAGCTCCCATTCATGTTTAACCATTGCTGTTAATCCATTGCAGCGAGGCTGTAGTTGGAGCTGAAAACATTTACTCTCTGTGCAGCTTGGTTATTTTCAATTACATGTATTGACATAGATGGTTCACAATGTTGTTTCAAAAACATCCAGTTTTGTTTGATGCATTGTCCACTGTATTAGTTTGACGTATGAACCCATTTTTATTTCCTTAATTAGAGAAGCCATCAATAGACTGTGTGACGCTGTGCCTGGTGGGAAGGGTGCTTGGCGTAAGAAGGTTAGTGCAATATTTTTTCTTTATTTTATTATTGTATTGATTTTAACTTACTTCATAGTGTTGTTTTGTCTTTGATAGGCACTAAATAAAGCTCTACAGTCCATCATGGGTAAGAGTAACCTTCGGTTTGCAGGCATGAGCATCGCTGTCAATATTTCCATAGATGGTCTGAGCCTCCTCATCCCAACCACACGGCAGGTGAGGCCCTCAAAAGTACACCACACCTGTTTGTGAGGACTAAGCAGAGGTCTGTCTTGTCTGTGTTCCAGGTGATTGCGCACCATCCAATGCAGTCCATTTCTTTTGCCTCTGGGGGAGACACAGTGAGTGCCATTATAGCTCTTCTTCCTTTAAATGACTGAAATGGACATTTGGCAGTGACAAGATGGGTGCTCACTGGTTTCCAATATCATAGCCTAGGACTTTCTATATATCGGTGATCTAGTTATGTGTTGTTTTTCTAACTGGGTTTTTCAATTTTCTTCTTTTCGGCTTCAGGATACACCTGATTATGTTGCTTATGTGGCCAAAGATCCAGTAAATCAAAGAGGTAGGCATCTTTTATGTACATACTGCAGGTATGAAAGTTGTTTAGTTTTCTGTGATTGTTTGATGTCACTCGAAGGAGCTGGCAGAGCAGATTGGTAGCCTTGATTCTGCCCCAGGACAGCTGTGGCTATTGGTCATAGAAGTACCAGCACATATTTCAAATGGGATGTTTATAAATAATATGCTAAATAAGAATGAATATATATTTGCAATATTGTCCCTTGATTATACAGTTGTATATATTTAATCCATATCTTCTGATTGTTTGTCCTATAGCTTGCCATATCCTGGAGTGCTCAGATGGTTTGGCTCAGAGTGTCATCAGTACAATTGGTCAGGCTTTTGAGCTGCAGTTCAAACAATATCTACACAGCCCCCCAAAGACTATGACATCTGCTGAAAGGTTAATATTCTCAATTGCCTCATACATACTGTCATCCTGTATAGTGGAAAGATGTGTGCGTTTTCAGTTTCAAAACTTCTAATCTTCTATTCTATTCTCCACTAATCTATATTAAAAGTCAAGTATAATGATCATTTAATAAGAACTAATCAGCCTGAGAATTCACTTTTTTTTTCTTCAACTGGAGATTTTCTTAAAATAATAATAGGCGTCATGCTGCCATTCTCCAGGTCAATGAGGCCAGAGGAGTCAGTGTGGGGGGAGGAGGAGGACTTCTCAGATCATGACTATTATAACAGCATCCCAGGAAAGGAGCCCCCTGTTGGTGGAGTGGTAGACACCAGGCTGCGGCCCAGTGTGTCCCTACTTGGTCACATTCACACACAGCCTCAGAGCAAGAACACATCACAGGTAATATCTTCTTCTACTCTTTACTACTTCGCAAAAAGAGTGAAATGGTCTGTTTTGTGGCTGCAACGCAATTATGGATTTTCTTTACATCCAAAATAGAAAAAAATACAAATAATATTCTTTTGCTGATATTATTATGACAAAACGCTGTGCTGTGTTTGAACAGATGGGATCTCGGAGAGAGCAGACCTCCTTCCCTCCTGGACAGCTGTGCTATGAACTTCACTGGGACACAGAGGTGACGCACAGCTCAGGTGAGACCCCATGTGGTAGAAAACATACAGTGTCTGAACTCAAAGACTTAACATTGTACAGTTTCAATTCACATTATAATTTGGGGGATTTTTATGATTTCCTAAATGAAAGCGACTGTTTGTTAACCAAATTGTTCTAATTGTAGATTTATACAGTACAAATAATTTTATATACTAGTATAATAAACAATCTAGTGATTTTTTTGTTGTAGTAATTGATAGTCATGTACTATCAAACAAACTTGATTTGCATCTCTGTTCCTCAGGTTTGACCTCAGATGGATACCTGTGTGCTGATCCAGGAAACAAAGATTATGAGGAGCACCAGTATGTCAACACGCAAAGTCTGGACAACCTGGAGTCTCTTTTACGTGAGCCCAATGGACACAGTGCAGCTAAGGCACCAGAAAGCCCCAAGAAAGACCTCTTTGATATGAGTAAGAATGAGTACTTAAATTTGAGATGGTTTAGTTTTATTGTCATTATTCATTTTTATCCCTATTTCCTACAGGACCGTTCGAAGATGCTCTGAAACTCCATGAGGCCAGTGGTGGACTTGTAGGCTCTACTGTTCCCCTTGTGTCTGGTACTGGTGGAACAGTGCGTGTGCTAGAGGATCAATGGCCCAGTCCTCCACGCCGTCGGGCCCCTGTGGCTCCAAACGAGGAGCATCTGCGCAGAGAACCATGGTATCACAGTCGTATGAGCCGGAGGGACGCAGAGAAACTCTTGATAAGAGATGGGGACTTCCTAGTTCGGGAAAGCACAACCAACCCAGGGCAGTATGTGCTGACGGGCATGCACTGTGGTCTACCCAAACACCTGCTGCTGGTCGATCCTGAAGGAGTGGTGAGTGTAGCTTTCTAAGTTGCCAAGTCTACATGCCTTCCAAAATACACAAAATCATGTTTTAAACTGTTTTCCATTTAGGTCCGGACCAAAGACATGTTATTTGAAAGCATAAGTCACCTTATTTCATATCACCTGAAGAATGAGCTGCCAATTGTAGCAGCAGAGAGTGAGCTTCACCTAAAACAAGTGGTCAGAAGAAAACCATAAGAATGTCTGCATGAAATGGTAACAAATTATATGGATTATACTTAAATTAAATGATTATAGATATTTTATGATTATTTCTCATTACAGATTCATACTGGCATGAGATGTTTTGCATTATTGACCTGGGACAAATTACAACTGTGAAGAACAGCGTCAGTGTTTTTAGTGAAACACTGGATTCTCAACAAATGACACTACTGCTCTAAAAGAATTGAACTCAACATGAAAAAAATGTTACACTAATGGCTGAACTGGAAATGTCAAAGTTGTATGGCTGCAGATGTTTTGAGACATCCTCAAGGACAGAAGACACAACACACAAGACTTTACTGCCTGTAACGGATGTCTTAAAAGTGTTAAAAGTGCCACACAAGAAATGAAACCTGTACCTTTCTCTCAATGAATCAGCGAGGTCTACTGAACAAAACTGAAACTTGTTTAGGATTTGTCAAAGAATTTCAATGAGAGATATTTGCTCCATTTGGTGTCTCAGACTTACTGGTCATGCAAATGACACAACTGATATTTTTCCAATACAGAACAAAGTACTGTATGTACTAACTCAATTCTTTGTCATGTCCTGCTTTTAAAAATGTGTTATGAACATAATTTTTAAGGCAAGATTTTGTTACAATACAGTAATCCTACTTAATCCCATTTCTGTTCTTCTGAAACATATTTTTAAGGGCTGTTCATATTTTTATGTGTGACTTTGACTGTTCTTGTTCTCAGAGGCCCTATAGTTTTCTCAGCTGCACTTAGTATCTAAGTCTGTACATCTCTATCATGTTCAACTTCAGTGCCTTACAAATACAGGCTTTGGTCTCATTCAAATGCAGTTATGACACAAATGCAAAACAATAACCTGGTTAAAAATGACAAAAAACTAATAGCTATTAACAGTAAAGTAAGCTGCTCTTATTTTATGCTGGATGCTGTATAATAGTTTAGCAACACACTGGAAGTGTGTGCATATGCCCTTATGTGTATGTCCATTGCAACTCAGGAAAAAACATATACATTTCTACTCTATTTCTGCATACTGTTAGAAGATTTTGTTCTATTGTGTTCATTGTCTGTACTTCACAGTTTGGGACAGTTTGGGTTGTGGGCATTTCTACTCTATCTGCCCTCTGCTATGTATCAGCCTGATGCACAGATAAATCATTTATGGTTCAATGGTCCATTTTTAATCAGTAGCTTTGCCAATAAAATAGACTATTAATGACACTGTTACAATGTATTTTGTTGTTGTCAGTGAAAGTACAACCCTAACAAGCAGTAACAGTGCTGCAGTTAAAACAAGAGAAACAAAACATGCAGAGTAACTTGCTTTTTCATTTATTATTACAAAATTATATAAAACAGCCACTTGTCACACATTTTGGTAGACTTTCCTAACAAATACCCTGTATCCACATTCAGGTTTGGGTATCAATAAAGCTACAGCAATTCTAAAAAAGGCACTCAATTGTTCTTTAGTGTTTCAGTTTGAGGCTATGGGTTATAAACTTATAACAACAATATCCAGGACAGTAGTTTGTATGTTTTTGGCTCAATATGATCTCAGTCTTGTAGCTTAGTTTCTGAGCATTATTTTAAAAGTGTGTCAGATCAGTGCTCTGGCTGTGACATCCTCAGGATTTGGAACAGAAGACCCTGAACGTCCTCATCCATACGGCCCTGTAAGTCAAGAAGACATAGTTAGTTTCAGGGATGCAGTAATTGGGTTCAGTTCTGATACTATTATCAACACTTTCTGTATCTGCTGATACCAATACCAAACCAATATCATACCACATTTTTATGACAAAACTGATGTGTAATGTAGCTGTTCCTTCAATTAACTTCAGAACAGCTTTGTATAAATAGGACCTTTTTTTTGCCGTTAAAGTTTACAAGAGTAAATAGTTTTATAATATCTTTTATATAAGCAAAAAAAAAAAAGGAGAAAATTTAATTTGTCAACTGGACATAGTTTATTTGGTTGAATACGTTTCGCAGCTCATCCAAGCTGCTTCCTCAGTTCTGGTCAGATGCTGGCGGACACTGCTTTATATCTGCCTGAAGGGAGGAGCTTAATTACAATGAAAATTACTCTGAGACACACATATTTAAATACAGTTTCAGTTGGTCAGGTGATACAATATGGAGTTGTTAACAGTTTCTGTTAGTCATGTGAGTCTATTCAATTCAACCCCCATTTCTGTTCAAGGGTTAGGGTCTTTCTCTGGCCAAGGCCAGAGAAAAGAACTGGTTTGAGAGGGGAGTTAAAGAAGCTATTTTTGTCAAGAAAGAGAATCCTTCCTTGAACAGAAATGGGGGTCTCAGACATCATTTGTCTCCCATCTATAACTCTATCCTCAAACCTAAATCAAAACAAACTGGGAAAACAATGGGACTAGCCAGGTCAGGTCCAGAGGTGTGAAAACACCCATCATGGCCCTGAATGGATATGCTAACTACTCCCCCACTCCCACTCCATATTGAATAGACTCACATGACTAACAGAAACTGTTAACAACTCCATATTGTATCACCTGACCAACTGAAACTGTATTTAAATATGTGTGTCTCAGAGTAATTTTCATTGTAATTAAGCTCCTCCCTTCAGGCAGATATAAAGCAGTGTCCGCCAGCATCTGACCAGAACTGAGGAAGCAGCTTGGATGAGCTGCGAAACGTATTCAACCAAATAAACTATGTCCAGTTGACAAATTAAATTTTCTCCTTTTTTTGCCATGGATTCTACCTGGACGACTGAGGGATTTTACATACATCTTTTATATAAAATTTTTATTTGCTTGGATTATATATATAATATAAGGTGAAAAGGCATGTTCCTAAATTGGATAATATTTTACCTCATACTTCGTTTTTTTTTGGGGGTAATTTTTTTTTTTATGGTAAATTACCATACATTTTTTTTATGGTAATTTGTAAACTGAACCAACCTGTACAGCTGACAGAAGATGGGAACGATACACTGCCACAACTTGCTTGTGCTTTCTCTCCCAGTCCTGAAAAAATATTTGGTCTAATAATTCAAACAATACACTTAAGTACTTTCACTTTATGCCATGATTTGCCATCTATACCTGGAGCTGCTGGGTAAGTATAGCCACTCTGTTCTGTAAGGCTACTTGCTGCCCAGGGTTGTTGTTATGATGAGGAGAGGAGGAGATGCCCAGTGGAGGTGAAAGAGCTCCTAAGGCCTCCTTTAGCCGAAAAACCTCTTTAGACAGCTCTGTGATCTACAACAAGACAGAGGCATTGCTATATAAATGACATATGCAACTGAATAGGTTGTGATACAGTCTATGGTTGTTTGGTTGTTATACCTTGCGATCCTTCTCCTTCACTAGATTTTGGGATTCCTGGATCCCTTTATGGAGCTCTTGTATGTGACTGGACTGAGCTTGTATTTCATTGAGTTTCTGTTGCATAGCAGCCACTTGAGTCTCTGCAGCCTGTCGCTCACTTTTGTTAAAAAGAGCCTCTCTCTGAACCTGGAACACCTGTTGTATGGCAATAAATAACAATAATAATATGATAATTAATATATTTTGATATGCAGGATATCTAGAATATCTGCTTAAACACACACACAGTAGCAGGACTATTTATAATGTATAGGAACAGGGAAAATATCATTGTACAAAGGCAGCTTTGGTTCAATAGTCAACTACAAAAGGACTAAGAAGGGTAGTGAAGGAACAAGAGAAAGTGATATAAATAATGTAAAAAGATACATGAGACCATAACATAAGCCAGTCCTCATTGTTGCATCCACAATAATAGCACACTTAACCATAATAGTCATACCTCTGTGCAGGTTTTCTCATGTTTACGAGTGAGATCATTAAATCGTGTAGTTATGGCATTTATTTCCGCTTGCATAGAAAGACGCAATGCTTCATGGTCCTCCTTGGAGATCAGGCCCTGCTCTGCTGCCCTCTGTGACTTCACTTCTCTCAGCTCCATCTCTTTGTCAGTCAAAGCATCCTCAGCTGCTGCTGCCTTACCCTGGATGGCCTGTAGGGCGTGCTGTAGCTCTTCCTGTCATATGAACACAACAGCACAATCATTGAACTATAATGTTTCTCTAGCTTTAGGTAACCTTGTAAAACTTCTGTCTATCTCACAATTTGGAATATTTTAGGAATAATCATTTTAAACAACCTTGACTTTCTCATGCTCCTCTTTGGACACAGAGTCTTGGAGAGCTTCTAGTTTGACCTCTAGCCGTGCAGCTCGCTCCTCAGATTGACCTCTCAGTGTCTTCTCCTCCTGGAGCTCTAGCAATGTCTGCGCTAGTTGCTCCGATACTGCAGAGAGTGCCTCCTGATGTTTAGAGAGTGGGACTGCATCTTTCAGCTGCAGGGCATCCTGAGCTCGGCCTTCTCGTTCAGCACACAGGCAGTCCAATGCCTGAGCTGCCTCCTGTCGCGCAACTTCAAGTTCCTCTCTAACAGCAGCCAGGGTATGTCTCGAATGGTCTACTTCAACAGACATGTGGACACACGCAATTACAGTTCAGTTATAATAATGCATTGAAATTATATAGTGCTTTTCAAGACAACCAAAGCGCATTGCATTATTAATTCACTTCATACTTGATGGTGGTTCAACAACATCGGCCCCTCTGATCACCAATCGCTCGCACACAAAGTACGTTCATACTAAGCAATGAAGTGTCTTGCCTAAGAACACAATGGCAGTACAGCCATGAAACACTTTAGTCATTTTTGGAAGGAAAATTTAAGTCTTAGCTATAGCTCTCAATTGTAACTTTGAGGAACTTTGTAGGAGACATTTTGATGTAGTATTTTTACAAAATATTTTCATAAAAATTATCAAAGACCTATCATACCTGATCTCACTGAGGGTTCAGAGCTGTGTGAATGCTCTTCGTCGTCTTCCTCCTCCTCTTCATCTCCATGTTGCTGTGGCCTCAGTCTCTCCAGCTCCAGAAGGGCATCGTTGAGCCTGCGTGCAACGTCGGCTCTCTCTCTGGCCAGCTGTTCGCACTGCAGCCCCAGCGTGACCTGCACCTCCTCCAGCTCTGACCGGGGGACGCGCTTCCTCAGCTCGGCCTCCAGCTCCCCCAGTCTCTCCTGGAGTCGACGGATTTGGTCATTCTCTCCACTGCCTGCACGTTCACTCCCTGATTTGCTCTCTGCCAATGCTCCCTCCAGTTCTGCCACTTTGTCACGAAGAGAGTTAACAAGGCTTGATTCTTCCTCTTTGTTCTTCTCGTCCACAGCTTTAGAGTCTTTCTTCTCCAGTGCAGCCTGAAGTTCCTTGATTTTCTCTGTCAGCTGTTTGATTGTGTCACTGTCCTCACTGCTGTTACCATTGGCTTCAGCCTTTCGCAGGCTCACAAGCTCCTCCTCCAGCTCGGTCACCCGGGCTCTGAGTTGCAGTTCTTCCTGGCTAGGACTCACTCCGGACCCACCCTCTGCCCTTGCACCTGCCACAGCCAAATCCCCCTCACCACAGTCCACAGAGAGAACGCCTAGACGCATTTGCTCTTTCAGCTCCTCCAGTTCAGTGTGTGCAGAGGTCAAATGCTCCTCAAGCTCACGCAGCTTTTCTTTGAGGGCTTCTGTGTTCTCTCCATCTGTACCCCCTCCTTCAGGCTTGTTATCCTCCCTGCAAAAGACAAAATTGTTTTGTAAATAAGACATTAAGAAAATGAACAGGTCCAGCCAAAAGGTGAGACAACATTATGAGCCATCCATGGTTATGAGCATAGAACATTTGCCAACTGTTTTATATACAATACACTCTACTAATGTAGCCACTATTTGATATGATGAAAAACAGAATATTGTTTTGTATTTCCATGAACAGACCATTTACTATTGTATCTCTGTGTGCTAACCTCTCTTCTGCCACACTAGAGCTCTCGTCCACAGACTGAAGCTGAGACAGACGCTCCTGCAGGGACTCAAACTCCTTCCTGAGGGTCTCATACTGCACCAGTGGCACTGAGTCTGGGCTGGTGGTCTGCATGTCTGTGTCATCTTTCTCAAACATCTCCAGCATCTACAAACACATAGATTTAAATAATTTATCTATTATCCGAGACCACTGGTAAGTATTGGCATCCTACAGTCTGTAATGATGATGATGTTTAATTAATAACAATATTTCTAAAATAATTCACAGATGTACAAAGTATAAACTAAAAACAAGGATGCTGTTGTAGTGGAACTGTGGAACATGCAAATCAAAGCAATAACATCTCCACATAGGCAAGTTGGTTGTATACCCTCCACCAGAAAAGTTACATTATGTACTTTTAAAGAAGAGTCAATTACATCTCACTCTGATTACTTTAATTTCATATTTGACCAGAGCATATTTTATACTGCAAGACATTTCATGTAACATAATGCCACACTGTGACTAATACTTGAGTCATGGCCATTTAACACATTTTAAGAACCTCTGGGAACCATTACCTATAATCTCCTCACTTTCACTTAATGTAGCTCTGTCAAGAGCCTCCTTAAATTTGTAATGCAGTTATTCTCAACTGGACTGATCCAATGTGACCTTCATTATTTATAGAAAACCGACAAAAAAGTATTTTAGAACCAGTCTTAGTTCTACTGTTATCATGATTATTAAAGTAATGTTTGAGAAATAACTAAACATTAAACTATACTAAAACTGAAATGAAACAGACATTACCTGTACTTTGAGGACAAGTTCAGAGTTTTGAGTAGCTAGTTCCTCTATTTGTTTGCGTAGCTTTTCCACTGAGTCTTGTGCAGCCTCATCAGGGGCAGGAGATGCTCTTGAGCATTTTGACAGCAGCTTTTCTAAGTGTAACAGAGAGAGACATTTTAAATAACATTATCAGAACAGATACAAATATTTTCTTAAATAAATTTGGTGAAAAAGATGGACACACCTGGGAAAGCCAACATTTCAGCAGCGTCATCAGAGTCGCTGGTCCAGACACCATGGGCCTCCTTCACCTCCTCCTGAAGTCTGTCTCTTTCACTCTCTGCCTCTTGTAAGCGCAGCTTCAGCTCGGCCACCTGCAAGATTATATAGAACATGCAACATAATACAAATGTAGGTTGATGAAGACAAGACTTATACAGGCTTCAGTAAAATACCTCTTCCAGGGCAGATGAGGTGTTCTGTTGCTGTTGTTCCAAAGTTTTAATCTTTTGCAGCAAGCGACCTCTCTCAAGACGCAAGCGCCGTATTTCCTCAAAGACTTCCTCATCCTCTGACTTATGAAGACAAAAAGACATAGAATAAAAACACTCAACAAACTTTAAAATGTCATAAAATGAAAACCTACTACATTTGTTTGGCCTGTGTTTGGCGTCTCTGTGGGTTGTGGAGAAGGAGAAGGAGAAGATGACCTGGGGAGGGGCTCAGGTGAAGGGGTCACAGTGGTCACAGGGGCTACAGGGGCTACACGGACTCCAGGAGGAGCAGGAGCAGAGGACCGTGGCTGGGGAGAAGGAGCCACATTCTGAAATAAAAAAATTAAAGTGGACAAACTTCAGTTCGAGAGCAGGACCACACCTCATTCACACCTTTTCCAGTGCTAATTGGAAAAGGCCTGAATTAGGTGTGAATGCCATGTAAGCTTGCAGGTCAGCTGTGTCCCTGTGCCCAGCCCTCCCACCTCCTACCCTCTTTTAATCTTATTCTGTTTTGTCTCTCAGACAGTGGCTCTCACAATGACCCCCAAAACAGCCACAATTATTTCAGTTTATTTTATGTTCACTTTGTTTCAATTATTTATTTCTGCATTCAGGTTTGTGGTTCTTATTAGTGAATTAGATTGAAATCTAAACCTCTGATAATGCCTATGTTGAGAGAGAGACACATTGAGGTAATAACAGCTGAATCTCTGTTTTTGTTTGACCAACATGATGAATGTGGAGGTGAGGCTAGGTGCACAGCTTAAAGAACTATTGTTTGCCAGATCTTGTATAGGACACAGGAAGCATCACATGATATATCTTGAGCACATGCTTCTTACACTACCTGCAGAGGGGAGCGCGGAGGTGGAGGAGCTTTTCGTTTGCGGGCAGTGGTCCCCCCTTGCATTGATGAGGTGACTGAGGCAGGCTACAAGCATGAAGGCATCATAAACAAGCTTAATTGAAATAGGAGTGAAAACAATTATAAAGAAAAAAGCCAAGTCACCAACTCAGGAAAACAGCAAAAAGTGAGCTCATAATGGAAAACATGCTAAATAAAACTGAGCCAAGAGGGTCATGATCTCATCATGGAGGAAGTGATACAAAATGCAGCTATGCAACATTACCTCCTCGCCTGCACTCTCTGAAGCTTTATGAAGTGGAAAAACAGCAAGACAGTTTTAACAGGGTTGTACTGTAAAATTGCTTCAAATTTACTGGTGAGTTTGAACAAAGCTACTATAACGGCGTCATGCTTTTACATAATTGTAATATTAAAATTTACCTGGTAGTGGTCCATCCTTCAGCATCTTTAAAATAGTTTTGTTGTCTGTAACTTCACTGTAGTCACTTGCTTTATGTCCCAGGGCATCGACTAGCTGAGTGTTGGCCCCACCTCTAAGGAGAGCACTCACAGCCTCCACACTGTCACTCTCACAGGCCACCATCAGTGCAGACCTGAAACACACAGATGAAATACATAATTCATTCATGCTAATAACTACTACTAATCCACTACCACTACTACTAAAAAGCTCTCTTTTTGACCACTGACTGTTTCATTGTTTGATTTTCTAACTTTCTGTTGGTAAAATCAAGAATTTTGTGAAGCCCTAAAATGTGACTGTTTTATTTATTTATACAACTCAGTATTAATAAGACATAATTTATCTAGCGTTAATACTTTGGCATATAATATGATTACCTTCCCTGGTTGTCCTGGATGTTACAGTTGGCACCTCTTCTTAACAAAAACACACACAGCTCCACTCTGCTCATCTGGGCTGCTAAGATCAATGGAGTTGCACCTTCCTGGTAGAAATTACACTGGATATGATTATATTGTTCATAAATACAATTGATATTCACATAACAATGGTAATTTACCCCATCCTGAACATCTATGTTGGCTTTAAAATCCCACAGGATTTCAGTACAGGACAAGCATCCACTGATTGCTGCAACACCCCAAAAAAAAATCAGAAAAAGATTATATCACTCACTTGGAAGAGCGTTTTTAACAATGGTGTTGCAAATAAACCTGCATGATGAAGAGGGGTCCGCCCAATGCTGTCTGTGCAATCTACAGGTAATCTTTCCTGAAATATACACATCTCTGGTTCAAAATGTTACAGGGGTGTAGCATTTATTAAAGGTCCTATATTATGCAAAATTTACTCTTGTGAGCTATAAGCTATCTTAGAATGTTGTTAACTCATAAAAAACATATCTAGCATTGTGTTTTGTTTCATTCACACGTCTGAGTAATCCCTTATTATTATTCTATCTACATCTCCAAAGCTCAGAATGCTCTGTTCCACCTTGTGAAGCCATGCAGTGGTAGTTTTCAAGTTAACAACTACCATTTACCTTTAGCTCGGTAGTGACTGACAAGTCCAGGACTGAAATGATTCAAATGATTCTGGTGAAGGTGCATGGAGTTTAAAAACACAGCACAGCATGTCCTCTATTATGACATTATAAGGTAGAACAGAGAGTTTTCTATTTGAGAGAAGATGTCTAAATATGCAGGGTTTGTGTGTTAAACTTGTGTGAATTAAAACAAAACACAACTCCAAGTATGTTTTTGATGAGGAAACAACATTATAACATAAATCAGAAAATTACGATATGTGAGTCCTTTAATGCTTTACCTGTAAGAGTCTTTTCAGACACTCTGGTTGCCCATTCTTGGCTGCAAGATGAACAGCGCTTAAACCTGCATAAATCAGTAATAATCTATGGAATTAAAAAGTAAATCAAATCAAAATGTCAGACTGTGATGAGCAAAGATACTTTACCAGCCCCATCTGGGACAGTGAGGTCTGCTCCGTTTCCAATAATAACTTCCAAACAATCAAGTGTTCCTCGAGATACAGAAAGGTGGTATCTTAAAAAACAAATCACAACAGAAAGTCTAAAGAACTGACTAATACACTATTGTAAAACTGATGTTGGCTTTGTTACAGAGTACTTACGCCGACTTGCCCTCAGCATCCAGTTTGGTGGGACATAGACCCTTTTTAACAATGAGAGCTGAGACTTTATCGGGCTCATTCTGCTCCACAGCCTGCAGAAGTCTGTCATCACTTTTACTCCAGTCCTGACTCTAAAGAGGTCAGAGGACAGGTTGTTATACTGCACTGATCTGTGCAATCTGATACCAAACACCATATCTCATAACATGCTAAACAATGAATGCATAGCCAATTCCATACAATGTACCACTGTATATTAATGAGTGAATATGTAAAGTGTAGTGTGTGGTCTTATCTTATGTCTTTCAATTTTCAGGTTATCAAAAGAAAAGGAAGAAAATACATACATGTAACGGCTGCAGGGTGAAACATGGGCACAGGCACTTCATCAGGCTAAAGGCAGACTTTTGAGGATCCATACTGCTAGCATACAGGGCTATCTATAGCTATACGTACTAAGCAATTGTTCTACTTGGTCTTCTATACATACACACTGCAATAGCCATGCTTAAATTCACATGACTCCTCCTAACTCTAACCCTTCTTAGAGAGTATTTTAGAGAGTATTTGCTTACTTGCACAACTCACACTGTACCCAAAACTGCATCCTATTTGCAAGCTGGGATATCCTGCCTCCAGGTCAGCAGCTGCTCAGCTCTATACACAAATCTGCTGTCCTCCTTCTATGACCTAATACACAATACCAAGTTTCTCTCTCTTTCGCCAACTCTGTGCTTCTGCCTATTCGTTTGTGTTGCCAGATTTGCATGGCTCGCTCCCCCCGATCGTGTCACTGACGAGATCTGTTTCTCTGCAGTCACAGGCTAGGTCTGTTTGATTGGAGGACTCAGCAAAACAGGAAATTCGCTGGATAAGCTATGTCCTGCCTGATCCTGGTCTGGAGGAATATGCCAAATAAGAATAACTAAAAAATAAACCAGGAGCTATCAGTGGGATGATATGTAACAATATTTTCTGTGTTTGGCATTCACATGAAAGTACATAACTGTTAGATATTAAAGTCCAGTAATTTGTTAACTTTTAGTATTTCTATAAGACACTAACAGCAGGAAAGCATAAATTCTTTGAGAAAGTGTGTGGCTGTGTATGTGTGTACACCTGAATTATTGAATGCCACCTGAGATGTAGCTATAGCAGTAGTCTGGACACAGCCCTGCTCCCCTGCTGCCACTCAGTGACATTGAATCCCCTACCCCTCATCCACAGTAGGATTATGACTACTGACAACCTTCTATCATTTGAGTGAACATATTTTAACTGATAGTTATAATAACTGATAACTGATAATAGTGTAGTGTAGTCTAGAGTGAAAATGCCCGTCTGACACTGAACCCAGCATGGGCCACAAGGTGCACTTACCTCATTCTTTTTAAACTTTGCCTTCAAACTCTTCATAATGGTTTGATGAGTAAATGCTTATGGGGAAAGAGACAAACAGTCTGCATGAGTATTATGATAAACCATAGACTATAGGCCTATGTGGTAAACAGCTAGAACCACATTTGTGTTGATGCTAATAGGGTATTTGGCAGGCACATGTTATAAAAGGCTTATTAATATAGTCCTCGCATTCCTTCAGAAACTCAGAATCTATTTAATACAAAAAAAAAGGCTTACCCTTTGAGGAGACGTTGTTATAAAAAGTGGTCTATTTTCACCTCTGGGACCTTACAGAAATACTGAAATGCTTGTGTGGATGTGCTGCCAGCTGGAGGAAGTATTGAACCCGCCTCCAAAATGTAAACCAATCAGGTACAGTCAAACTTCCGCGTTTGATTGGGTAGGACCTAAAAGATCCAGGGGTAGGACAAGATAAGATAAGATAATCCTTTATTTGTCCCACAATGGGGAAATTGCAGTGTCACAACGCAAGTTACAGAAACAGTAGGAAAATAAGAGCATGCATCAAATCAAGATAAATAATAATAAGTATTTACAATCAACTAAAAAACACAACACTGTAAGCTAAGCTAAAAGGCACAGGAACATTGCACAATAAGTGTTTTTGATTCTGAGATGATTGTGTACAGTGCAGTGATGGACAGTGGTGGGTAAATAAATAAGTAGCAGGTAAAGTGACTTTAAATAATATTGCACATTGTTATTATTACTATGGGGATGACACATGACTAGCATTGATCATTATACAGTCTGACAGCAGCAGGAAGGAAAGACCTGCGAAATCTCTCCTTAACACAGCGAGGGTGAATCAGTCTGTCACTGATGCTGCTCTCCAGAGCAGACAGGGCGTCCTGCAGGGGGTGACCCTCATGGTCCAGCATAGACATGAGTTTAGCCAGGACCCTCTTGTCCCCCACCTGCTGCACCGAGTCCAGAGGACAGCCCAGGACTGAGCTGGACTTACAAACGTACATCGTCAAGCAAATGCAGCTTTTCGAAACAGTCAAACCCACACTGTCGTTATTTTAGCTTCTTTCCTGACTCTAGTCTAATTTTATGCACCACTACCATGTAAATTGTCACTGTAAGGTCTATCTTTTACAGCAGCACCAACACTAAGGTAAGGTTCAAGTTCAAGCAAGCGTGTAAAATACTTACTACATACGACAAAAGTTCGTTTGGCCATGGATTTTACCTGGACGACTGAGGGATTCTTCACACATCTTGTAAAATACTTTGTTTATAGATTCAATATTAATATGTGGCAGTAGTTTCAGTGTGATATTGCACTGAGCAGAAGAAAAAAATCGGCCAATTGAAATTGTAGTACATGCAGGGAGCCGAGTGAGGGCAGTATATGCAAAGTATATGGGATCCAGGACACATAATATCCACATAATTTCCACAACGGAGCAATTAATGTCTTATTGCATTTATATTAGTACTACACCTCTACACTGAAAATTGCTCCCTTCTAAATTAAAATCTATAAATAAGGTTCAGGTATGAAATATGGCTAGACAGGTATATCATTTCTTATAGAGAATCTAATCTAACCTATAGATAAGGATTTCTATTTTCTTGCAAACTCATCAGCTTTTTTACGCTTGTAGATGTTTGAGAATAAACAATTAAAGCTTAATATTAAACATTACATATATTAGCTTTACTGGTTTTGATGACCTTGGGATGTTTTTGTTGTATGTGAAATGTTAAGAGAAAGTTGTCAAATTGAAATTTTAGGTTTTGTTCATTTGCTCATTTTATGCAGTGTGATGATTTATTAATTGAATTATTTTCTATTGATTCAAGGACCATGAGACGTGCAGAGATTTACTCCAGTTCTGACTGGACTGGACCAGAGTGGGCGCCCTGTGGATTTCATTGCTCTGCTCATATTGGATTCTCGAGGCCCTATTCCCTGCACAGAGCGTAAGTGTTTAGTGAATAATGGAGCAGTGTGCAGGAGGGAGATGTGAACGTCTTGATGGGATAATGTTAATGGTTGTTG
The DNA here is from genome assembly GCA_029959045.1 of Taenioides sp. WSHXM2023. NCBI lineage: Eukaryota > Metazoa > Chordata > Actinopteri > Gobiiformes > Gobiidae > Taenioides > Taenioides sp. WSHXM2023. The sequence continues at coordinate 17,063,467 of CM057095.1, forward strand.
TGGCGGTGATAGTAGAAGTGGGAGGGGGGTGGAGATTCCAGCCTGGTGACCTCATCCAGGCTCCATCTCGGTCCTAAGAGAAAGTGAGCTCATGAGAGTCGTGAAGAAAAGGCATTTATGATCCTTTAACAAACTCAGGGCCTCCCCACTTTAACACTTTTTCATAGTTTATAGGTATGAGCTTATGGACAATGGAACATCTCTGAGAGGAACAACAAAAAAAGTACTGTTACTGCTAAATATCCAGATGAAGTAAAAAGTGGTTATACCATACTGTGGCCATTAATGCTTTATTACCTATTGGCATTCATTCCTAATTCCTAAATTACCTACAAAGCTGATAAAACAAAACCACAATGTGTAAGTGAACAATTAAGTGAGAGATGAGAACAATACTGGTTAAATATGGGCTACAGGCCATTTCTCAGAACAAGGTTATAGCCTCCTCTAACAACAAAAACTGAAGAGTGAGTAAAAGAATTTCCTTCTGATCAAGACTTTCTAGGAGAAGACAAAAATGTTTTTATGGAAGTGTCAGCCCTCCAACTCTTTCTCTGATGAATGAAGTCAGGCTTTCCAGGATATCTCCAGTGATGTCATGTGAATAAATAATGCGCTTCATAAAGGCAGATTCGTGAGAGCTGGGCTTTCTCTTCTCCGGTTTTCGTCTAGTTCCCCATACATTGCCTTCTAAAAGCCTTGAGTATCTGTTGCTCTAGCTTGAGCGTGCCTATCATGTGGAGATATTTCAATGAATGAACGCTCGACTGCCTGCAACAGGGAATAGGATATTCCACTGGGAACTAAGCACCTCCCCTTTAATCGCTTGGCTGAGTTTGTCTCGGAGCTGTTGAGTCGCCAGATTCACTCGCACGTTTGCTGTCAGCGGCTTGAGCAAGTCCCCTGGAACTGCACGCTTTCCCTGCGCCACGGAAGCGTCTGCGCCCTTTGTTTGTGCTTTATGGAATAAAAAGTAACTCAGGCTGGAGGTTTTTCTTGTTTTACCTTTTCGATTTCTACATCGTCATGAAGAAAGAAGAGTTAAAGCACTCGAAGTGGTGAGTGGACTGAACCAGGTTTGGATACACAACGCAGCACAACAGTTTTCAATCAAGGAGGATAGTACAGACAAGACAAATCAATTAATATTTGTATGTAACCTATGGATCATCTGGGCATACATACTCACCTTTTATTGCAGTGTTTTTTGAATCAAAGTAAATAGTGAAAACTGGAGAGAGCATCTGCAGCGTAGACGTGTGCGTAATCTTCATGTTACCCATAAACATCGTCTTTGCTTCCTTATTTCTGTGTTAACGCTGTACTTTATTGCTCGTCTGAGTTGTAATTGCCGCCTTTGGGCAAAGTCCAGATGCCAGACATGATTGCTCCGTAAAACAAAAGGAGTGCGTTAGAGCCAGCTGTTGGTGCAGTTTGGTGTTGAAAGCGCATCGTGCGTTTTCTTACAACCAAGAGAAAGTTGTCTTGTGTTACAACAAGAGGATTATGTGCGTGGAATATTATGCTTCACAAAATAAAAAAAAAATATTTGTTTTCATTTGGCCAGCCCTATTGCGCAAAGCAAAATCTCAACAGTGATGAGATGAGATCAGTGAGTAACCACGTTGTTTTGTCTCCCCTCTACAGCAGCACTCTACCACATTGAGCAGTTGTAAACTACAGCAGTGATGGCCAAGTGGCTCAAGGACTATCTGAGCTTCGGAAGCAGGAAGGTACCACCCCAGCCACCTACTCCAGACTACACTGAGAGTGAGATCCTCAAAGCTTACCGCCTACAGAGGGATCTGGATTTTGAGGACCCATATGAGGACTCAGAGAACAGATCCAGGGGCGAGTCTGGGGCTTCAGAACCTGCCACCCCTGTGTATGGATCTCCAATGAAGACCATAGGGGACAGCAAGTCACCAAAGCATAGACTTATCAAAGTGGACTCTCAAGAGCTGGGCCGCACCAAGATCCTTCTCAGTGCCATCTCTTTGGAGGAGCAACAAGAACCTGTAAGAGACGGGTTTGGCTGTTGCATCTATTAGTCAGGAACAGATAATGACAATAGCAGACAGTGGTACAGAATTAAAAGGACACTCCTACTTTTTCTTGCATAGTGACAGTTTTATTGATCCATAAGCAAGTGCCCTGGAAATGCATGTCAAAGATATACAGAGTTTACATAAATCACTCAAGATCCCATGTGTACCATAAATTTGTCCCAGCAGATGGGAGGAAATATTATTGATAGAACAAGTGGAACAGTGAATGAGAGAGGGTCACAGTCTCTTGGGTTTATGTTTTCCCATAAATAATAAATCGGGTTTGGTTTGCAAGCTGAGAGACCCCCGCATGATCACATGTTAGGGACCATATACAGTAATGGTGTATGGTGGCGAGTCACAGAGAGCAATAATTCATACTGCTGGGCTTTTAGTTATAGTACAGTGTCCTCCAACTGGGATCTATGGTAAATCAGATAAAAATAATAAGGGCAGTTTCACCTAAACTCTAAATTACTTAACAGGTCAAACAGTGAGTAAATCAAAGCAGAGGTAGATATTAGTGATAACTATTTGGATTGGTAAATTGTTCCTATTGTATTTGTAGAAAAAATGTCTTTGTTTGAAAATCAAAGCCATTTACATTTACATGGACATATTGAATTGAGTAAGTTCCTTTACTTCTTTTTCAACTTTTGTATTTAAGTTAGACTCTGAAGTCAATAGTTATTTCTTCTCTACTGTACTTTTTCCCCTCATTAATTCTCCGGGATCTGTGGGAACAACATCCTTGCACTAATTACCATTGCAGATCTGAATACATTGCCTCCGTCGATAACCTGTTATAGCAGCAACTTGGGATTAGGAGGCAATTTTCAAAGGATGTGTTCATGTTAAAATGTAATTTGGGGCTGCTTTTTTGTAACAGTGGTTTCCTTTGTTAAAGTTAGAGGAAAATTAGAGATTACATTGCCAAAGGTAGATGTTTGTAGGTATGCACAATGATGCCTGTCCATTTGACAACATGCCCAAATGGCTGTCTGTTTTGTCAACCACAGTTTTCCTCCTGCTTCAGTTCAGAGCCCTGTGTTTCTCTTGCTTCATCCAACAAACTCACCTTCAGCCTCAGACAGGGTGATTTCATGCTACGCTGCATTCAGTCTTACCATGGTAACCAATGGTAACCAATATACAATATGGCTCCCAGGGTGCCCTTTATATTATAGTTGCTAATTATACATTGTGGCACCTCCCAAGTGAAAGTGCAAATTATCATAGGATCAGAATCTGAAAAATCTTTTCATGAACCTGCAGATGCACAATGTGCCTTTGAATAGAGATGTAATTGCTTTTAAAGACGTAGGTGTTTTCAACAGTCTGTTACTTTTTCCACTCAATGTCTTGATGAAAGTAGTGCTCCAATGTTCTGCTCTAATGTATCCATAATATTACTAAATTACAGTTTATTTCTGTACACACATACATGGCTTAAATATTTTTTTCAAAAGCATAAATGCATGACTATATTTACTTCTATATTATTTACAGAATAACATCCTATCTCAGATATAGAATAATAGAAATTACAGCAACTACTAATACTGATACTACTACTTTTACTGCAGAGAATGACCAATACTACTGAAATACTAAAAATACTTTTTGTCAAAAATGTTTCTACTGTTATAGCTATTTTAAAAAAAAAAAAACCTGAGTGTAGTAGCATGCCTCACAGCATCAAAAACATACAAATTGCTTTGTCTGTATTACATCTTCAGAGAAGACTTGAAGACTTGAGATGTTATCCTGGGGGGATGTTAAGTTAATGTTGTGTGACACTTTTCATTTTATAAGTAAATGCACTCCCGTCCTTCAGGTGGTGCCGTCTGCTCCTCTGGCCGGGGACACAGATTATTCAGATCCCTTTGATGCTCGTCTGGACCATAGAGTGGACTCAGAGCTTGGCCCAGTGCCATGTGAAAACAACGGCTACATGGAGCCTTATGAAGCTCAGAGGGTCATCACAGGTCAGTGCAGTGGGAATTCTGGCCCATGCATTCACTCATAGCACACATATCACACCACTTTAGGAATTATTCTATGCCAACTGATTTACGAGTACACGTTTTATAATAATAAAGCTGACATGAAAAATAGCAATCATACAACACAATATTGGGCTGTTGTAAGTGCATTAAATCCTGAATAGAATGTTCCAGTTTGCAAAGCTTGTTAGCTGTCAGCAGCTTTTGCTGTTAATATCTATCGGGGTCTTCAGTTCTTTATTTCTTCCTGACTGTTCTCTTTGATCTAAAACAAAACAGCCAGCTACCATCCTCAGCAACTGATGTTTAAATCCTTGATGTAGCCAAACTAACTAAAACTAAGTGGCTGTCCAGAAAATGTCCTTTGAAGGTGCCTCATCTTTTTTCCAATTTTATTTGAGTCCCACCTGTCTTTATTGTCTTTCTGCCATTCACATCAGTGCTGTCCTTTCCCAATGCTGACTGTATCGCAGTAACACGTAATTGTTGTACAATTTCTCTCCTCATCTTAAGAGCTCTCCATGGAGTCTGGCTGTCTTTTAATTTGCCTTTCAGCTATTTTTCTGGTTCTGTTTTATTGACTTTGTGGATTCTCACCAACGCTGCATTTTCACCATAGGAGTCTTCTAGGAAATCTTTTCTCTGAGCAGCTGGATGGAGCTATAGGAGCGATTAGGTTCAGAGCGATGATGGCAGAGCGTATTGGTGAACCTCTGTCAGAGCTCTTTCATTGACTTTGAATTGAGCCTGTCTCCCTGTTCCCTTTTGTCTGCCACTCTTTGTTGGCTTTTGCTCATTAAAGACACAGGAGAGTGGCACGGCAGATGTGAAATTTGAATAATAATGTGTTTTACAGTGTCCTGAGAAGACACCTGTGTGCTTTACTAGTGCTATCTAATAGTTAAAAAGCTGTCACTGCTCTGGTCAAACCTAAGTGCAGTTTAGATGAATGAATTTGTATATGCCCTTTCCACACCTCCCAGTCTTCAATGGCTGTCATCTTCATGTAATATTGCTATTTTATTTTCCCCCACCACTTGTTTCCTGAATTCCTCATTTTATTTCCTCTGTTCGCCTGTTTTTATCTTCCTGCCTTCATCTTGAGGCTGTTGCTGACGCTGTGTGCTCCCGGTGCAGGTAGAGCCGTGCTTCTGTCTCAATGACTTAACATCAAACAGTGACAGCCCTCCCCTCCCATGCCTCCTCCCTCGTCTTTGTGTTGTATCCTAGCTCCTTCTCTTCTCCCCCCTCTCAACCCTCCACTGTCTCCATTTACCCCTCCACTCTGTTCTTTATAACCTGAGGGGCTTTCCCCAGGGCCACCACTCAGTCTCCATGGTGATAACAGCTCTGGCCAATCACAGTGTCTGGTCTTGTCATGTTGTGTGGAAGTTAAAGTTCCTCTCATCCACCTTTCACTGTAGTCAATCCTCCTTTTGAGCACAGGATTACATCTTCTTTAAAGACCACAGCTTTACTACAAAAACCTTTGAAAATATGTGATTGAAGTCTTAATACATTGATTGACAATAACAGAATGACACCTCAGCCAACAGGTGTATGTAATTGTTTATTGATAGATACTCAAGACCAGATAAGCCATCAAACATAACATAATTACCACCGACAAATAAAGTTGTTGTTTTGATCTGTGTAGCCACTCTAGATCTCTTATGTTTTTCCTTGTGTTGCGGGAAAATATTGTGATTTTTTGTTAACAAAACATAGTGTAATAAAATATAATATGTTTAGTGATATAAGCACTCATTCTGCTCTTCAAAATCTGGAGCAAAGTCACTCCTGTAATGCTGTGTTTGACTCCAGTCATAGATGGTCTTATTGCAATGTATGAATCATTTCTTGATGAATTTGAAATCCCAAAATTGAATGTGTAGTTGCAGATACTGTGTGTTAATATCGTGACAACAAAGATGCCATAGGTGTTGAGTTGGATCCCACTGTGACTGTAATGAAAATGTTAACATGAATACATGGATCCTGTTACTGCTGAGCGTCTAATGGACGAGAGGAGGGGGTGGGTCCTCTGCCATGTTGCTTCTCAGCATCCCGCTCGAGGCCTTGTTAAGTCCCCCATATGAGATCCTGAGCCCCTGGCAAGCTCTCAAAACGTTATTTGTTTTTTTCATTTTTTTCTAATTATAGTAACATCAGGGGCTTGTTCTGCTTCTACAAAACAAATTTATCAATGTTTTGTTTAGAGAATTACAATACCACTTTTGTGTGCCTGATCTTTTTTGAATATATTTACAGAACTACAGCGTGGTCCTGGAGGGGGGCGTTCTCGTGGGGGAGTGCAGCTCTACGATACGCCTTATGAAGACGAGCGGGGCCATCGACTGGGCCTGATGTACGGAGAGAACCATGAGGAGAGTAAGGAGAGCTCCAGGCTGCCCCAAGATGATGAGAGACCAGCAGATGAGTATGACCAGCCCTGGGAGTGGAAGAAAGACCACATCTCCAAAGCTTTTGCAGGTGAACTCTTTTAGGGTTACTCTTTGTTACCCTAAAAGTTAATTATAATAAATGTAATGGAGAGCAGTTAAATGTGAATCTTGGTAAATTCTTACAAAAATGATGTAGAAGTGGCACCTACATATTTTTCATAATATTTTTCCAAGCACCTTATGCTAAAATCAATGTTCAAATCCCTGCCCACTCACCCCAAAGCAAAGAAGCATATACCCTTACCTGCAACTGGCATATATTTAGTCAATAGGCTGCCAGTTGCCATGATGTTAGCTATTTTCTTTATTTATTGGCTACAACCAATCCTCCCTTTCAAACAGTATTGCTAAAATGCTAACTGAATGTCTCATGAATTATAATTAAATCAACTTTGGAAAGAATTAGTCAAATAGGTAAAACCCAGTATAAAGGGGTATAGTTTTCAAAGGTCAAACGTCTCCCATGAGCACACACAGATCCTTACTGCTGACTGGCCACAATAAAATACTCATCTAGCCATCCTGACCTTTAATGTACTCTGCCTCTTTTCTTTTTAATAGATTTCGAAAACCCTTTTTTACACAAAGGCTTCTGTGACCTTCACTGCCTCAGCTCTTAAATGACATGTATCTGTCTGCTATTGCTATATTTAACCACCACTTGGTCACTATTGATTTCTTGCCCACTCACATGTGATGGACTGCTCTCACAGCCCTCACCCAGACAATCATTAGTGTTGACAGAGTTGTCTTTTGCGGTTGTTTGTCCATGTGTGAACGATGAGCTGTAAACATGGGTAAGGATGGTCAACAAATGAGGGTCAATACGCTGTGGTGAAGAAGAACTTTAGGGCTGGGAAATTAATAGATTTTTATTTTTTCAATATCTCTAATCACCAGTCATATAGTTGGGATTTCTTTATGGAGATGGACTACAGCCACTCCTCTGTCAGTAAAAGCATAACATTTGGAGCAGAGTTCAGAGTTTGTAGAAAGAAACTGGCCTATTTTTGTGTAGAATTGCAAGTCTTTTTTTAGGATAATGAAATCATAATGAAAGCACTTTTTATTTTGTTTTTGAAAAGAAAAAATACAATTGAATTAAAGATTTATTAATATGAAGAAAAGAGGAAAAGGCCTATTTAACTTTTATATATCTTTGGGAGAGCTGGACAGAGCCAGAGTGATTGTTATGTGAGGAGTGGATCAGTGTAAGCCATGCCCAGACCTAATTGAGCTGCATCTCCAAGTCACCAAGGTCAAGGTGATGGATAATAAATCAAGCCCGTCTCATCCACAGTTCGCTTGCTTTGCTCCTGTCTGCTCTAATTATTGGCCTGCAAATGTGTGACTGATCCACTGCTAATAAGAATCATGGTCAGCACACATTCATTCACGGCCAAATCACATTAAGCAAGAGAGCAGAAGGCACCTTAAGCAAAACTGAAATTGGAGATTATACAAAAGCAGTTTAGATTAGTATAATGCTTATAGGTTTTACCTCTCACCTACTTTGTGCTTATTATTGTTTAAAGGAACCATATGTAAGATTTTGATTTTAAAGTCCATGAACATGACCTACTTTTGTCTGTGTACATAGTATTTTCAAATCAAAAGTAGCTCTTGCTGATTACAATTGTAATGTTGATTTATACTTAAGTATAGAAAACACTGGACATGGTGGCCAAATGGTTTATGTCGTAAATTGTTTTGAGTATTATCCAATCAGAAAGCACATGAATCATCACATGAGATTTTCATTTGGGTTGCCAATTTTAAAGCTGAAATCTAGTCAGTTTAAACCTTAGATCTCTGATCTGAATTGTTACTACTTAAACCCCAGCAGCTACAGATATTCATGAATCAGTGCTAGTGCAGCCTCTGCAGCTCAGTGAGTGAATTCTGGAGGTTCTGAGCTTTTACATGAGACATGGCTTGTCCATATATTGAAAATGAAAAACACTTCTGTGTGTTCTCTATATGCAGGTTGGGGCATTGGCAACCAATGTTCAGCACAGGTTTACATACAATTTCTTTAAAACGATATTTTTCTCCTCCAGTTGATATCTTCTCATGCATTAAGGCTTCGCTGTGAAGCGGAACAGTTGTGCATCTTCCCACTATTTGACCCTTTGTTTTTTCCATTTGGTGTCAGCACTCAAAGCGTGGCATGCTGTCTATCTGTGGGGACCAGAGCGTGAAACTGTAAACTCCAACACTTTTTCGAATCTCACATCTAATCCATATTCCCAGGTCAGTCCAGCTTTAGCCGGGTATAGCCCACATTTGTGCAAGGGCAACTGTTTGGAAGATGGGAATGTCGTAAAAAGAAGAGTGAAAATATACTCAAAGCAGTGTTTTGTTGAAAGCTGGCTGTAGGGAAAAAGACAGGGCCGTCCAAGGTTATATTGTAGGTTTAGTGGCAGCAGAGGCCCAGTGGTTCAGAGGGGAGGGGCTTGAGCAGAATTAATGGATGTTGGCTGCGGATAGGTAAGGCGGAGGGAGGGGAGGGAGGAGGCAGCGCCATTGTGGGAGCATGCAATCACTCATCCGCCACCACTACTACAGGCTCACTTACACACATATACACGCATGCATACATACACACACACACACACACACACAGTGACAGTCCCCTCCTCCCCCTTGTGGATGTGACACACTCACTCAGATAACCCACGACAGGGGGCAAAGGGGGGCATCGTGATCTGCCAGCACTGCCTAAGTCCTCACCTCATCATCGCCTTCACGCATGCAACAGATCACACATGTGGATTCACAACTACACTTTATTTCCAGCTCTGACAATCACATCTGCGTAATATAAGGGTGGGAGGATGCTCATGTTAGCACAAATTAGCACAGAGGATTTTGATGGCACTTGCTGCATATTGTATGTAGATCAGTCGTGTAGTGCATGGATTTTAATTATTCGTGTTAGTGCTAATGTAATTGTTGCATACATTATCTAGTTTTTGAATAACATGAAAATACTCTTGACAAAAGGCTTTTTAGATTTCATAGACATGGCTCTATGAAGGATAATGCTGAATACATTAAATACATTAGACAATAATATAACCATAACAAATGCAAAATCTGCACAACTCTAGTTATTAGGATTTAATGCAAGCTTGTTTACACAGTGTTTACATAACAAAACATAATTTAGTAAATGGTGTATTTATTACTTTTTAGTTGTCCTTCCTTCTGTAACCTTTTCATTAATCTTTGCTTGGGACTTGCACTGACATGTATAGTTATTCCATAAAAAATAAAATTATATATCATAATTTCCATTAATATATTGTGTTTTTGTAGCAGAGGGCATTCTGAATGGTCCCTAAAGGACCATGGTCGTGACACATTTCTCTCACCCTGGTAGCCTTTAATTAAAACACTAGACAGCTGTCACCAGTCACCCCCCTCCAGCCCAAATTACAGCAGTTACTGCCAATTAGTGAAGTAATGAGGGACACCAGTCATTAGATTTCTGACTCTCTCAGCTATAATGAACAGGTGAGTGAGCTCCTAGGTGTTGCTTTTGAGGTAGCTTATATCAATTTTGAATAATAATAATAATGCATTAGTCTTATATAGTGCTTTTACAGATGCTCAAAGTCGTTTTACAATTTGGTACATTATTAATTCACTCCACACTGGTAAGTTACTAGTGTAGCCACAGCTGCCCTGGGTCAGACTGGCGGAAGCGAGGCTGCCAATCTGTGCCATCGGCCCCTCTGGCCACCACCATTGCTCACGCGCACACCACTTTCAGACTAGGCAATGTGAGTGAAGTGTCTTGCCTAAGGACACAATGACCATTTTTGCCACTGGCGCCCCACTGTGGCACCTGGAATTCCCAGCAGCCTCTCATCCAAGTACCAACCAGGCCCAACTCTGTTTAGCTTCTGAGATCTGACAAGATCAGGCTTTGACAAGTAAGTCTGGCCGCTACCTTAGTTGTACTATAGGCCAGTTATGTGCCTTTTGCTTTGCATGTGGACCCTTCAAGGTAACAAAGTGTTAACCATGAGGTCTGTTTACATTTTGTAAATACAGTCTGCATATCCTCCCAGTGTTATCATGGGTTAGTTAGCCAGTGGCACAGATTGGCAGCCTTGCTTCCATCAGTTTGAGTCAGGGAAACTGTGGCTACAATATTATATTACTGCCACAGAGTATGGAATGAATAAATAATGCATAAAGTTGTAAAGAGACTTTGAGCACTTGCACTTGGATCGGTGCTATATATTATTATTATTACCATGTCATAATATCTATGTCAGTTCGTGCCCCATCTCCAGCCATAGGTGGGTGGACTCTTGCCACTTGCAAACCATATTTGGAGTAAGCAGAGGCAAATGAATGTTCTTTGTTATCTTACAGAGACGAGGGCTGGTTAAGCAATCAGCATTGTTGTTTCTTCTTAATTGTCAATTAATCACTAAAATGTGTTGGCCACATAAGATGCAGGTTAACAAAGAGGGCCATTACAGTGTGTGCGTTTTACAGTGTTATTGAGAATGTAAGATTAGAGGTGACTGAAAGTTGAAAGGCAATGTTTGTCATTAGCGAGCATTGATTTATCCTTTTGTGTTAATGGAAGTGTAAGCAGGATGCTGAAGTGCGCTTTAAGTGCTAATGGATACCAAAGCAAAGGCAGTTTTTAGCAACGCTTGCAAAGAGACACCTTGACAGATGGTGTGTGTGTCAGAACAGTACAAGGCGATGGAGTGGTGTATGTGTAAATATGTGGGCAGAAAAAAGAGGAAATAAAATGTGATTTCCATTTTGTTTTTGCTCAGCGGGACTATAAGCACACCCTTGGGCCATGTGGGTAGACCGGCTTCTTCATCAATTTGCAGGCGCAGAGGAAAGACCCCTGTCACTCCCTCTCTTTCTCTTGCCCGCTTTTTCTCTTTGTTACATTTTCTCTTCTCTCCCTTGACGCTCGCTGCTTTTTCTGTCCTTTCTGTGTGAACCCTTCCTGACAGTAATGAAAAGGCATGCCCTTCATGATTCCCCCTTGTACTGCAATATGAGACACATGGACTGAGCTGATGGAGCAGGACTGCAGTGTTGAGCTGGGAAAGACTGAAAGATGTAATGCCCCTCTTATAGGGCAATAGGTGAAATAAGATGATTAAATTTAAATGCAAATACGCTCTCAATTTCACTGTGCAAAATGAATGTTAGAACATTATCCAGTGGCAAATCCTTTAAGGTCATTGTGTATTAATATATTTTATGATTTTGCATTTTTGGTGTATGTTATTTTTAATGCATAAAGTTGGAAACATTGGAAAGTTGGAAATTATGGAAACATATTAATCTAACTCTTAACAGTTCTAAGTTTTAATCTCAAGCAACAAAGACAGCATGATCATCAGCTAGAAATCACTCCATTGATACTAACAGTTGTCATCAAATCCTCCAGCGAAGGCAGTTCTGACCAAGACCACAGAGATGGGTGCCCGAGAACTGCATTGTGGTGCTCATTGCATCTGAGGAGATGCCCCAGCGGCATTGAAGGATGGGTCAAATGCAGAGAACAATGCAAAAGTACTACAGTAAATTATGGACTCATTTAAGATTTAATTAAATTGACTGAAATTTGACAGGGAATTCCCAAACAATAAAAAAAAAATGGAATACACAAGTTTAGAGATTTTGCCTGTGGTGGCTCTATATGTTTTTAGTGCAGCTTTATGGGAGCTGTGTTGTTGTGGCATAAAGTCTTTGTGAGATGCCAGAGCTCTGAGAAAAACAGATGTCTTTGTTAATGAACTTAATGTTCCATTGTCTTTGCGTGCCCTTTTATTCATGGACACAGAAAACAGCTGGTGTGCTCTGAAAACCTCTTATCTATCGCTCTGCAGAGGTGTGTACATAAAGGAACATGGAGTTGCCTGTCCTCCTGCTGGGATAATTTATAGTAATGGTTGCAAGTAGTTTAGGCTGCATTATTAATGACTAATGACTGAAATCCTTTCACCTGCACCACATGTGGCTCTGGGATGCAGATTTTTTGAGCTGCTTAAGATGAAAAAGTAATATTATTGTTATACTCTCACTGTCTTATATCAGATTGTCTTGGGCTACTGTAGGTTGGTCTTGTCACAATTCTAAAAATTCAAACTTGATTTTGATACCACAATGATAATAAAATCCTTTTTTTTTAGACATAGACTTTCAACTCAAAATGAAAGTGGTTTTCCTAAATATTATCATGTGGTGTTGTACCCAGTCCCAATATAGACTGTTCAGTCTATTCAGGAAAGATCTTACTTTGTTGTTACTGGTCATTGCTACTACCATCTCCTTGTACTGATGCTACAGACTGTTGATTCTCCTGATTCTTTTTGCTATGAACTTAGGAAAAAATCTAACATTAATACATGATTAAAAAGTTCACATTAAAAGTCTAGCCTCAGTGTCCCGCTCTGTATTCTTTGCCTATTATTTTATTCAGACATTCTTATTTTGAGGTTACCGATCGTTCAGAATTCAGAGCAACTGATGGCTGATAAGCTCTGCCGATATTTTTTGGCCGATATTTTTGGACTGATTTTGATTATTTTGGAGATTTAAGGCCAATAGTCAATTTGCTAAAAAATCAAAATATCAGCCCTTTATATCGGCCAACTAAATGAATGGCATTTGTCATTGGCCGAAGAGCGATGCTCTATCAAAATGTAAAGACTGCTTAGTAGAGAGTGTCAGTGGGGTCTTGTGAGGGGGTCATATGTTTAAAGGTGGACACGTGGACAGTCCTGTGCACCTAAATTGAGCCGTGCCAGGGGGCGTTTAATCCTGGCTTTGGTGGAGGTGCGGGGTGCTCCAGATGGGGCCATTGTACCGCACCATTCATCAATAATTCACGGGGAGCCAGAGAAAGTGGCGAAGTGTGTCTGCCTGCTAAATAATTAACCAGGGAAGAAGAGCCATGTATGTACAGGCCGGGTGTCTCACCAAAACGCTCATTCAAATGGCCTTTGAAGTCACAGGCCTGGGGGTCCTGTGGATTTGTCGGCTCATTAAGACGTCATCCTCCTTTCCTTTATTTGTTTTGTAATCCCTTTTAGCTGCGCACACGGGGCTGGAAGAGTGGAGCGGACCGGGCAAATTGCATAATGTGTGTCCGTATGTGTCGAGGGGTTCCTAATGACTGTTCCACTAGATGACTGCCTGCTAGGCTAGATAATGAGCTATTTTAGGTTTGTCTGTGAGTGCACCTTCTTCCCCTCTCATAAGCTCAATATATGAAGCATTATTCTGCCCCCACACTCTAAACCTCCTCTGTCACACACAATACTCAACCACTAAAGCATCTTTTAACTCATGCCTCCAGGCCGCAAGTAAGTTAGATGACAACTTTCCTCTTTGTTACTGTCTCTTGTAAGGTAATTTGTAGGTAATTTTCAGTGTCTCTGTAATTTTCTGTGACTGAAAGTTTTTGTAATGGTTATGTTGCTTTGTTTTCTGAATTGAGCCAGTTAATTTTATTTTTTATATTGACTTCCCTCCCTATTCCCAGTATATGTTTATGGGAAGAACCTGTCCAATATGGGTCACTCACTCATAGCACAGAAAACAAACACTAATGTAACAAAGGTACACTTTATTGCCGTCATAGGGAAATTTGTCCTTTGCATTTGATCCATCCTTCACTGCCGATGGGGAAACCTGTCAGGAGCAGTTTGCGCTAGTACCACTATCCTTACTATACTGTAATAGTAGTGAAATTGTCAACAAAACCTCCTACTCCTTTTCACTTCAATCCTTTCCCCTTTTAAACTGAATTAAACCCATCTGCTGTTGCTACTGTCAGCTCTGCCCTGACCTGTCCTGTGGAGGAGTGAGCTAACCTTTGACCTATCCACACTGTTGTCTCCCCATTCTGAGCCCAAAACATGGAGTCACCCGAGCCTCATTGTCCCACTCTGCTGCCCTGCATCTGTTCTGCCTCCACCTTTGAAATCCATCTGCTTCACCTGTCTGCAGCTGGATTCCACTAAGTCCATACCATTTCTAATCTAACTGGAGCGCAGTTTTTACAAAGCTTAAAGGGCTTGTAGTTGTACCTGACTTTTATTTATGTTACCTTACTTTTAACTCTATACAGCATTGTAAAATCTGCTATTTGTGAAAATCGAGCCTGAAAGACATTGATACATAAAAGACAACTTTGTAAAATGAGAACCATGAGGAAACAGCTGCCAGGGAAGGACTATTTCATCCAATCAGAGACATTGTTGGATGAGAACTGAGTGAAAACCGCTTTTGGCTATGCTTAAGGTGGGTAGAGAAGTCAAATTTGTACTTAAGGAAAGTAATGTTACTTTCCTGTAAAATAATATTTATCACGTAAGAATATAAAGTAGTGACCCAAATAATTACTCAAGTAAGAGCACAAAAGTACTTTGAGAAACTACTGCCTGAGTATTGAGTAACAATTTGGATGTAAAATGTATATAAAATGTGATTTCTGACAAACAAACAAAACATCAAATAATACACTGATTCTGTTATTTCTAAAGAATCGATGAGAAATTAGAAACACAAATAATTTACTTCTTTACTTTTACTCAAGTAAAATTACGGTGTCTGAAAACTATTAATAGTTAATAGTTCATTCTGAAACATTCATGATTCAAAACAGGTAGAGGCCATTAAATAATGCACTTTGTAATCAAAACCTGTATAAATGGAACTTGCCTAAAACACTGCTGGATAAAAAAGTCGATAAAACTACAGTCTATAAAAATCCATCTCCATCACATTGTTGTGGGTGGAATATAATAAAAAACAAAACCGTTTCAAAGCTCCTGGAAGAATAGAAATAAATATCTGCCTAAATGTGCCCCCAGGGAAATATTAGAACACAATTGCAGCGATTGTTTTCCATCAGCCGGATGTGACAAGTTTGCAGACGCCTGGCTTTGGTGTTTAATCTGGTGTGATCTTTGTACATAGAATGAGTCATATTTTCTGTCTCACCCACAGTGCAGTTTGAGGGGGCTGAATGGGACCGCTCCTCGCCTCCCACAGAGCGCCTGCGTCCCCCAGGGCCCAGGTCCAGCCCCATGAAGTTCCGGATGACCCAGGAAGGACTCACAATGGTCGGGGAGAGAGTGGACCCTACACTACCCCTGGAGAAGCAAGTGTATGTAATCAAATGTTCATGACCCTTTATTATTATCCTGTTTAGTTTGTGTAATTTATGTTATTTTATGTGGTAGGTTTTTAAAGGTGCACTATGTAACTTTTCTGGTGGAAGATTCACCATCTACTTGTCTCCATAGAGATGTTATTTCTGTCTCTCATGTTTTCCAGTAGGACATTAACGGAATTTATTTATCTCCATGGAGACAAACAGGTCTGTGGAGGGATGACAACTCACAACTGAAGAATGGATGTCTTTGAATATATTTTTGAGCAATAACAACACTTATAAGTTAGTAACTGTTTAAAGCCATACTGTGGAATATTCCAGCAATAATATATCCATGGACACAAGCAGGCCATGGACCACCCTGCCATAAAATTTACATAGTACACCTTTGAATAAGAATTACGTTTTAGAGAAGTTCTTTTTCAAACATGTTTTTTTTTCCCCTTCATTTGTAGAGCACACATTTTCAGATTTGATTTGCATGTGGTAATCAGATAGTGCCTATATTGTCATGTTCTATTTATCAGCAATATTACAAACTAAATAAAAATACGCCTCAGCCACAGACTACATTTCAGTAATGTCGATAGAAGATTGAATATTTTCACAAAGGATTTCAGTCTGCGAGAAGGGGAATATGATTATATGTCACAAAGTATTAGATTAAGGCAGGCCTTGTGTGGAGTGTTATTTCGAGCATCCTGAAACAAACAACCTTGGGCCATGGCGTTATATATGGCTGCAAATGCAATTAGTGTTTGGTTTAAATCTCCCCAGTTCTCAAGTGGCTCTGTGCAGATTGTTTAGTAATTTATCATTTACTGCAATAAATGTAGATTAATATTTAAAGAAAAGGAGTGGTATATACATAATGCTACCAAGGAAGCAGTCCAGAAACAAGCTCTTCGGACAGGTTCAAGTCAAACCTAATTAAGTTGCAATAGTATAATAGACACATACTTGTATCTTGTAATTTCAGACATCATTTGTGTAATTTATTTGTCAACTGCTGCTTTGTTTTGCTAATTAAGTCAAGGCCTGTGACAACTCCAAGTAGACATGGTACCAGAACAATTATGCACATCCACTTGAGGAACACTGCTCCATTAGTCCCTGATGATCACTGAAGTGCTGTTGATGGCTTTGTGGTCTTTTTCAGCTTCAATTTAAAACCAGGATTACTGTCAGCCAAAATCCTCCAGTTGTATTGAATGCCCTCTTTGGTGTAGGAGGCTGAGAGATAGAGCTGAGCAATTTTGGCAGAATATTTTCTAACAGGCAGTGTGATTTGCGCTTCATGATGTAATTGCAGGATTGAGTTCAAAGTACACATTTTAAACATAACCAAGAGGAGCATTAACATTTGACAGAAGGTTAAAATATGAATTGCTAAATTAATTGCATTTAAGTAGAGATCTAAACTACAGGGATAACTTTTTATATAATACGATGATTTGTTGTTTGCAGAAGAAATTATGTTACTTATTGTGGTCAATGTGATTTGTTCATTCACATTTCAAATTGCAATTTTGATTCTATGGTGATATACTGTGAAACCCTACTGTGAAATATATGAATGATACTCCCATTGCTAAGGTGATGATGGGATGGAAGAGGGTAGTGGTCTGTATTGAACAGCTGAGAGAAAGCTTTACCTTTCAATAGTAAGTGGCTGAGACAAGTTTGGCAGTGGTAGCAGGAAATGTGAGGAGTCCTTTTAGTTGGTTTTCTGTTATAGTTTTTGTGGAGGTTGTTGGAGGTTGTAAAAACCCTTACTTTCTACTCTGGAGTCTTGACTTCATCTGTTAACTGTTGAACAGGCTCTTTACATTATCTTTGAGCTGAATCATCTGTTCTTTTGAAAGCGCTCTCTGCCTCCTCCACCCCTGCCCATTCCTTTGTTGCATTGCTTTTTTAATTAATGCCTTATCAACTGTCATTTATGCTGACACTGGCCTGTCCTTGGAGAGTCATATCACCCCTCTCCATGCCCAGGCCTATTGTTTATCCCATAAGCCAACAAAATAAGTAAAATATTGTAAAAATGTTGTGGTGTTTTTCAGATGGTACCATGGTTCACTGTCTCGGTCAGATGCAGAGGCACTGCTAACACTGTGTAAAGAATGTAGCTACTTGGTGAGGACTAGCCAAACCAACCACACTGACTACTCCCTTTCCTTACGGTAAGACACACATCAAATATAATTATTCTGCTACATTCAATTCATGATTCTATTTTATATTCTTTAATATGGCTTCAAAATGATTTGATTTTCTGATTTTCTTCACATTTTAATTGCAACACTTTTAATTTCTGTGTGACTGAAGTACATGAAGCCACCTGAGCTCCTGGTCTCATAACGCACTCCTCTCCATCTGCCATCGCCATCTCACTCACTTTAGATCACTGTCACCCTAATTCATCTCCCTATACTCATTTTCAGGGCACACTACTGCTTATCTGGTCAAATCTCTCCAACATAATTACTCCTCCAATCCATTGTTCAGGCCCCACACCACTCTTTCCATCATTCCTCTCTCCACCCTTTGCCCCTTCCCTTTGGCTCTTCCGTCATGGCTCCCCGCGGGCCTCCTAAGTGGTAATCAGGCAGGTAGAGCACACTTCAGCACGCACATCATCCTTTCCATAATCACTAATGAATATGAATTACCTTCTGTGGCCACACAAGCAGGAGCTGAGGGGGGGTGCCAGTGTGTTGTGCTGACATATAAACAAGCTCATGCATTACTGATTTACATGGGCACAGTGAGTCTGACATGTAACACGCCATGCCCAAGCGGCAAGGTCTCTGTTGGCACCAGTTCCATTTTAAGTAACAGTGAAGTGAAGGTTGGAGGACGCATTGTATCAACATATAATTTTCATGCGGCAAATTGTCCTTCACTGAGATGTCAGTGTCCTCAACTGTTACGTCAACCATGAATTCCATTTAAGATTTAAGATCGTAATATTCAAGATGCCTCCATTCTTGATACTTGGGATGTACATCACACATCACATCATTGTTAAACGTCTTTGGACATGAACATGTTTTTACGTCTCTCAGTAGCTACGGGGGAGTGGTCTTGCCATCGGGAGACGAAAGTCGTTGGACTTGTTATGCCTTATTATTAGTTATTAGTTAGTAGCACCATCACCTCACTTTATGTCCCAAAATTTCAGCTAAAAACAGACTTAAATCTAAAGACTTAAAAAAGCATTTATTTCATTATACGTGGTTTGCTTGCACTAAAAACCTAGAAAAACTTACATCCTTGTCTCCATGACTGTATTAATTTTGTTTTGCCTGAAATGTTCCATAGTAGTGCGGATTTGTAGAGAATGTTCCAATATATACCTTGAACTTTCTGTCTCTATGTAGTCATCCAAGCGGCGTGCCCACTAGAAATGTTACAAGATGTTGCATTACCGAAGATTATGTAGTACTTTTCTTGATTACTTTCTGCACATGCTGACACCATCGTGATGCTGTAACCCCTAAAAGATTTCACCTTTTTGCCCTTTCAATGTGCCTGTTAGGTTGGATATTGGAGAAGCGCGTGTTATTACATTGTGAGTCAGCACTGTATGGGGAATGCAATCCAAAATTAAACCAGAATGAATATTTATGACAAGACAAAGCCCTGCTGGAGTTTGTAATGTATCCGGAGATGTGCAGTTCCCAAACAAACAGAGCTGGATCAAAGAGAGCTGTCAACCCCAGAGTCTGGTGGGATGATCTGATGCCACCTCCTGTTTGGATCTCTGTCACCTCCCGCTCTCTGACAGTTGGTTTTGGTTTTAGTTCCCTTTAATGTTTTGTTTTGTTTGCAATAACAATGAGAGTGGTGACCAGTTTACCCCCTGTCCTTCCCTTTGGTTCTATATTTAGACACAGACTGGTTGGCTGCCTCCTTTAGAAAAGTCCATCTGCCCACTGTGGCTATCTTATGTGTATTTCATTGCTAGACCATTTTCACAGCTCAGCGCATCACTTGTTCCTCTTGTCTTCCCCTTCTGCACTATTATAACAAGCATTCATCCATCATTGTGTCTAATTTGTGACGTGTTAAATCTTGTATGGAAATGTGGGGATAAGTGCAGGAGAATAGACACAGTGAAGTTTTACGTACATATCAGTTTTCCTCTGTTTCATAGGAGCTGCCAGGGCTTTATGCATATGAAGTTCACCCGATGCAAAGATGGGAAGTACGTGCTGGGACAGAACAGCCCCCCGTTCGACACCATCCCAGAGGTCATCCATTTTTACACCACACACAAACTTCCGATCCGTGGAGCTGAGCACTTGTCCCTGCTGTTCCCAGTGCTGGTGCAGACTCTCTGACTCTTGTGGGTTCTCCAACACTGGACATGCAAACAGCTGAATGTTAAATGTGTGCCACTGCCTCCTTTGAGACAGACTGGTGGACTGCCTTTGAGGACTTGTACCAAGCTTCTGACATCAACATGGCAAATTGATTCACATGAAATGCAATACAATGGACCTTTTTCTAGAACTCTTTTTCATTATTTTGAACACCTGAAATTCCCATTTGAATCAATTCATTTCTCATTTGTCATAAATAAAACTGTGGACTCTACCTCTCTGAGCACTGTACCAGACATAAAGCGGCGAGGTAAAGCATTATCACAACTAACCATTAGTGCAGATGTATTGTGATGTAGTGATTGCCGGTTCATTGTCGGTTCATCTGCAACTAACTGAAATACACTGTGTTTTTCAGAACCAGTGTTAAACTTCCAGCCTTTTTTTTTCTCACTGAACTTGTCAGTTGTTGTAATTTTATGTTTGATTAGTATTTCCTCATCTAAAAATGGGTATTGGCAGATAAAAGATTATTCTGTCAGAATAACCATCAAATGCTTATTTTTTGAATCCCAGCTAAATTTTACCATCTGCAAAGGTAATGAATCGGTCTCTACTACAATTGCTGTACTTATCTTGGTAATATTCAGTCCATCTATCAGTGTCATTTGCTGCCTTGCTTTGGGTATTTTGTTTTACAAATATCGTGTTGATATTTTTGGTTTCCATTGTAATTGTTGATTTTGCCACTGAAACCATCTAGAAATGTAAACTTCATTTATTTTTCAGCTATTCTCTAGAGAGATGATACCTTTTTACTTTGATTGGCCATTTTCCAGTTTGTACTTAGCCAGCTGGTCATGTGAGTAGATGGGAGTGGGCAGTTGTGTTGGAGGTACATACTTACCATCTGGAGTGAGTTCCAGTGCCTGTTGGAACACTTGCAACCTTTTTAGGTATTACTGAAAAGAAAAGTGTTATTTGTTTTTATGTCATGTATGTTGCCTGATAAATTATTATTGTCACCAAAAAAACAGCAGGTTATGATTTATCAATGCCTTTCATTTGACCTTTTGATAAGATTTTTAAGATGATTTTCATTTTAATCTAATCATGAATAATGACATTTATACAACAGACCCTTCTTCAGACACAAAAGGAGAAAAATCTACACAAAGGATTTGGCAAAATTGTGCGTCTCACATATGCAAACACTCGCACATCCCCATCTTCCAATAACGGCAGCCCAGGCAGGGAGGGGAGGGGGAGAGGTGTGAGGAAGTGAGGGGGGCTCCCTCATTATTTGGGCTGTGCTACAGTGAAAAGCACTGGGATTGCTTTCATTACAGAGCCAAATGAAATAGCTGAGGCTGATTACCCAGCTGACAGAGAGGAGACAGTCGGGATCACTCTTTATTCAGGAAAAAGGGTTTGGAAAAGTGAGAATATGAAGAGGCGACGGGTGGGGGCGGGTGGATGAACACTCAACAAGATCCTATACCAAACAAGTGTGTGCATGGTGACATGCCAGAAAGAGGGCTGGTTTAGTCCTATCTCTCCAACATGCTTCCCCGGGGAGATGTGTGAATAATAATGACAGTGGAAGCGCTGCATGTAAAAATCAAACAAATATAATCCGCATGTCACACAGTAGGAAGTGTCTGGTTTAGTTGTAGTTACCAGTTTCCTGCTGTGCAATACTTTTATTTCTAAAGGAATAATTTTATGACTAAAATATCAATTTCTTTTCTCCTCCATAGTCTGGACTCTGCTCCAGTCCATATGATATATGTCAGTCTGCCCCAGGGCAGCTGTGGCTGCAATAGTATCTTACCACCATCGAGTATGGAGTGAATGAATAATGATCTGTAAAGCGTCTTTGTGACATATGTCTGTAAAAAGCGCTATATGAATAAAAACATACTTACTATACTGTCAGAGGATTGGCTGCGTTGACCTCTTGAGTAAAAAAACAAAACAAGAATATCATTGATGATTAGATCTGACATAATCTGCATCTCAACTGAAATTCAATTAATTGCACAGCCCTGGGAGAAGTCTTTGTGGTAGTCTCTCTATTGTAAGATATAGTCAGTTCTTCTAGGTTCATGTGCCTATTTTTCTTTCAAATGTTTTACAAGTATCCATACATGTGCAGCTGTCATCTCAGAATAGATTTATGCATGCAGCGTCACGAGGGGGTGTGAACGATTTGACTGTGACGGCAGCTGGTAGCGCTCAGATCCACTGTGAGGAATGAGCATCTGTGACCACCACAGCCGGGGAACCACAGAACATGTACACACACAAGGGACCCCACTTATCACTGAAGTACTGTGCTCAATGCAAAGGCTCTTACTCATAATAAACAAGCTTTCAAGAGACAATGCTGTGTACTTAAACTAGGCATGTTTACATAGCCAGTAAAAATCACATGACCCAATTACAAGGTCTGATTATTGCTGTGTGTTTCCATGCACAAAAAAATCTCTTCACAAAACACCTGTAGGCATGTGCCAGTTAAATAATGGATTTAAGTAGGTCTAACTGTTGTATTTGGAAGACAAAGTAGCCTACATAAAATAAATCTTTCAGTCTTGAACATTTTCTCTTTGTCTTTGTCACATTAGTTTGCCCTTTTTGTATCAGAAGGAAATTCGATTGCTCACATCAGATGTAAATGTAGGGCCTACATGACATTTCAATAATCTGATAAATCTGATGAAAATTATCTGATTTCTGGTGTGCGTGTAAACATAGCCATTGTTGGTCCCGTTGCCTGTCCTCATTGATTACAGATAGGTACAGATTGTTGGATTGGTAAAGACAGATTTTCTGTTTTAGTGAAATCATAATCCAACATTGTTGCCATGGAAACAATCAGCATAATCTTTCTCAGGCCGCATTCAGGTGTTAAATCTTGTTCTTTGTATTCACTCCTTTTAGTGCATCCTTGACTACATCATTTGCATATTAATTTGGCATAGTTTTTATGCCAGATGCCCTTCTTGACAACCATCCCTATTTTATCTGTGGTTGTGAAAAGCAGCACAGAAGCTCAGATAACAAGGAGAGGAATCCAGTGAAATAAATTGTAATTGCAACAAAATTTTTGTCCTTGCAGAACTATTATAGATCCTTTCAACACAATGGTAAAGATAGACCAATC
Source organism: Taenioides sp. WSHXM2023 (assembly GCA_029959045.1). Classification (NCBI taxonomy): domain Eukaryota; kingdom Metazoa; phylum Chordata; class Actinopteri; order Gobiiformes; family Gobiidae; genus Taenioides; species Taenioides sp. WSHXM2023. The sequence goes on from CM057095.1 coordinate 17,086,661, forward strand.
TGTAAAAGACTAATACTTTTAATAGCAGTGTCAGTGTTTCCGTATTTCTATATCTGTCTGAAAAATACTCCACTTTGAACCACCTCATAGATTATATATTCCATGAGTCGAAACACATGTTGCCCTGTCCTCAGATTGCACATTTGCAGCCTTCACGCTCTTCTCTGATTGGTCCATTTCACAGTCCAAAACTTGAAGGCAAAAACCCAACCAGCTGTGTACACTCGATCAACACCACAAGTGAGAGGCATGACACCACACTCCTCCCTTGGATAACTTTGCCCCAGACATGGTAATCCCTGCAGTTGTGCTGGGCAGCCGCATAGAGGAGATAGATGAGAGGTCTGAATGAGCAGGTGTGCCGTCAGGCCCCCCCGAGCTCCACACTGCAATCAGAGAGAGTTTGGAGATGGAGCAGCTGGTGTCCAGGGAGATTAGGGAGGGGAACCAGTAATATTTACTTAGGGGTAGGACCAATCACAGCATGAAGAAAGTTGTGCTATTTAATTGTTGAACAGATCCTTTTTTATACATTTTGCCTGAACATTTTTGCTTCTTTTAAACTGAAATGTTGGAAGTGATATTGATATTTTAAAACAATTTCATTACAACTGAAGTGACACCCAGTTTATGCTTGAATTTACCTTAAAAAAAACATTTTTAACACATTGTCATAATGCTAAAAGGAAAGATAATTGCTGATTGTGACATAGTAGTTGGCAGTCCTCTACTACTTCTATATATGATCTATAGTAAATAAAAATGAAAGTTCATTGCCTGTGACCAGCTGGCCCTTGTCCTTATGATGTCCTAGGATGCTGTGATATGCTTCAGCTACAAATAACTAATTTTATTTGATTAAAAAGCATCCCTATGTTTTTTGTTTTTTTTTTCAACTCATAACCTGTTCCTGTTGTAACTTCAAATAGAATCCCGATGGCCTACATTGAATTTGAGAATTACTGACAGCGGGATGTTCAGGGGAGATGCAGCGAAGAACTGACCAACAAACTGAATCCCATCCAATTCCTCCAATGGTCCTCCTCCAGGGTGACCTTTGACCCTGATCCCAGCACCTCATTCGACTGTTCCCGTGTATAAAGCCCCGATCCAGCCGAGCTTATCTCCAGCGTCCAACTGGGCCTCCTTTGTTCCATAGGTAATTACACTATATTGAATGTGTCAGATCTGACAGTGCAGGTGAGGAGCAAGATCCAGCACATGCAGTCTGTTGCAGTGGTGACCCAAAAATCCTAGGACAGATTTTTTTAAACTTCTGTATTTTTAGGCAATGGTTGATTTATAAAGGTATAATAATAAAATCACTTCACAACTGTTTTAATCTGTGACTTCGACATGGTGAAGACAGAGAGTGCTTTTTGCTTGAAGAACTTAAGTTACTTTTTTACTGAGTTTTTGGTTATGTTTTAATTATTTTGAAATCAGAAACAGTGGATCAGTAGCAATAGGAGCAGCAAAGGTCTAGTTGCAGTTAAGTTTAAGTGGTCAGCTGAGGTACAACGTCATACCTTAATTATTATTGAAGCAGGAATAATTTCACTTGAGTACATTTGAGTATATTCTGGTTGCAGTTAGGGTTCCAATGTTGCCCCCTTGTTACCGCCCAGTGCTTCTCTATGATGACAAGTGTTTCACATTGGCTCATACAGACTTCATACCAGATGGAGGTTTTGTTCTGTCTCCCCCCAAAAACACACATTCATGTCTATCGGCTAAACAAGCCAACCGCAACGGGATGGTGAGATAAACACTCTCTTACAGAGGAGTAAAGCAGGGATTTCAGTGACGGGGAGGCGCTGATACTCTGATCCTTCACATGTTCACATCAGTCTTATGCAAATGTCCATTATGCACAGAGAATGACACAAATCCAGCATGTCTAAGCCCTCAAAGAGGACTTGTAATGGTTATTTGGTTAACATGATTTAGTAACGTGTATGACCCAGTTAAATGCACATTTTGTGGTTCGCGCTCTGTGGCTTTATTGTTATAATAAATGAAAAATATATTGGGTAAAAAAGATGGTAATAAGGGTCAAAATCACATCAAATATAATATGCTGAATGTATTTGTATGTATGTACGTTGTCTGTATGATATAGCTTTTACTGATAAGCATAGTAATGCTGATTTATCACTTCAAAAACATTGTACATAATGACCAAATTGATTATGTTATAAGTTGGTGGACAAAAAGAAAGAAAGTCTCATTTGGATTGCCACTTTTAATGCATGGCACCCCAAAGGAGAGAGAGATTTCAACATTGAAACTGGGTTGCCAGGTTCAGTTGTGATTGCAGTACCTTTTAAAAACAATAAGGCTACATCTTTTAATTAAACATATAGGAGGTGTATTTTCTTGAATGAAATACTCTCCATATTTTCTATATTTTGGTATTTCCCAAGGTTCCAGATGGCATGAAGCCACCAGCAGCTCAGTCGAATTTTGAGAGGAAAGTGCTCAAATGTTAGTGACAGGAAGCAGGCCCTGACCTTTACACTGGAAATGTTACGCTGATGTGGCACTGCTCCCACTGTCTCTCAGGAGGATGAGGTCGGACTTTGAAATGCTCCTGTCTTTTATTAGAGACCAAAAACACACAATCTGTATCTAAGAGAAAATTTCAAGGTTCACTATAACCTTTTGAATAAATAAAAGATGATTTGATTGGTATGAAAATTGTCATATCAGATTTTTACTTCTACAACCTTGTATGCTAAAAATAATGCCTTAGATTCAAAGCGCCTTTCAAGACACCCAGAGCACTTTACACTGCATTATTCATTCACTTCATACTCTGTAGTGGTAAGCTACTATAATAGCCACAGCTGCCCTGGGATAGACTGACAGAAGCAAGGCTGCCAATCTGCGCCATCGGCCCCTCTGACCACCACCAACACACGCTACATTCAAGTGTCTTGTTTGAGGATAATGAATGTCCTTTAAATGCCCTTCCTTTCTGTTCTGTCAAATTAAATGCTGTCATTGTAGTAAATCTAAGTATTTAATTATGAACATTATATTATTTGACCTAGCATCAAATAGATAATAAAATTGAAATTAAAAAATTAAAGACAAGGAAAAGGACACATATCCCAGAAAATGTATTTATTTGCTGTACATATAAGGCACCTCAAACATGCATGAAACACACGTGACTATAGTGGTTGACTGTGTGTGAGTGGTTCAATAATGAAAAGTGTTGTATTGGTCCCGTTCACTGGATCGATCCGATCCACAGAGAACTCAAGTGAACAAAATTAAATCTATTGGAGACACAGATATAGCGCTCTGGTGCCACCGTGAGGACAAACACAACACTACTATTTTTTTTAGTGGTAAACCTAATCAATTTTAGCTTTATCGTTATAAAAATGCGGCATGAATGGTATAGTAGCTTACTGCAACCCAGCAGCCACATGTCTATTGAACTTGCAGTGCATTCTAATCAATAACACAGAATAGTACCGTGATGTTTTTTTTACACAAAGAAAAACACAGTAGTTAATGTGTTTTCACAGAAAATAAATAGTTTTCTATACAAAGTAAAATACACATAAACTGAATGATAATGCATATACATGCAGAAAGTGCACAAAACAGTTTTATCTTCTACACACAAAGATAAAACTAAACACATCCAGAAGGAATCAGGCCTGTGCTCAGTTCCTACAAGAGCTTCACTTCACTTACTACTTTACTACTATACTACTGACAACCTGACAGCTCGTGATCCATGCACATAACTGTGGTACTGAACAATACTCTGACAAACCTTTGTGCTGTTTAGTTGTGCTTCTGCTTTAAATCTGTGCCATAAGTCTGTAATTACTTGTTTCTCTTTGCTCATACGTCCCTAATTGCCTTTTCTACATAAATTAGTCTGATTTCATTTCATTTGTCATGGTAACAGCCATGTTTTAGAACTTGCTGAGCTGTGGCAAAGCTCCTGCCTTCACCAGAACAGCAGACAGAAGATCTGCAGGCCCAGAGGGGTGGGGTACTGGTGCACAGGTGTCTTTGCTCTCAGAGTTCACTGGTCCTGGACCCTTCCCTCTGGGGAGAGTGCCCCCTATAGGTCCCAGGCTGCTCTTGCTGTTCTCAGCTGTGGGGATGATAGTGTTCAGATGGGGGTTTCCCATCACAGCGGTCCCGCTGGGCTCTAGATTCGCCTGACCACAGCAGAGCAGTCTGAAGAAGGCGGCTCTCATCTCTCGGCTGGACAGAGTGTAGATGAGTGGGTTCAGGGCTGAGTTAAGCACTGCTAGAGCTATGAACCAGTCCACCTGGTACAGCACAGGACACCTCTCCGGACTACACCCTACATCCATCAGCAACAAAAGGAATAGAGGGGACCAGCATATGATAAACACTCCCAACACTATCACAACTGTGCGGAGCAGAGCCAGGGACCGCTCTGAGGGCCTGCTGCTCACACGGCGCCCACTGGAGGTCACCAGGCGGTATATCCTGATGTACAGGATCACTATAGCCATTAACAGGGCACTGAACACACTGATGCAGAATGCCACATAGCTCTTATCATAGAGTGGCAGCACAGTGGAACAAGATGACATCTTGTTGAGGCAATTCCAGCCCAGACTGGGGAGGGCACTCAGCAGAACCGAAACTAACCAACAGGCTGCAAGCAGTCCTAGAAGTCTTCCCCTGCCTGCTGTCTCACAGGGGCGCAGCCTCACCATGGTCATGTGTCTTTCTATCCCAATGGCCAGCAGGCTGAAGGTAGATGCACTCAGGGCCACAAACATACTTCCCTCCCGGGCCAGCCACTGCACTGGCGTCAGGAAAAAGGTGTTACGTCCTGAGGTGAAGATGTTAACTACATAGGCCACTCCCGCCAGCAGGTCGGACAGGGCCAAGTTTCCAATCAGGAAGTACATTCGGCTGTGGAAACGTTTGTTCCTCCATAGAGCCAGGAGCACTGTAATATTCTCCAGGACGATCAGGATACAGATGAAGAGCAACAGGGCAGTCTTACATGCCCCACTCCCACGAGGTCGGTCCCACTTTCCCGAGTGGTTGTAGTGGGCAACAATAACGAGGTTCATCCCCTCCTCCAGCTCGGCCCCCATGATCACAGAGGTGTCCCACCTCAGCCAAACAGCAGAGGGCGCCACAACACTGTGGAGACAAGTGTGGACGTACCATTAATGAACGCTTATGTTCACCACTACAAAGACTAGACATGCAAAGGTGAAAAGTAACTACAGTGAGTTAATATCGTGTGAACAAACAGCGTATGTCGCATTGAGGCTTGAAACACAAAACAGGACATAGGCTACTGTTATAATAAACTGATGAGTAGGACTAATAGCTCTATAGATAATAAATAATTAAGCAAAAACACATGTGTAAAGCATACCTCTAAATCAAGATCGAAAGGCCTACTCAACCTTTCAGCATTGTTAGTATATATTCAAAGTCCTGATTTTTCTCTTGTCCTGATCTGCATGAAATACTGTAACAAAACCGTTTTCTCCACCTTTTGTTATCCTAAAATAAGTTGTCGTACACTACCTTTACAGTTTATATTGTAGCTAGATTATCTTTTGTTCTGCCATGTAAAACTTAGTGTAATATGTTGAACTCAATTGACAAACTTACCTTGGAGTAGGCTATTTTTCCTCATCTAAACATCCCGAGGACTCGTCTTTATGCTAATTCACTGTTTCTGTGACGCATTCAAAAGTGCAATATCCAAAGGAAAACGCACATCAAAAGTCTATACTCTGTCATGGTCAAAATAACAGTCCTCTCTTTTCTTTCGCCCTTGGCTCAGGTTAAGTCTGTTGCGCACTGGCGCTCGCCCCCAGTCCCAAAGCTCTCCTCCTAGACTGTGGGCGTGGCCGAAGTAAGAAATAGGTTGGACCATCAATTACAGCGAAGAGGCCGAATAAGTGAACTTTAAAGTAGTATGACTACTAACACATATTTTGTATTTTGAAGCTAGTATCCTCTTGTCATGGGAAAGGAAAACCTGTCCAAACATGAACACATAGCCTAACATGTGCCCTGTTTGTCACAGGCAATTACTTGTTTAACCATATTTTGCACCCAGGGCGTCATTCAGCCATTTACCTCACCATATTGCTAAAACTAATTCACACTGTGGGTGTTTAGTTGGAAGCCGAAATCTGTGTCTCTCTGCTTCTCCTTGGCAAACTTGTCCTGCCCTTGGCTAGAAACTCAGATGTGACTCATTTATTTTTCAATGTTGCTGTATCATGCCCCCTGAACTGGTGGTCCAAACTTTAATAAACTGCCAATCACATTGTGTGTTAAACTTAAACATGTTCTCTTGTTTAATGGCGCTTATGTTTGTTAGGCCTATATGTAAATTAGATATTAAGTTGATACCAAATAATCATTGTAATTGCACAAAATGACAAAAGAATGCCTGTCTGATCAACTATTACTTTGTAGCTTATTAAAAAATAAACTGCTACAAAAATTCAAAATTCTAAGATCAATCACAGTATAGCACAAAATATTGTCCAGTGAATTCCTTTGGGGACCTATTCATTTAACAAACAGGTAAATAATTACCGTAAATTCACTGTAGTTATATTGTTGGGCAATGCAAATCATTACAAATACAGCAACCCATGATGGTGAGATATTGTTCTAAATAATAAGGATTAGAAGCTATTTGGGTACCCCATTAGGACTAACTTAAATGTAACTTTACCATGGGCAGACCTTTTGAGAATGTACGTTAGAATCTCTTTGGCAGCATTGTGTATGTGGTGTGTGGTTTTGGTGCAAACTGCTGAGGCCTGTGTCTGAGCAGATAACACCTCTTCTTCTGTGGAGCTAATCCGTCCCACAGCCGACCTCCGTTAGCCCCATAGACAGTCTATGGTTAGCCCTCTGCTCCATCAGCGTCAGCTTTGTGTCCCAAACTCTGGCCCCACATTCCCATGACATCCTCACTGGCCAGCACACATCATACAATTTACTGTAGGACTACAACAGCCCGGGGCAGATGGGATAAACATGAGAAACACAGAAAGTTCATGTTTGTTTAAAGCATGTCCCCTACAACCCTCTGGTCAAATCAGTGTCCAAAATGAGTCATGAATAAACTGTAGATGTAATAAAATGTAATGAGCTGAATATCTTTTTAACACAAAGGGCATCCAAACACTGGTGTGCTACTGTAACTGAACTTGCTTTATGGCTTAATGTTTAGCAAACTAAATTAAACTTGAGTAATGCTATCACTTTTTGAAGTGATGAACATGAAAACTGGTATCTTTAATTTCCTGACCATTGTCGGTAGTCTTTTTATTATTGCAATATGATGATAGTTAGATTGCCAAGCTCTAACAGTTACTCATGTAAATAGTTCATATGGTTTAATGTAAAATGTCTGAAGAATGCAAAGAAAGCTCACTGTGTTAAATCAGAAAATGGGGGTGGGATTAAATAAAGTTTTTCTTCTTCCCAAACCTTTTTGGGCAATTTTTGTTGTTGTTGTTGTTGTTGTTGTTGTTGTTGTTGTTGTTGTTGTGTTGTTTCTTTTGTTGGCACAGTTGCACTGACGTCAATACGGATGATATATGTTCCATTGTAAAAGAATGTAAAATGTTTATTTGTCCAAAATAAATAAATAAATAAATAAAAATGAAACAACTAGAGACTTCAACACTTTAACACAATAATTTGATAGAGAGCTCAAAGGCTTCCAGCTCAAATTTGGTCTCTAATTAGAATGTTATAATATGCAATATTACTAACAAATATAGCATTATTTTCCCCACAATTCATGTTTCTTATTGGTATTTTTGAAGGGACCCTGGCTATATAATTCCTGACAAAGTTTCCCGACAGATGTTGATAAAAAATGACTGAAGACGGGATCAGGCGGAGCATACATAAGTTAGTGCCTGACAGCTCTGCCTTCCCGCTCAGAGTTCCCTTGGTATCAGTGACTTCATGTTGCCAATGTCAGAGCCGCCAGAACACACTAATGAATGATCCTGAGCTGTTGACTTTACCCTGAGCTGCTGCTGATGTCGGATACTGGGACATGCCATTTATAACCACCTGAAAACACCCAGAGGCCTTGCTAGTGTGTTATTGCCCACTGAATGGGCACTTCCTGGATTTCTGGGCCTGAAAATACAGGAAAATGTAACTATAGGTCAGAACATCACAAAAAATAAAAGCTTTCCTCTGAGTTGTATGCTAAAGAATGTGGAGACAGTGGGAAAGAGCTACGCCAGTGGAAAACCCGGGTCTCCGGGGCAGTCTCTTCTGAAGCTAACATGTGTGCCCAGTGCAAATGGTTCACTGACACATGGGAACTAGTCTTTAGCTAACATGCTGTCGTTTACAAAAAATACTTGACTTAAGTGCCATTGAATTGGGGTATTAAGTCTTTAGGGCCTTCTGTGGATAACTTGGCTATTCCCATCAACAAAGGTGTGTGAAAAATCATAATTGAACTGTGGTTGGCCATACCATGTTGAGAATGTCTGATCTGAAGGCCAAAGCTAAGCAGAGTCAGACCTGCTTAGTACTTGTATAGGAGACCACTGCGGATACAGAAGTATCTTGCCATTACCAAGCATGGAGTGAATGAATAATGCCCAAAACTGTAAAGTGACTTTGAGTATCTGGGAAAAAGGTTCTATAGGACTAATGCATTATTGTGTTGCACAGATGTGTCCCTCAGTTCTGTCAGAGCGTATCACACCTCAGAAACTCAGGATAAACCCCATTTCAGAGCCACAAAAGGAAAGAAGGATGATAAGCAAACATTTTAAAAACTGATTTTTGCTTCTGTCTTTTAAACAAATGCAGTTGATCAATGTGCTGTGTCTTAAGTAATTAGTGATTAAAAAAAAAATTTTTGAAACAATACTAAAACACTGTAGATAAAATCAAGGCTGATCTGTGCCCTGTTTATGTGTTGGGAAGTATAGTTTTCTCATACTTCCCAACACATTTTAACCACATTCTCCACATATCTCCAAGCTCATCACAGGTTTTTCTGCGCAAGCCACACGGGGACCATCTGTGGAGGAGGTCCAGTCCTGATTGAGCCTGATAGATCTCTATGCTGCGGCTGTCGCTTTATCAGCAGGACTCTCAGATATGAGGGCCACAAGGTGACCACATGTCTGAGCCCTGCGTTACTGCCCCTGTCTGATAACCTCTTTATCACTGTCTTACCTAGAATAGGACACATCAAAGAACAGGCCTACTATGTGCATGTATACTAAGCTAAACAGAGTTTTGTGTTTTCTGTAACTGTTTTGGTCTTTTGGAGTGATTTTCAAAATCTACAGATGAAATACAAAAACAGTGGAGCTATGTTGTGTAGAAGTAAATTTTGAAGTATATTTTGGACTTCATCATGATTTGTCACAAGATTAGATCTGACAAAGTCCTCATCCTGGATACAGTCAAACACACTGACAGGAGGAAGACATGGTTTATCAACAAGGAAGTGGCATAGGATCTGGAAAAGAATTGCTACTGATCTAGTTACTGGTGGCTCAGATGCTGTGCTAAAACGGAAAAAAAGAATGAACACAGATGAATAAATAGCATTCAATTCTTTAACCTTTGTTACCTTAAAGAGCTAATAAACACATACAAACAGACTCTTCTCAAGTCATATATTCATACTGTATGTCTTTCTGTCCTCCTGCATCCTGTAGTAAGTCACAGTGATGCTTATCTATAGATCATAAATTTGGTAAAAAAAAAAAACAAAAAAAACTTTGAACGATTTGCAATAGTGTTTGACACTTTCACAAAACTGACTTCATCTTTGGAAGTTATAAGTGTCCCCGATTCCATTCTCACAATCAGCTCTAGTGTCGCCCCAAGTCCCAAAAGTCAAATTCTTTTTAATGTTGTATATTTTCTTTCAAATCAGAACTTTCACTTCTAAATAACACTGAGCCAATTCCAGCACAAATATCCTAAAAATAACTTGGACCTCAGTCATGTAAACAATCACAACCAACTTTTTCTCAGAATGGGTGCACTTGATGTCTGGGAAAGCTTGTTGAAGAATGTGTGTATGAGTGTGTGATCTGTATCTGTCGCACTGTTGCCCTGCATCCTTCACAGCATTACCAACAATATTTACTCAGCCATAAAAGAGCCACTTCCACATGTTCTGCATATGCATCTCTATAGAACCAGCACGTCCTATTTTAAACCCTTTATGATTCTTGGCCAGACGTCTCCTGTCCTTCTATAAGTCCAGGTCATAAGTTTATTTCCCTGGAGATGTAGAAGCTAATTTGACATTGCAAACACACACATGTTCAGCTGACCTTGAGTCACACATATCATCCACCACCTCGAACACCACCTCACTAACAATCCCCCTGAGTGCTGAAAACCCCCAGTTTGAGCCCCATACCGCCACCAGCCAATCAAACAAAGGGAGCAAGAGCCTGAGAAAGCACTCACCATGGAAAAACCATAGCATCTTAAAATGCCATCAGAACATATTTAGAATTGCTCCTCAGAAGTAATGGGGCTTAGGATTAACAAACTGATAGTTAGGGCGTACTCTATTCAACCTTTTTAATGTTAAATGTTTCTTGAATGCATTTTGTAAGCAAGTCAACATGACAATGAATGGTTGTCTACTAGAGCAGTCTACAGGGGGTCCCCAGGGGTTCATAAAAGAGGTCCAAACGAAACTTGAATAAACATGAATTATAGAGAAGGGCCAACACGCTTGAGTATTTTATAATGATTGATGTTCTATAACATTATTATTACTTTTTTATATTTTCCGTAAGACAGTAGCTTGTCAGGTGGTAGAATGATGTTAGGTTGCCAATGTGTTCACTGGTAAAAGTGGGGTCTCTATGAGAAAAAGGGAACCACTGTAAACATTGTTTCAACTTGTAGCTTATCATGACAAGGCACGGCCCAAATATTGATTTCAATAACTAATATAATATAAACCATAAATCCTTACTGTGTTGAAGAATTGATCATATAAGGCTCAATTTGAGAACCACCATGCATATGAGTGCTTGTTTGCTTCTATGTTCTATTTATTGTTATTACATTATAAAACACAGATGTAAAACCTCATTGTGTGAATTTATTATCTATGAATTTATATAATTTATTAATGCTGTATTTGTCTGTGAATGAGAGAGAATCAGTCACTGTAAACAGCTCCATGTGACAGTGGCTCTGGATGCACACTGCAGATCTGCACTGAAACAACTACAGTGACCACTCAACCAGCAACAGCAGCAGGACAGGCCAGACACAGGGCACGGCCTGCATAAAGCTTCCTGGCTCCAGAAGTGAGCCGAGCAAAATAAAGACTAAACATACATTTCACATCTGATTTCACAGGACCACAGTGATAAGAAACTATAGGATTAAAGTAAATCTTTACATTGCATCACTGAGTAAACCCAGCAACACACGGTTGAGTGGGATATCTGACAAAAACAGGTAAAATCCTTAAATCCTATACTTAAGTGCATCATCTGAGAATTTGCCCGATTTGGGCTGTGATTTGCTTCTCCCCGAGTTCGGGGAGGCGTGACCCGAATGTCTGTGTGCGATTTTGAAGCCGCTGCGCTCCTCGTGTGTTTGGGGCCAGTGTGACTCTGAGCTGCTCTGTCTACGGTAACAGACAATAAAACAGAGCGTCAGGGGCAGATGGAGTGAGGACACAGAGGCGCAAGATACAAACTCAGGAAATAGCGAAAATAATGATTACTCACCTCTCGTAAAGTTGTAAATATAAGCTGCAGCATCTCGTTCACATTATCCATAGAATTTGTCCTCTGCAAATAATGACATCCAGTCCACAAAACAGCGCTGTGAATCCAGTTTGAAGCGTTCTTTAGAAGTAAAAAAGGCCAGAGTAATTCATTATATGTGTCTGTTTACATCCACGCAGCGCACGGGTCGCAGTGAAGCTGCAGATTAGCAATAGTGACTCTACTTTCTGTGTACTTTATCTCCAGCCTTCTGCGCATTAAAAATCATATATCTGAAGTATTGCAACACATTTCACAAATAATAATAACACAGTTTTTACTTGTGTCTAAACTAGAAGTGCAGTGCTCTGATCTTTTGAACACTTAAGAGTCTCAGAGAGAGTGGTTTTACTGTAGACAGGAACCAGCTGACGCGAGGTGCGCTCACAACTGTAGTCTGTGGTCATGTTCCATGCCTGTGATCCGCAGCCATATCCCGCCGCAATCTTTGCGATCGGAGATTTAAAATCTTATAAGATTCTCCTAGTGCCTGTGGTGTGCGCTTTTTGTCGCACGTTTAAAAATCGTTTAAAACCGAAAAATCCTGTAGCGTGTGGCGGCCTTAAGCATGCATGTTTTCCAAGGTTACTTTGAGCAATAAAAACACCTGTAATTGAAAAAGGACTGGTGAAAGTTATAATCTGGAAAACTTTGTTACCATTCTAGGTAGAGAAAACAAATGCCAATTAGGTGATTACACCACATTTTGGTCTTACAGTAAGATATATGCTGTAGCTTTATAGGATATTGCATTATGTAATTAGGCAAATCAGTGAGTTAACTCTATTTTCCAGGCCCATACTGTCCATCTGTAAGACATATGCTCTAATAAGCAGTGTGTGTCTGTCTATTGCACCCACATGTGTTTATGTGAAGACAGTGGTCCCTTTCAACTGCTGCTCAAAAAGCCAACGAAGTGGACACATGCTGTCTCTCTGCTGAAGACTTTCTTGTAAATAGTACTGTTTCGTTTATTGAACAAAGGTAGACAGAGCACCTGAGGTCAATGTGGTGTGAAAGGCTACGTCAGATCTGTCCACAGTATATGCCTTCTGTATAAACACTCTAGACAAATCTGCTACTCATGTACATCATTTTTTCCACTAAATTCAGACCAAGAGTTGCCCCTGAGTTCAAGTAACTGCTGCAGTCCTGTCCCAGCCTGGACCTCTGAGCAGTGGTCTCCTGAGACGCAAGCAAAACAATCAGACTCCTAACACAGGAAGGTGAACACATGTCTCCAACATCCATCATCTTTACAAGTCACTTCATATAGCCACTATGTGAATGCCAGTCTGGATACAATCTTTACCATCTCACCTGGGAACATGTTCAGGCCTTATCTTTGCTGTGTCTGGCTCTACCAAGCATTTCTGAGATATCCTCTGAGGTTGATGTACAGCAGGTTTCTACCATGCAATGTCAAACCCCAAATATGAGCAAGAAAAGTAGAAGAGACCATATAGAAACTGTTTAAATAGAGCTGAGGGCTTGTTTTTGCAATGAGATGGATTGTTGTTTGTGGACATCAACCAAAAGATAAAGGTTAACCTGCGTGCTCGGCCAGCTCTACAACACCCTCTAAATCGAGACATTTGGCACTGCTGCCTTGGAAACAGTGACTACAACTATAGGCATTCAATGTTTTTTTCTGGGAAATCATTTGGCCTCGGATTTCAGTTCAAGATGACGTGAATCATCTGCTTAATGTTTATGTAATGATCTTACCCATGCTATTTGGCCAGTATTCTTAGTTTGAAATCACATCTTGTACAACACACTCATAGTTTCTATTGTTTGAGACTCAATCTATTTAATGTGCAGTGTACATGGCGTTGAAAGGCAATGTCCGTTAAGTAGTGATGTAATATTTGAAACTGCCATGTCCAGTTGAGTCATGTGACCATGCAGAGGTAAAGCGGTCAGTACATGTGTGTGTAGATGAGTGCGGTCTGAACAGTGGGCCAGTTGTGAGGTGTTTCTGAGGCACATGTGTGCACAGCAGTGGACCTGCAGTCAAAGAGCCGTGTGTCTGGGCGTCGCTGACTTAATGACACCACTTACAGCTCCCATTCACACTCACCTTCTTGTGCGTATTTGAAAAAAAACATTTTGCAGGGAAATCCTACCAACAGAGCAACAGTTGTGTCAATCAGAGTGCAGCATTTTAGGGCTCGCTGATTGCTTTTTTTGATCTTTTCCTTGGCCTAAAATAGATATTTGTTTTGCTTTTATGAAAGAAACATAATTTGGCCTGTTTTCAGCTTGGCCACCTGAAAGTAACACCTTTGGAAAACAAATTATTTCTTTCAAAAGAAGTTAAATCCAGAGCTACCTATGGGGCAAATAAGGCCAGAACTTTTGAATTTGAGGAAAAGGTGCGGTGGTGCCCAGGATCAGAGGAACACAGGGACATGGGCGTAGGAAGCATGGGCTAAAACAGGACTGGGTACACTGCACTGGCTCTCTCTCTTTATGTAAACGTCTCACAGGAAGAGACCTGCTGTTTTCACCAAGTATTCTTTATTCTACTTCTATGCTAAAAGTCACGAATGAGAGACTATGATATAACAAACTAGAGTGACTGATACATTTGATTATACATACATTACACCATGAAAACTGTTCATGACCAGCTACCAGTGTAGCTTCCAGAACAAATTAAACTATGAATGGGTCCATATAGTACAGTTTATACTATGATTCAGATCCTGTACTGTGCATGGACTGCCCGAACATCACCAAAAAGCTGCATACAAAAGCAACACAATACATGGAAATACAAGTCTCTCAGGCTTAATGATATTGCCCACTACACTGGAATACGCCTGAATTATTCGTTACTTCTGTTTGCCATGGCCCTATCACCCTAGGATATTTTGGCCATGTCGTTGTTCATTCTTACATTGTATTTTTATTATTTCAAGAAGCATGAATCGACTTTACCTCCTAATAGCCTATCTTAAATTCAATATATTTGATTACATTGCATACTTGGCATCACCTGGCAATATTTTTTCTGTTTCTGTTTAAATTCTTAAAATCACTCTGCAAATAATTTTAGGCCACATCTCAGCTTGTTTTTTGGGGGATAAATTCAGAGGGGAAGTGACTGCATGACCTCTTGTGTGTTGCTGTTTTGCCATGTGTTGTTTTAGTAGTGAATCTGAATGGATGGCCATAAATCCCAGTTAATCTGTGACAACTATGGGAGCATACAGGGCACAACTCCAGCCACACTATCTGCTCATCAGCTTTGTAATGGTCTGCAGCCAGTGGCTCGCTCACACACAAACTTCCTGTTTAATGTGGGAGTGGGAGTCAGATACCAGTGAGAATGCAATGCAAATTGACTGGAATGGTCCAATGAAAAGCTGCATTCCCAAAGTCAATGCAAGTCATTTCCCAAGAACAATGCAATAAGTTCAATTTGAAGCTTTTCAAGGGTATAAATGTTGTATTGGTTAACATGAACGCATGCATAACTAAGGGACTTTTGTTTCCTTTTGACAGACTAAATATAAGTTTCCTTTTAATAATACAGTGCTTTTATAAACATCAAGTAGGCTATATTAAATTATCCACCTCTAATGTACTTTGGAAGCATTATGAACTTCCCCCTCAAACTCACAGAACAGCATCGCCCCCTGGTGGTCTAATATTGTTGTTGAACACGTATCCTTATAAAATAATGAAATAATACAAAGAAGCAACAGAAATGAAGTCATTCTTTTGATAAGAGCCCTGTTGTAGTCTCATTACAGAGAATCACAAATTGCTTTTCTTAAAAGGAGCACTATGTAACTTTCTGTTGCTCACATACTTGTTTCCATGTGCTTTGTTTGGAATGTCCCAGCAGAATGTTCCAGCGTCAATTACATGTCTTTTATTGCTCAAAACATACATTCTCCTTGCCTCTCTACAGATCTGACCTATAACTTTACCTGGTGGCATCACTTACTTGTCTCTATAGAGATAGAGGTTTAATGACATTAAACCATGAGGACATAACATACAGAGTTCCTGACACCTGGAACCAGACAATATGAGTTGAATCAACAAAACTTTGCTAAATTTTCATTATAGCTTATATTTATATCCATAAATCATAATATTATTGCTCTTTTTTATTTGTAAAATTACAGGACAGACTTCATTTAAGATGAGCAAATGACTTGGACTCATTTGAATATAGGCTGTAGTTCTGTAGTTGCTATTCCAAGAAATAGCCTAAGGATGCCTACAGTCAAGATTAATGATATACTTTAACTGATCAATAAGGAAAACAAGGTAACTTGAAATGTTACTAAATGTTTTACTCTTCCCTACTGTTGTGAATAATTCAAATAGATGCATTTAGCAGAGGTTTGGCTGTAATCTCTAGTCCATGGCCCCACCTCACCTTTATTTACGTTTAATGTTTAAATTAGGATGGTAGGGTTATGGTCATTTTGTTCACTAGGAAGCTGTGAGGGCTGCCTTTGGTCCCTGGTCACATGGTCTGGGTGACAAAACCTTAAATTGACATTGACAGGAGATTCCACTGTGTTTTGGGGAAATGTTTCTTGTGCTTAGTAGGTTATATAGGCTACATTTTAACTTTTAGGTCTCTATGATTAGGCTGTTTTATGAGGCTAGACCCTCATCCCCCAATCAGTTGCCTTATTCATTTCAAAGGCCCAGTCCCTTTTGTAAAAAAAAAATAAAAAAATAAAAAATGTGACTGAATAAATAGCAATCATATCTTCATGGGTTACATACAAAGATAGGATAGCCATTAAAAAGAATAAAACGCTAGATAAAGCCGGAGAAAGGTAGGCTAAAATATGATGTTAAGTTCTATTTTATTTTCTTTGTTTATCTACTTTTTCTTGAAAAATAAATATTGCATATTTAAGAAGAGGTTAAAACATGGTATGTAAATAAAAATCAGAGGATGCATTTACGCCGCACACTTTTGTGGACGGCTGGGTCTAAGCTGCACAGCAGAAGAGCAGACCTACAACATCCGGGCAATAGCCAGCTCACGCAGAAACGGAATGGCGGAGGTAAGTGAGCGAAAACGAGGCTTTAATCACACAAATGTGGTCGAACGGGGCTAAATGTAACATGTAGTCTACCCTATAATGTTTATTCAAGTGCCCGTGGTTTTACCGGTGTGATGATGTCCTCTATAAGAGAGCTGCGGACGGTTTAAGACGGAGTCGGAGAGGGAGTAATGGAAGCTCCCCGGCGGATCGCCTCTCCGCGTTCTTCGCTTTAAAGAGCCATTCCCTCTGCCTTGATACTATCGCGCACAGAAAACAATAGGCAGCTCGGGGCTCGAGTACAGTGGTACTTAAGTATTTCACATGTGTCAAACTGACAACTACTGAAGTGACTGAAAAGTTAGATACGTTTCTTCAAACTCCGAGAGTGTGGGGGAAGCTCACAGAAGGAGTTATTTCCTTCTCGCTGTGAGCCGTGGAGAGGAAGAGGCGTTCAGCACCAAGTCACAGGAAAGCGCCCCTGGTCAGACAAACAGTCCCGCGACTCCACGGACAACTTTTAACATCTGGGCTTCTCCTCTTTATAAAAAGTTATTCTGTCCACCAACAATGACGGCTATGTGTGTCTCGAAATTCTCCACACAAAAGTTTAGGTAGTAGCTACTTATAATGATGCAGCTGTACCTACTAACACTAACTAACAAGTGGATAGTACTGCTGTCTTATTCTTCCACAGAATCTTATAAATGTTTGTTTGGAGTTTCAGTTTCACTTAATGTCAACAGCAGCTGGTGTCACAAGTTGAAATAGGTGGTCGGTTCAAAGTCACTGATCAGCTGATCTATAATAAGATCAGCGGACTCACGTTCATCCTCCTTGTTGTTTGTGTTAACATGTGTGCATGTGCAGAGACAGACAAATGTGCCCTCTGTGTTTTACTTTCTGAATGCCCCTATATGTTTTATGTGTGTTCTCAGGTGAGTGGGAGGCTCCTGAGGCTGGCCCCATGACCATCAGTGGCACAGACATGAAAGACGGTGGCCAAAGATCAGTGAGTCCTTAGAGGAGGACTCCCCTCACCCATGGAGATGGCAGCCCAGGCCCCCACTGTAGGAACATGAGTATATATTATCAAACTGTATAAGCACAGGCATTCTAGTATGTGTGTGCAATACTGCACAATATAATTTTGTATTATATCCCCTTGGTCTGCAATTTCCACATTGTGGGACAAATAAAGGATTATCTTATCTTATCTTGTTTTTCACACACCTGGAACTCTAGTTGCTCTGGTTGCAGCTGTTTTTGATCCTCATATGTAACATTGCCTTTTCTTTGATTACAGGCCAGTGAGCCGCTGGAGCAGCTACTGGCTCTGTACCGATACACCGAGAAGGAGTCATGTCACCTGGCTGCCAGCCTGCCACACACAGCTCTTCACAAGGTGAGCCACATGCTCCATTCAAATGTCCCTTTCACCTGTGGTTAGATTCACCCTGTACTTGGTGTCACTGCTACAGGGCTTTGTTCCAGAGGAGGAGGACGAGGAGCTGTCAGGAGATGACCCCTCAGTCACTTCGAACACCTCTGATCAACACAGCCTTCCACAGGGTAACACACCAACAGCTGGACATTACAAAGAATTCAATCGAAACACAGATGATGTATGTTATTAATAAGCTAGGGTTGGGCATTATGACACTAAAAATGTAACGGTGTATAGTATGCAGCCTTAAGCTTAAAACAAAGATCCACCCACTCTACCTGTTGGTCAGTCTATGTCATACTTAGACATAGAGTGTCTGGCAGAAAGCATTAGTTACCTCTTTTCATTGAACTTTATATTTTTTGTTAATGATCTTTTTATTTTGTGTCATTTTTGAAGGTGATGTGAAAGGCATTTTAGAGGATGATGACACCGATGAGGAGTCTGATGATGATTCTATTCCTTCCAATGAAGAACATAAGGTTTAGCATAGTTCACACTTCCTCTGTTTACCACTTTGACTGTAAACAAAAAGATTGGTTTATTTTTCTTAAATGCATTTATATTTACAGGCAATTATGGTTGGCTCCATGTATCAAGCAAAAATTCCCCCACTCTGCTCATATACCTATGCAGAAAGAGGTAAGTATCAAATGTCTTTGCATTTGTATTTACAGTAGAGTTCAATTATATTACTCTTGTGTTTGGATCAGAATTGAACTGTGAAGACCAGTTGCTTTGGACTCCAGGTATTCTGCCAGTGAAAGAGGTAGAGGAATTCTTGTTAAAAACCCAAAAGCAACATGGCGAAGAGCAGATAGACACACCAGGGGAGTGTGTGCGGGACAATGAACAGGTAACTTATAAAGCATACATTCATTATTGGTTGTTATTTTTGACTGAATTCTGATAATTTGATTTCTCTAAAATCACAGGCCCTATATGAACTTGTAAAATGCAACTTCAACACAGAAGAGGCACTAAGACGATTACGTTTCAATGTGAAAGTAATAAGTGGTAAGCAGTTTCTCTTTACAGAAGCATTATGCTGATAAAGCACATGACTACAAAGATTAGATTAACATTGTGTTATTGGGCTTTCCTTTTTGTTTCTAAAGAAGAGTTCTGTGGCTGGAGTGACGAGGAGTGTAGAAACTTTGAACATGGCTACCGAGCTTATGGGAAAAACTTTCATCTGATCCAGGCCAATAAAGTTGGTCTATTTTATATGATTGATGTTAATATGATTTATTAAGTCATTAAATAACAATGTTTCATTTATGTTTTGTTTTGTTTTTTCTGTGAAGGTACGCACACGCTCTGTAGGGGAGTGTGTTCATTATTACTACATGTGGAAGAAGTCTGATCGGCATGAGTATTTTACGCAACAGGCCACTCGACTCAGCCGCAAGAAGTACACCCTGCAGGCTATGTAAGTATTGGTGATGCCAGCCCCACACAACTCAATTTAAAATTCAAGGGTTGTGGCCCCAGTACCATATATTTAGGTATGTCGGCGAGAAACTAAGCCAAATTCACCATTCCAATACAATATATGAAAGAGCTGCAGCTGTTTACCTTTTGCAGCTAATGGGTTAGCATTAGCTGCAAACACCTTGCTTACTATACAGAATTATTGCTCAAATGGTCTTGGCCTTGCTGTTGTTTTCACACATCTTGGGATTGCATCGGTACTCTATATCTCCTGTCCGACCTTGTTCTCTGGTCTGCCAGCCTAAACCAGCTTTTATCCAAATACCTTAAAACTAAAGCCTTGCACACCGCTCTAGCTTTATTATAACTATGTCCCTCATGAACAAGTTCAATGTGATAGATGTTGGAGTTTTCTACATAGTGTAGCTTCTTGAACTTTTTCTTGGAGAATCACAAGCCTATAGTTGTACTTAACCTGACAAGTCAGGCTCAAATTCTCAGTATATTTTATGCAGAGGATCTCAGTCATGAAATCCTGCTCTCCACCACACCTGCAGTGATGCTATTCTGATTTAGTTTCAATTATGACTGTATTATTGTTGACTTAAATATTCAGTTGCACTAGGCTGTGTGCCACTGAAAGTCTATTTCCCCCACCCATAGAAGACGTTGAATTGGTACTGACTACTTGATTCTAGTATCTGTTTTGCAATTTGCGTCATCCTTGTTTTCTGTTAAAGGGAGGATGGTGATAACGAGGGGGAGGTCGTGGAGCTGGAGACCAGAAACAGTGACTTGTCTAACAGCTCTTTAGGCTCTGGGCCGCTCAAGTCACTGGTACCTCCCCAGATGTACCGGGACAAACACGGTAAAGCATACATAAAATGAATACTATATGATATTACAGATTTGTTTGGTTTTATTTTATTTAGGGAAAATACAATGTCCTAGCGCCACTGTGCCATGTGACCTGTTGCACCATGTTGACCATGGAGTATGCTAAGAACACAGATAGGTTGTAGGCTATAAATAACAGGTCACACAAGAATAGAGATTTTTTTTCAGGTCTAATATCTGTCCTGCTATTGTGGCCAATAAGGGGTTGCCTGGCCAGCCAAAACCATATATTTCACAACTTATCCACCAATCTTTCAACCATATCCTGTCTACATAATTTCTGATGGGTGTGATTAATCAAATGCGCTCATATACTCACATGCATATACATGATCTTTTTCTCAGACTCTATCTCATAAATTTTGAGACATTTCTAAGTAATATAACATAGTTTGAGTGTTCAGAAAGAAGATGGGAGATCGCAGTGTGTCTGTTAGGAGCACAGACTGTAGCAGGACAGTGTGGGAGGAGCTACTGTCTGTCTCTGCTGGCGGGGGGCAGGACAGCGCAGACACCGATGTGTGCAGTGAGAGGACTCAAAGAGGAAAATAAACCATCAAATCATCATCAAAAAAGGAAAAGTCTGCCCTAGCAGTCTATATTAAGAGTAGACTGGCTATATTATAAAATATGAAATAGCCTGAGAAAGCGCTGTTCTTATTTTCACTGAATAAAAATTCTGAGCTGTAAATCATTGAACAAAATAAACAAAAACACTTCACATATAAACTACAACTTTACAGTAGTTGTACTGTAATGTATTGTATGTAATGTATTGTTTCATTAATATCATAGTGTTGTTATACTCATTAGCAGAAAAAATTACATGAGATTTTTTTTTTTGCGTTTTAAAATCGAATCAATATCGTGACCCATGCATCGAGATATGTAACGAATCGTGGGAACACTGTATTGTTGCATCCCTACTAGTCATCTATTGTCCATCCCTAACCAAGACCCACATAGCAGAGCAATGTGGTCCATATTTTGAACAAATGATTGCGATGTGTTTGTTATTAAGACTATATAAGATAAAACAGGCTACTGATATGTGCTTTTATTTTCATTTTAATTATAATAAGTTATGGTGAGTAATGGTTAATTTTAAAGTCAGACTGCATAGGATGTAATTGAAATGTCTTCCCAAAAAGTTGGTGTTTTTTTCTATAGTCGATAGTTTAATATTGCAGAGGGAGATTAAACTAGTTTCGTATTAGAGAGGGTGATAAAATGTGTTACAGGTTGTGGGTTTGCTCTATCCATACATGCATCTACAGCGTTCATCATGTCACAAACATCATCAGATCAATTTTCATTTATTGTTTCAAGTTTAGTTATTTTATTTTTGTAGCTGTGTGTGCTGTTTCAATATGCGTGTATGCTTGAAATATGTCATATTTGATTTTTGGTTTAGTTTTTTAAGATTTGTTTTGTAATTTCTGTTTTACATTTCATAGATTCTTGTGTTTGACTTACATATGTTTTGTGCGTGTGTGTATGTGTGTGTGTGTATGTGTCCATGCATGCTTTTGAAATGCATCCAGAGGAGGAGAGGCGGCCACGTCGCAGAAGAACTCCTCGCTTTCTTTTAAAGCCATGAAATGGTCCACACAGGCCACTGAAAGCAGGCTGGGCCTGCAGGTAAACAATAGACAGCAACATAGACATGAATAACATTTAAACTAATTAGAGCAAAAGTATTTGCAATAATCCCTAATAATGTAGTCATTGTTAATATTGATAGTTATTCTAAGTGAAATAGTACAAATGAAATATTTACCTGATATTCTAATACATGTCTCTGTTTAGATGGTGACCTGAGCATTGGGCTGATGGAGTTATGCAGTGACGGTCATCCTCCGAGGCGGTTTGGGAGTCCAGACCTTGTCTCACTTGTGGACCTTCCACAGGGTCCTCTTTCAAACAGCTGCTGCCTGTCCCCTGTCCTGCCACAGTATCAGTCGTCCTCTTTCCAGTGGGGCAGTGGAAGCCCTCCGTCCTGTCATTGTGACCAAACATGCCCCTGTTTGTACCAGCTCCACATGCACGGAGCTGAAGCTTTTCTCTGTGGTACCCCTGAGGAGGGAGGGGCTAGAGCTTCTTTCCAGGTAGAATTCAGCCCTCAGCCCTCGTCTGCTGCGGCCCTGTCCCAGCACGACTTTGGCAACCTGTTGAACATGCATGCCGTCCAGCATCACCACTTTCTCTCACAGTGAAAAGGCAGAAACACACCATGTGTACGGTTTGTCCAACACATGTTAAAGGAACTCGAACTGCAAATACATTAATTTTAAAAGATGATTATGGACCTATTTTGGTTGGTACTGTCTGACACTTGTCTGTGATACTGTTCACAACATTTGTGTTCATTAAAGCCAAAGGTCTGTGTTTTTTATTTTGGAGCCAGACCAGCACAAGGATGGACCAGAAAAGCCTCAGTGGCAAACTGATTTATATACCGGTGTCTATCAAAATTGTCTAGACGTTATCTTTTATCTGATTGTTGTGCATTGCTAATGATTATTATAATTGGAGAAATGAGCAGGAAATGTAAACTGCTGTGAACTTGAGATACTGGTGGTGGTACACTCATTGAACAAAAGTTCTATGTGTTTCTTGTTTTAAACATTGTTCAATTGATCGATCAGGTGTCGAGGCAGTTGTAGTTGAAGAAAACCTGGTCACTGGAAGTCTTACTACTGGCCCCTGTGGCCATCAACTTCATAATCAACTCTTTGAATCTGAACTGTTAACATTTTCTGACACATATTTATTGGGAAACATTAAAAGCAAATATTTTCAACCATTTCTCAGGTTCTATGAGGTTAAGGATTTTGCAATGAAATACTGTACATACATACACGTACAGTGTATATCAAAAAACAACATCCATAACCAAACATTTTTTGCTTATGAACAGTTCGGAGGCTCTGCCTCTTTCTGTGATCCCAGCTATAAGTAAGTTTATTGAGCTGGACTGTTTACATAAACTCTTAGTATTAGTTAATTATAAGGAAATGTTTTTTGTTTGTTTAATTTTCTTGTTCACACAAGTGAGATGTTCTTTGGCATATGTCAGTTATCCTTATTATATTTTGTAAAAAAAAACCAAAAAAAAAAACCAAAAAAACAATAAATTAACTACATTGAGATATAAATTGTATTTTTTTACATAACAAAATAATAATTTACACCATCTATTCACATCAGGTCATTGTTCTAACAATACATCTCTAAGCTGCACCAGACATCTATTCCTCTGTCTATCCCAAATTATATATGAAAATCTGAAAATCTGATCTGATTCATGCATGTTTGAGAAATTCTGTACTGTCCTGCATTTGAGGCTTGAGTGCTCTGAAAACTCTTGTTTTCATCCTTATCATTGTCCACATCCCTGTAACTAGCTGCGATTGTTCAGTTGAAATATGCAGGGTTCTGAAATGCAGCCAGTTTTTAAACATAAAAACGACTAAATGCAACAGTGAAGAGGCAGGAACTATATCAGGATCAGTTCAACAGAAAGTCAGCTGTCCCATTTCTATTAAGTCGTTCTAGATGGTTTACAATGAAGGACATTTAAAATAACTATACGGCACAGGTCAATCGCAATTACCTTTACCAAAAGCATGACATGATTTTTTTTAACATAACCTAAACCCTTAGTTACTAGACTTTCCAGTATTATAATGTTAATACGTGTTATAAATAGTAGGCTACTGTAAGTATGTCTACAGTCTGTCTCTGCTAAGTGGTTCTCAACTTAATGATTAGCCATTCTGTAATCATAACATTTCATTGAGATGGTTTTCACTGGTATATCACTTATTTCTGCTTTTACGTGAGCTCGCGTCTATTGCAGCTTGTACGTAATCTTTTTGCGAGCCCAACCTATTGCCACTAGAGGTCTCTAGAGCTGCATTGGTTTTGAAAAGTTAGTTGCAAAGACGACGATATCAAGTTGACTGTTTTGCAACCTTGTTTAATTTTAGCCCTGTGGTAATTTGTGTTCATAACAGGCTTGACGAACAAGAAGATAAGTAGACCCTTTGCCGGTGTATTATGATCCTGCGGTCTATATTGTATGTTAGGTTGGCGTACTAAATAATAATAAACCAGTCTTCCCTAAGCCAAGTGATCTGCCTAATTAAAGGCATATCCTGTAGTTTAAAAAGCCATTCCCATCGTTAAGAGTGTTGTACTTAATATGATCCAGATGTAATAACAGTAAACTATATGGCGATTTGCTTCAAGATCGTCCTGTTTTGTTTTGTTTTTTATCCTGTGAATGTGACGTTTTTGACAGGAAAAGTAGGCAGGGATTTAACGCCTGAAGCTCCACGCGAGAGGAGGGACTATGGCACTGTGAGAAGAGGGGCCGAGTTTCTCTCAGCGCTGTGGAATCGGAAGACCATCCAGTTATGATCTGAAACTGTCCGTGTGTGCGTAAAATGGGTGTTTTTTTGCCTAATCGGTCCTGAAAAGTCGGCTGTCTATGCTGTCACCACAGGTATCCGAGTGGAGAATCCCGGAAGAAAAACTCGTAAGGCAGGTTGTCAACTTGTTTGCTTAGCCTGCACCTTTTTATTCCAAAACAAGAGAGTGTCAATGGAAGTCACAACAAGAAGTTTTTGAAGATTTTCTTTTTTTATTTTTATTTTGAATGGTCTACTAACGCAAAGAAGATGAAGGAGTTGAGAAAGAGAAAGCTGTACGTGGTGGTGGACGTCCTGTGCGTTTTAGTGGGTATGTTGTGGCAAAGATAGTAGGCTGCATTTCGCACTCACTGTACAGTATTCAGCACTCTGCAGAGTTGTTAGCAATATGTCGTGTTTTTAAGGTGTGACATGTTTCTCAACCAAATGACATTAGTGACAGCACTTCGCTCCCTGTGCCATGTTTATTCGTGCGTAAAATCGTGCCAGTGCCAAATGACATGTTGGCTCCTCACAACGCAATTGGGAACTTCACAACCAACTGACTACTCATTCTATTCTATCAGATTTTCAGGAAA
Organism: Taenioides sp. WSHXM2023; assembly: GCA_029959045.1. Classification (NCBI taxonomy): domain Eukaryota; kingdom Metazoa; phylum Chordata; class Actinopteri; order Gobiiformes; family Gobiidae; genus Taenioides; species Taenioides sp. WSHXM2023. Next base: position 17,112,287 of record CM057095.1, read on the forward strand.
TATTTTAGTGGTAGGCCTACTTAAATATTGCTTCTTCTTGACTATACACTGTGTGTCTTTGAACGATAGTAGATTACGTATTTCTACAGCAAATAAAATTCAGTTTTCAGTTACAATGAGATACAGTCTTCTACATTTGTGGACTATTGTTGAATCTGTGTCCAAGGCTCCCTTTGTAAATAAGTTGCAGGAATGTTTTTGAGCTGTTGGCCTGAGTTGGGGAACAGGACAAAATTGTTGCTGTATCCCTCATTATACTTCATTATAATTTCTCTGATAGTTTCTGGAACCTACAAAATCAACAAAATGGGACATAAGCCTGTCTGTGTCCATAAATATTTCACTTATATAGTTTTCTTTAAAGGTAAAGGACTTTCCCAGTCTGCACTTGACCCATCTTTAAATGCCTTAGAGCTCCTTGTTTGGAGCCAGGGTGAGAGCAAGAGCAAGTGTGATGAGACATTGTTCTACACATGTCTTTAAATATCGAGAACTATCAATTATGAAACACTCCTACCAATGTAAAATCTCTTGTCTAAACTGTTACAAAAGTAAATTGTATTGGAGTTTGTTCAAATGTGCTTGGTCCTGCGTTGTTTGGGTTGTCTCATCCACAGAATGCTGAAATGGATAAGCCTCGCCATCAGCCTGTCACAAGTCAGGGATCAGACTGGGCTTTGGTCTCTGGGTTATTGCCCCTATGGCACCATCTCTCTCCTGGCCTCACCCTTCCTGTGTGCCACCCACATTTGCCCAAACATTATTATCAGGTCAACCCCAGGCTTATGTGAGGTCAACACAGACATGCAATCACACCACATCCGAGCCTGTCATTACATTTAAGGACAGGAAAATAGACTTCCCGTTGGCATAATGTTGTGAACTATTTAAAATCATTACCCATTAAGTGGTATAGATGGTTAAGATACAGTTTTTCTAGTTTTATTTCCTCTAAAATGTCTTCCTCCTTTAATAGTAAGTGTACAACAGTGGGTGTTGGCAGTTGACTGTGCACCATTAAAGTGCCTGTTAACCTTTCTGTACTCTGGTTGTATTTGTATTAAAAGGCTGAGTCAGAATTAGAAAACACTGGTCCCCTTAAGGAAATATAAGGAAACATAACAAGGAGTTGTTAGTAATATAGCTGTACTGTTCTGTTCACCCTATCACAAGCTTCATGCCCATGTTTCAGATTTTAGGGATAATTTAGCATAAGAATGAAATTAACTTTTAGATTCAGTTTATAAAGTGTAAAATGGCACAGTTACTCCACAGTTAGTTTGTGCATGTCATGATAATTGAAAGGGTTGTACCTTTGAACGTAAGAACTTAATTTTAATAGGAAGCTTATTTTTGAATCATCTACCACTAGAGGTCATTAAATTCCACTTTCATTCTAATATTTGTCAAGCTGTTAAGTTCTTTTAAGTTTTGTGTAAACACATTACAGAGGAACTTCAAATCATCATCATCATATATGCTGTTTAATTGTGACAGGACAATCTGTCGTGATAAAACTTAAACATGATGACATTAAAAAATAAAACTAAATGTGGGCGCTTTGCTATTTTAGCCAACTCTTGCTTTTTTGACATGCCGCAATATTTTGTCAGCTTAATAGCATTGTCTTTGGTAGTAATAATCTGCTCAGATGCTTTGTGATGTGAGCAGTGCTGCAGAGTCTCCAGGGAGCATGCTCTGTTGTGCCAGATCTGGGAAGACTGTTTGTCTGGCGTTCTCACAAAGGCCATGAACATGTTTAATAGGATAGTTTCCCTCCAGAGAGCGCTATCCTGGAAACGACTTACACAAGTCTCACAGGACATGCAGTCTCATAAACTATCTCATCATTAACAATCTTACATCTCTCATCAAAGAATAAGATTTAACTCAAATTGTTCATTATAGCTGCCACTGTTTCTTTTAAAATGTGCTCATAATAATAAAAGGATACATTTGAATGTGGAAACTGTCACTATCATGCTTTGGCCTTGAATCCAACATTTCTATTTATTACAATACTATTTGTTTCAAAATGTATTAGTATCTGTGAAAACAAATTGTTCCAATCTAAATGAATAACTCAACACCAAGTCAATAATAGAACCATATGTTCATGGCTTCTATTTGGTTAATTAAGTGTTTAAGAAGAGAATGCAGCAGATGTGCAATACCCAAGATTTAAATATCATCCAGCTAGGGCTTGGAAATACAGCGATAAAAATCTAATTGTAATCTGATCAATAACAATATGCTTTTTTTGGTACTATTGTTGTGAGTCAGTGCCTCTGTTTAATGCCGCTCAAATGCAGACTTTTATCCTCATCCACTGCTCCTATTGCTCAGCCTCTGTCATGCGCTGAGTGAGCAACAGGTGAATTTAACCAACTGCAATGGTGAAAGAACTCCCAGAAATAACAGATTTTTGTAGTTTTTATTTTATTTTATTTTTTTCTTGGCATATCGTCCACCCCTAGATCCAAGTCATAATGTAGAAAACAGATTATTCAACTCAAAGAACTCCAATTTGAGCACTCACATGATCAGAAAAGCCAGATCAAGAGTTGTCAAAAACAAAAGAGACCTGGTTCAAGTAGAGCAGTGAAACAGAGCTGAATGAATTTAAGATGTGTCAATTAAACAAGTCAAAAACAAGGAATAATATTTTAGAGGTACATATGTTAAAAAAAAAAAAAAAAAAGTAGATTTGCTTTAATCCACACAGCCCCTCACCTTCTCATTCTGCCTCACTTGGACCTAAGAACGCGTGAATGATGAACAGAGGGATTAGAAATAAAGAATGGGTTGCGGGTGCAGATTTGGTGTGAGCGGTGAAGTTGGGCGTTTCTTTGTGAATTAGAATTCCAGAGGCTGGTGGCGCTTGTAGGCTCAGCACATACCTTCCACATGAGTCAGTGTGGCTTGGACTGAGACTGTCATTCTTATAGGGAGGGGTCACTGTTTTTACGTCCCTTGAAATTAGTATATTGTTGATTGGGGGTAAATGTTATAATATTATCCTTACTCCCCTGCGCTGTGGACATTTTGAAGGCAGTTGAAACATGGTGGCCACAGGAAAGAACTGACGTTTTTAATAATGTATTTAATGCATTTTACCAGGGCTACTGCTATTTTCATTCATGCTGTCCTTCATGTGTTGTTTTTATCTGGTGAGCCAAAGATGCATTTTTACCTCCATAGACAATGCGGATAGGTCTATTCTATTTATTCTGTTCTATACTAGTTGAAAGTAGAGATTGACCGATATGGGTTTTTTCATGGGCAATGCAGATAGCGATTGTTAAGAATCCAGAGTTGTTTAGAATCCAGAGCAACCAGTGGTCAATATGCTCTGCCAATATTTTTGGGTCGATATTATTTTCCTGAAATTATGTACTGAAAATTCACTCACAGCCCTTTTTTTTTTTTTTTTTTACCATAAACTGCTTTGTTTTGTGCTGTTATCTCTTTGTTTTAAAGTATGCAAGTAAAGCTTTGTGTGTATTTTTTAGACAGATCATCCAAAACATAATATTGGCCTGTGCTGGATATATGTTAAATAGACAAAATATCCACCTCTAGTTAAAAGAATGGATTTGATCTTTAACATAGCAGATTGGCACATGCCCCAGAAACCTCTCATACCTCAGATCAATAGTTGGATGTGACATTTAGTTCAAAATCTTTTCAACTTTTACATTGCACTAGTGGTGTCAGACGCAACATTGATAAAAAAAACAAACAAAAACAAAAAAACAGAAAAAAAAACCTAAATAACTGTGCCTTGTCTGAATTTGATTGTGCCCCACTTTTTATAAGACATCTTGCCTGAGATCCAGACTACACACTTTACTTTACGTGTTAACACTCCCAGTTTTCAGATAGGCTTAATTGATAGATGGATTTGCCAATCATGCATTGTCCGTCCCATCAAAAAAAAAAATAAAAAAAAAAAAAATGGGAAAAATATCTCTGAAAAATATTTAATTAATGAGAGAAATATTAAACTCTATTATATGTGACCAATGAGTTCCCTTGTTTCACATGCGTCACGTTTGATCAGGCATGAGGCGCAACAGTGGGCGCTAGGACCAAACTGATATCAATCTGTAGCAAAAGGAGAAATTTAATTTGTCAACTGGACAGAGTTTATTTGGTCGAATATGTTTCGCAGCTCAAGCTGCTTCCTCAGTTCTGGTCAGATGCTGGTGGACACTGCTTTATATCTGCTTGAATGGAGGAGCTTAATTACAATGAAAATTACTCTGAGACAACACATATTTGTTTACAGTTTCTGTTAGTCAGGTGTGTCTATTCAATATGGAGTTGTTTACAGTTTCTGTTAGTTAGGTGTGTCTATTCATTATGGAGTTGTTTACAGTTTCTGTTAGTCAGGTGTGTCTATTCAATATGGAGTGGGAGTGGGGGAGTAGTTAGCATAACCATTCAGGGCCATGATGGGTGTTTTCACACCTCTGGACCTGACCTGGCTAGTCCCATTGTTTTCTCTGTTTGTTTTGATTTAGGTTTGAGGATAGAGTTATAGATGGGAGACAAATGATGTCTGAAACCTCCATTTCTGTTCAAGGAAGGATTCTCTTTCTTGACAAAAATAGCTTCTTTAACTCCCCTCTCAAACCAGTTCTTTTCTCTGGCCAAGATCTGGACCTCGCTGTCCTCAAAGGAGTGGCCTGTGGCTTTTAGGTGGAGATGTACGGCAGATTGCGGCCCACCCTGGTTTTCCTGTCTGTGTTGATACATCCTTTTGTGAAGAAGTCTTCACTACACTGAATGGAGTAGACCACATTGCTTTGTTTGTGGCTCAGTGTTTTGTCCTTAGGATGGACCAGTTTTTGTCTTAAAGTGTTTGTGGGTTTGAAATAGACTGGGATTTCATGTTGTCTGAAGATCCTCTGTAGTTTTTCGGAAACGCCAGCCAGGTAAGGAATAGTTACACCCTTTCTCCTGGGCTCTGGTTCTCTGTTGTCCTGTTTCTTTGCTCTCTTCGTTTTATACAGATGATATCAATCTGTATAAAAAATACAGAGAGATATCATTCTGGATTTGCCAGGCCTCAGAACTCAGAGCTCAAAGTGCCTACAAATAACTATAAATTGGATGAATCCTTTTTTAATTTTTGTCTTCAAGTGCTTGAAAATAATTGGGAATTCTGAACATGCATTTCATTTAGTTTGTACAAAATACAATAATAGCTGCTACATTTTGAAAACTGCAAAATTTTTCTCACCAATAAAAGCTGTTAGGAAACGCTGACAAAATGATGCTATATTAGTCATTTGTAGCCATACAAGTAGCACTGGGAGCGCTTAAAATTAAATAACACACAAAGTGACTTTCTGGGTGCTGGAAAACATGTCAGAAAGTGGAAGAAATTAGAACTGGGCTGTTCCAAGTGTGACCCCACAGGAAAATTTGAGAGGGACCAGGGCAGCTTTGGGCCACGACATGCTCCTTACATCACACATTCACAGACATTCACACGGCACAGCACGCTACACAAATATGTGTGTTTTTACCATCCAGCACAATTATTACACACACAGGTGCAGCAGGGTTAAAGACTAAGTAGGTGTTGGCCTTTAAAACTATCAAGGGATCTACCAGTGTGTTTCAATAATGGACCTAATAGGAGGCAAGATGTTTTTCGGTTAACAATAACCAAAATATTGTGATATCGTATCGTGGAAGGTCTCACAATGATATTGTGGACTGTCGCAATATATCGAATTATAAGCTTGTTGCAGCAACAGCTAAAAAACAGAGGAAACTACAAAGACCATGATTCTTTGTTCAATTTCAGTGCAGACAGTATGACAAAATAACTGTTATAAAGAAATTTTCCATCTTAATTCTTCAACCTATGACTGTAATCTGGCACCTTGTCTTGTCAAGACTTTAAAAGGAAAAAAATAGCATTTCTTCAATAATGTTAGCATCTCTACAATATCACAATAAATATCGTAACATGAAATGAATATCGTGACAATATTGTTACATCCTTAAATTTTTCTGTTGCAAATAGATTCTGAAACGGTTTGAAAGCGGCCATATGCATCCAAACAGAGTGAATGCTTTCAGGCCTAGTGTGTGACTGTGGTATGATGTGCATGTATTGGCTAAATAAAGCAGCACACATTAAGCCATCTATATTTACAAAAGGAGAAGTGTGTGGGAGGATAAAGAGAATGGCAGGCAGAAGCTGAATGAATGACTTTGTTTGGGAAGAGCAGACTGTAATGGAAAACTGTGGGAAATGGGAGAAACCGTGGAAGGAAAGAGGAAGCTCCATATACACTGCAGTCTCTGTCAGTGAAGTATCTTTGAGCAATAAGCCTATAATGGATGGCTCTTATACATTAGCCATTTACAGTAAAAAACAGTAAGGACTTTCTCGCAGGATGTACATGGAAATGTTCTGTATTAGAGTTCTGTGACATCTTCCTGATTCTCTGCTCTGGTTATAGTTTACTATAGCTAGAGATGCTCCAATCCAGCTTTTTCAGCTCTGATATTGATACTTTAAGTATCTGCCGATAACCGATATTAACCAATACCAGTGTAGAGACTAGCAATTTTCCCTCCCAAAACACAGTTAACTTAATACAAATTTGATCCACTTGTGTCATGTAATTGTTATTTATCCTGAAAGTAACTACTGACTATGTTATGTGTTAGAAATGAATACTCCATAGCATAATACGTCCTCTTTAAGGCCACAATCCACATAACCAGCATTGTTCTGTTCAATACCGTATAAGTTTGTACTCTCTGCATCTAGATTGTTGACTGACTGTAGAATGCAGACACTGAGTTTAGCTGGAGTCAAACAGTGTTGTGTATGTGAGTGTTGGAGCAGAGTCAGTGGGGGCTGCGGGCTTGTCTCGTGGTCTTCTGTAGACCCAGTTTGTCTGCTCTGGGGTTATTTCTGCCTCTGCTCTGTAGCATATAAGCTGTCTGCTGCAAGAGACTCTTTTTGTTTGCCCTCATATATAGTCCTCAAACAACGATACACCACATCATATTCTTAGCTCTTTTTCCATAGTTTCATTGCAGCTAATATTGTTTAATCTGTAAACTTGCGTCGTCTTTTGCAAAATTTGTTTTAAACTAAGTCATTTCCAATTTCTGCACTCCAAATTGGTAGACTTTTGTAAAGGTTATTTTGATGTTCCACACATGTGCTAGCTGTTATGTTGATATGCGACATATGCCACAGAATACAGTGTTTTTATCTATTGTCATGCCTTATTGAACTTCCTCAGTCGGAATTCAAGGCAACATTTACCATTCCACTCTATGTCCACAAACATACTTAATCTTATGGAATAGTTTGTTCTGCTATTATGTCTTCCATCAATGTTTCCTTTAGTCCTGTTTTCTTTTCCAGTTTGTTTGTTTTGGTTCCAAACATTGAGCTGGTATTGTACTAAATGCTCCACGTTGCAGCCCAGTTTGAGTTGGCTGATGTCATATGTGGAGTGGAAACAGATCAGTCCCCCATGTCTCTCTCTCTGCAGTAATTGTAGATCCAGCCACCACATAGCCAAAATGGATGGTTTGTTTTCATATTGGGCAATACAAACTTTCTGAGAATATTATGTTTTTAAATCACATTGACATTGTACATTTCGGCTAGGCTCACGTTGAATACATTAGGATTCTGGAGATATTTAGATAATATTATTTATTAAATTTAAATGTGTAGCATAGCAGCTTCACAGCCCATAGGTTCCCGTCTACACAGGAACACTATAAAGCACCAAACTCTACTGTGAACTAAACACATGTCTAACTTTTACTGTTTAAAAGGTTTTTGTCATTCAACCCTGAACAAGAGAACTTAATAGAATGAATCCACAGGTATTGGCACTATATTTTAACTTTGCGAGTTGCGATGTGATTGGAGCATTTGTTGAGATGTTTTCTCTTTTTTGTTTGTGTGCATCTGTTTTGTGTGTGTCACCACAAATACAAAACATGTCAGTTAAGTGTGTTCGTCTGGAGAGACTGAGAAGAAAAAACACAAGCAGCACTAATTATGTGGAAAAGTGCCGTAATAACTGATTCAACACAGTGTTTGTGGTCACGTGGCGCTAAACAGTTCAACATGTGAAGATGCCATGCTGAAGCACTTGGTGATCAGCTGCTGTGGTCTACAAACTGATAAGATGAACCTACATTGTTTGTTCAAACTAAAGTGGGTATCGGAGGAGTTGGGTTGATATACCTTGAAAAGAGGAGTTGTTATTGGCCTGGGCTTGTGAGTGTGTTTAATTACATTTTTGGCAGACTGGGATTTCATGTTGTCTGAAAATCCTCTGTAGTTTTTCAGAAACACAAGCCACAAACAAAGCAATGTGGTGGTCTCCATTCAGCATAGACTGCAGTGAGCGCTACATTGGAGAAACAAAACAGCCACTCCATAAGAGGATGTACCAAAACAGACGAGAGCGCAATAGTGGACCTCAATCTGCCGTACATCTCCACCTAAAAGCCCCGGGCCACTCCTTTAAAGACAGTGAGGTACAGATCTTAGCCAGAGAAAAGAACTGGTTTCTTTCTTTTTTTCTTGAGATTTTTGTCAAGAGAGAGAATCCTTCCTTGAGCAGAAATGGAGAGCTCAGACATCATTTGTCTCCCATTTACATAATAACTTACTAGGTCAGGTCCAGAGTTGTGAAAGCACCCATCACAGGCCTGAATGATTATGCTAATATGACTCCCCATTCATTGCATTTCAATAGAACCAGCTAACAAACAAAAACTGTGAACAAATAGGTGTGGTAGTCTCAGAGTAATTTCATTGTAGTTAGCTCCTCCCTTCAGGCAGATATAAGGCAGTGTCCACCAGCGTCTGACCAGAACTGAAGAAGCAGCTTGGATGAGCTGCGAAACATATTCAATCAAAAAAACTTTTGTCCAGTTGACAAATTGAATTTCTCCTTTACCATGAATTCTACCTAGACGATTTTACATACTTCATTACATGTTGTCACACCAGAGTAGTGTTATAGTGTGTGGTGTGGTGCCAGTTCCATCAACACTGTTGTTTTATTCTTTTCTAAACAAAAAGCCTCCTTGTCTTTTGTGAGGGCTTCTTATGTAAGTCCTGAGGACATTGCTTGCTGTACAACCACACCACTGCTCCTCTCCAATAATCATGTGAACAGCATTGTCATCCGTGTCACCACAACCCTGACTGTTTGAGTGCATTAATCTAGTGTTGTCTTATTGGTGATTGCTTTACTTATTTTGTCTGTCAGTATAGGGCGGGGGTGAAGAGCAGGAGGGACATTCATTGAGCCGAGCCTGGCATATGTGCTGCATGCAGCTTAGACAGTTCCAGTACCAGGCAGCAGCAAGTACCAGGCAGTGGCTGGAGTGTTGGTCCACATTGATCCAAAGGTTGGCGCTTTGAATTCTGCTCACCGACGAATGTCAGATTCATTGACCCACAGGCAGAGGTTCAAGCCGAGCTGCCACAGAAACATACTGCCGTTGTGTTCTTGGGCAAGACACTTACCCTACCCTCTGCATACACTGGTGTGTGAATGGCTGAAAGGTTAATTCCTAAAGAGCACATTGAAGTTTAAAAAAAAGTGATAATTCGCCATTTCCTTGCTTGATCATTTTACAAGTGCATTGTGTAACTTCTGGCGGAGGGTTTGTCACCTGCTTCTTTCTATGGATATGCCATTTCTGCCTGGAATGTTGCACAATATGACATCAAACAGCTCTATCTTACATTTATTCAATTACAGGTGGTTTTATAGCTCAAAAATATCTAGAAAATCATTCTGACTGTGAGCGGGGTTGCCTCTCCACAGATCTGACCTATCACTGTTAGGTCTCTATGAAGACAGAATGGTATAATACCATACTGTGAAACATTCCAGATAACGCAATAACATTTTCATGGAGAAAAGCATTTGAAAGACTCCAAAAAAGTTACACAATGCACCTTTAACATGTTTCACTCTGTAGGCTTGATTTTGCTTAAATGTTACAGTGGTGTTCACCTGGGTGGGTTAAGAATTCCGTTGAATCTTGATCCACATCCTCTTGTATATTTTTCTTCTGTCTCGGTCTTCAGTGGTGTAGATTCCTGCTCTCTCATCAGTCAGTCTTTGGTGGAAACTCTTCTGAAATTATGTCAGCTCCAGCTCTGAGAGAATGGGAGCAGTGCACCAATCATTTACACAGAAACATAATACCAGTGGTGAGTCCAGAGTGCTGCTTTCCTGACATTTTTTATGTGACTGCGTGGCACTGAAGTGGGCCCAAGATACTCAAGGAACCAAAGCAGGGTGGAGAGGAAGTGCATTTTTATGGGTTTCTATACAACTAAAAGTAAAAAATATGAAATCACTGGCCACTGAGGATGGCTGATTTCCTATTTCATTGCATTCCCATGGATTTAAAGGTTTTTTTTCTGATGGTTCTGAATCAGAATTTACTGGGTTTGACCATGCTCTTAGGGTGCATTCACATTTGTACGTGGTCCTGGTTTGAGCCCAGTTTAATCCTGGGATAGACGTGGTTTGGTTCTGTTCTATTTCTGGTATAGCCGTGGTCTAGTCCAGGTATAGCACAGGGTTTTGTCTTAGTTGAGTCTCCGTTTTTGATGTGGTGTTGTGAAAAGTGTGAATGCCCCTTTAGTTGTAGCTGTGATCATAGTGGTTGAACTGAATTTGTAGAAGCAGTACAAGCAATAGTGTTATTAATGGTCTGATTAGTACAATACAGTAATTAAAATGTGGTTGCACATTTATGTATAATGGATTAATATTCTTTTGAGGAAGCACAAATTGCTTAAAGCTGATTAAGAGTATCACTTCAAGGATATAAACATATCTCACAGTTAGAAGCTGGTTGGGTATTTTTGATGTTGTGGACATATTTTGCCCCCAGATAACCTTGTGTGGTTATTTGTTTACCAAAGCTGCCACATCTTTCAGATGTGTGGTGTTCTCAAGTACATAGCAAGACCTAAATCTATTAGTTTATTCTAGGCCACATAAAAGTCTAGACACTTATGTCTCTTGCTTAAGTGTGATTTACTGTTCTTGTACCCTTCTATGTATAAATACACTTCTCTGCAGTTTATTTTGTTATCCCCTGCTGTGCATTTCTGCCCCAACATTTAACCACCTACATTTTTCTCCTTGTGGGTTGTTTCATCATTATAGTGTTGGCATTCAAAGTTTCACAGTTCCTGGCCACCACTAAAAATCAATCACAACTCAGGACATGATGTCATGTCTCAAAACAGAAAAAAGCACATTTATGCAAGTTAATTTCACTGTAGTGTGAAAAGTGGCAGGGGGAGAAGCCTTTGTTGGTTCTACCTTCATTTTCTTTTATTTTGTTTCATTTGTGTATGGTTCAGTCAATTTATAAATCATACTTTAAATTAAATTATGTATGCTGTACTAATTATGTATGCTGTACTCATAAACATGTACTCATATACATGATCAGTATGTAGAACATTAACAGATCAGACAATAATATTTCTCTAAGCCTACTTCTAGGCTTACTTTGTTCTTACATGTGGGCTGTTAACACATATGTCCCCTTGACATAACACATAATTTCCCTGGGTGAACACTGTCTGCAAATATTGAGGGATATTATTATTATTATTATTATTATTATTATTATTATTATTATTATTATTATTATTTCATACATGAACGTCATAAACTTCATTTATGAACTTGTGTGTTGAGGTCCACTCCTCTAGCTGTGTCTTATCATTCATACATGACAAGTATAATTTAAATGGCAAATTTAGACTGCCAGTACAGAATGCAAATCTTCTAATTCAGTATTAACTTTATGTAAACTTGTGTGTTTTACAGCGGCTCTCCCCTTCATTGTCATGACGATTGTGTCCAAGCCTTACCACCGACGTATTTACTGTGACGATGAGAGCATCCAGTACCCCCTCAAACCTGACACCATCACACATGGCATGCTGGCTGCTGTCACCATCTCCTGCACCGTCATCATAGTAAGCTCCACTCAACATCGCTACTTAAAGGTCCTCTATTACGCAAAATTGACTCTTGTGAGCTTTTAATCATGTTATAATGTTACCCTCTCATAACATTCCCAGGGTTGTGTTTTTGTCAATTCCACAGGCAGGGTTTATGTGTTAAACATCTGTTTAACACAGATGTTTAACACACAAACCCTCAAAACATAACTCCAGGCATGGAGCAACATTATAACAGAGCAGAAAAAACGTAATATGGACCCTTTAACGTACACCGACTGGTAAAGCAGGACATGACATTTTAACAGGAAAAGGGAATAATTCAGATTATTTATTAAGTCACCTGTTATTGTTGGCTATTATGGTTCAATCCTGTACCACCAGAATATGTTAAAATGACCTGTCTCCAGAAACTCCCTTCTGAGCTACTTTTACAAAACAAAAATGGCAGAGAGCTACATCTGTTAGTGGTCGAAAGAGTCAATATAACAGTGAAAACAAGCCTTCGATGGGATACAATGACGACATAAACAATTATCCATTAATTACTGCATAATGTGTTTAAATGATCCTGCCTGTCACATGTGCTGTTCTCTGTGAACAGCACTGGTGGAGCTGAACAATGTGTGTTCTATGGTATATGCAAATCAGACTCCACTGACTTAATGCAATGAGCTGATTAAAAAGTATCTGTTTATATGTTTTGAGCAGTTTAATCAGCAAGTACACATTTTTCATCAGTCTTGATTTGTGGCAAAATGGTAACTTTATTTGGCAAGGATTTCAATTTGTAGGTGGTCCTGGTCCACTCCTACAGCCAAGAAGCCAGTTAAATTTGATGTTGTAGTAATCCCTGCGTTTTATGTAGTGTAGTTGTGCTTGTTCGTTGTATAATACACTTCAATACAATTCTCACCTCTTCTTAGATCTCATCTGGTGAAGCCTATTTAGTCTACAGCAAGAAGATATACTCAAATTCCAGTTTCAACCAGTACGTAGCCACTCTTTACAAGGTTGTGGGGACCTTTCTGTTTGGAGGAGCTGTAAGTCAGTCACTCACAGACTTGGCCAAGTACACTATCGGCCGCCCAAGGCCAAACTTCATGAGCGTGTGTGCACCCAGAGTCTGCACCAGCTACATTGAAGCAGCAAACTGCACTGGGAGGCCACAGGACGTCACAGAGTCCAGGTACTAATTAAATATTTTTTAGTAGACCACTTTTACCATTTGTTTACAACTTTTATGTTCATACCTCTGCTAAAAAAATAACTTGCATTTTTTAAGTTTTCCTGACATTGAAATTACAGTAATACATTTGCCTATAGTAATACGTACATTTGTTTGCTTGTTTCTGCAGTTTGTCCTTTTACTCTGGGCATTCGTCATTTGGCATGTACTGCATGCTCTTCTTGGCGGTGAGTTGAAATTACAATACTGTACTTACTAATTTTATTGTAGAGCAAATATTAGAGTCTTTATGCGATTTCAATGTAAATATTTAGTGACATGAAGCAGCCTTAATAGTTTCCAAATTAACCTATGTACAACCCAAAGCTCACTGTGGACAAGCTAATTTTATGCCTTCAGACTTAAAGGAAGAAATGTAAGAAAAAAAAAAAAGGCATTGTTCCCTTGTCTGTTTTCTGTCTGCAGTCTGATTTACAGCTGTATTTTGGCAGTGTTCCTCTATTTTAAAAGCCAGGTCTGAGACTAAAATGGAGGGAGACATTAAAGCTGTCTGAAAAGCTGTTTAGTTGCGTGTATTAAATACAGTAAATAAAGGGTTTTGAGTTCCATCCAAATGTATGTTGGCTTGTGTATTGTAACTTTATTTTGTTACCACACTGTGAGACCAAAGGGCACTTTTGCATGTATAGTGTTGATTTACAAACCTCTTGAGTCTTTCTTCTACCACCCTGATTTATTTTACTGCCTTCTTGCCCCTATAGCTTTATGTGCAGGCCAGACTTGCTGCTAAGTGGGCCAGACTTCTCCGACCAACCATCCAGTTCTTCCTGGTGGCCTTTGCCGTGTATGTGGGCTACACTCGCGTTTCTGATTACAAGCACCACTGGAGCGACGTGCTGGTGGGACTGCTGCAAGGAGCGCTGGTGGCTGTGCTCAATGTAAGTACCCAAAGCTGAAGAAAAAAATGAATAAAGCAATCAATAATAAATATTGTATTGTTTATTTACAGTCTAATATTAACCTTATACCTGATCAAGATTCATTTTATACAATTAGAAAATAAGTTGTGAATTTTACTAGTGGTTATTTTGTTAATTTAGTCAAATGGCACTATTTTTTTTTCCAATTACTCAATTATTCATTAGATTTCAACAGATCTCTGAGTTTGAGCTATAACTAAAGAGATGCAGCTTGAACATACACTTTATACTTGCAGAGAAAAGGGGGTTTCATCAAAACCCTACAAACCTCTTCTCTCAGCACATGGCATGTTTTGGAGTCTGTGTATAATGCAGATAGCCATTATTTCATTATTTTCATTATTATTTCATTCATTAAATTGGGTGATGATTATTTCAGTCACTGTTGTTAATTATTTAAGTAGTTGTGGTTAGTCCAAGGAATTATTTCAGCCTTAGAGCCACACACAGCTCTGGCAGACTCTTAGGAAAGGTCCGGTCTTCTGATGCAGCTGGGCGTCTGTTTAGTTGGACCACTTCCCTGTTTTGATTCCACCTCTGTCAGCACCAGCCAATTCTTGAGTGGCCAACCATTTGGGTGTCTATGATTAATTGTGAGTCTGTGCCTTTGGCCTTGCAGTCCTTGGTGAAATTACAGCCCCTCCCGGGCATCTTTTTTATTGCCCATAGCAGACTGGCTGCAAACTGTGTGTTCCCTTTAGAAGTGTGTTAGTTAACAGCTATGCACAGGCTTGCACAGACATATGTAATCACAGTTTCCAGCCTTCACCTCCTCTGTATCCCTTACATGTTCACAACTGCCCAGTGACCAGCACTCTCCTCATTAACTCCTCTGCAGGTGCACTTTGTGTCAGACTTCTTCAAGAAACGCCCTCCACGTCGCTGTACCCAGACCACAGCGGAGAGTGAGGAAGCGGAGAGGAAACCCAGCCTGCAGATAGCAGACTCGGAGCACGGCAACCATTACAACTATCACCAGAACTCTGGTCCTGTGTAGGACAAAAGGAGCAGACCACACAACACGCCGTGTGAGGGCCTGGAGGATCCTGTGGACATGGTGGACAAGCTCAGCGTTCTCAGGCTGACTTCAGCTCTTTGGTCTGGTTCTTTATGTGAACCACTCACCCATCTCAAACCACTGGACTGAGAGATGAGGATATCCACAGACTACACAGAAATGTCTCCTTCTTCCCTTCAAAGAGGACATTTTTTAAAAAGATCTAAAATATCAATAAGCTTAATTTGGTTGGGAATCCATTGACTGGTCTAACTTCTGCTGATTTTATTGGTTATTTAAGAATAAGAGTTATCATGGCTCAAAGATGCACACCCACCTTCCCTGCTCAGAGCCTCTTCCTAAGTTAATGCTGGTAAACATTTTACTCTGCATTTCTCAAGTCATGTTATCAAAAACAGTCAAACCTTCAGTTTGTTAAGTATTATCAATACATTTGTGGCAAATGTAGCTTTACATTTTTGTTTTTACTGTTTTTACTTTTGTGCATCACAGAGACTATAATAATGCCCATTTTCTGCTATCTGCCCCCATTGGAAAGGCTTCAAATGCTTATAAGCTTAAAAGGCGGTCTTAAAGTATGTGTGCTGTCATTAGGAGGGTTTGATACATCTCTACATTTGCAGTAATGAAATACATGTCGAGATACATGATGTGAGATTTGACGTGTCTGCAGTCAGTCAGGTTCAGTGCTTTATAGGGTTTTCTTCTTTAGTACTGATGGGTTTTGTTTGAAAGCTGTTTGGAAGGTTCTATGTTGACTCTACTGTGTGTGTTGTGTGGATATGTCTTGCTATTGATTTTTTTTTTTACAATTTTCATAGAAGCACACATTTTCCAGACATATTGAATCAGCTTGCCTGTGGACCGGTTTATCACATGCGTGTGTATAGCTTAACTTACTTTTAAAATGAATACAAAAGCATACCACTAATATAATTATATTGCTTTTCTTTAGATGTTCTTTTTTTACTACAATTTTAAAATGGAAGAAATCGGCTTAAAATCTTTAATTTATTTGAAACATCTGCTTTTAGTTGGAATTTTCTGCACTACTTAAATGTGCAATCATGGATGCTTGCCACTATGAGCCAGAAATACTGTTAAAGGCATGAGACATGTTCTATGTTCCTGAAGGAGGTGAGCCTATGCTATATGTTTTATATGTTATTTTACATTAAGTGTGTGCATGACTAGGCCTGAATGTGTTACTTTGGTGCTATCGCTGTCTATAGTACCTACCACAAAAATGCTCTCATATTCCAAACATAAGCCAGATGCCTTGGCAGATCTTTTAAGGGACTCTTGTAATGATTAAGATTAACATAGCCAAAGCTGGAGATAGTGACCCAGCCCCACTTCAAAGTACTGCCTCTTCCTGTGCTGATACTCGGGGCTCATTTGTGCTGAGTGTTTCCTGTACGGTGCTGCAGCAGAGCTTGGAGCAGACGTCAGTGAACACCGCAGACCTGCCCGGGCCCAAAGGGGGACCAGTCTCACCTGGTAATGATTGTGAAGGCTCATGAGCAGAGCTGAGGCTGGGGAAAGGTGGCATGCTTTAGTGGGGCGGGGTCATGGTTATCCCATAATGAACTTTGGTCCCTGGAGTCTTCTCCACATTGAAAACACATTTCTAACACAAAACAGCTGGAAGTGCTTGTGGTGTGGTGGCGTGTGAGCCCCCCTTGCCTCAGTGTACATCTAAATCATCGTGTTACTGAAGTCGGACCAAGGCCTTGTATAGTCTGTCCTTCAGATCTGGTGACGTGGCTCTGTGCTAAAGATTTTTTAGACTATATGCATTGTGTGGTAAACCGTTATTGATTGTTGAGTGTGTGATTGTTATCCAAAGACATTTATAATAAAGTTATGGAAAACTGTTTACATGTGAATTTATTTGTTGTAGGTTGTAGTAGTTTGTTTTGCAATATATTGATAGCCATTATGAGCATTTTTACCTTTACCCAAGGTCACAATGGACCCAGTTTCCCCAGCCCTTTGAAAACAGAGCCAAACTGTGGCATGTTATATATTGTCTGATCTTTGACACTAAGCAGGACTGGGCCTGGACTAGGATAAGAGACTCCTAGGAATACATGATGTGTGAATGATTGGTGGTGATTGGAAGGGCTAATGTCACAGATTGGCAGGCTCACTTCCATCAGTCTAGTCCAGGGCAGCTGTGGCTACAATAGTAGCTTGCCAACACCAGATGTGGAGAGAATTATCATTATTGCTGCCAACAGTTTCGTTCATTCTCTAAATTGTTGTAGATTAATTAATACAGCGTTACAGATTTGATTCTGTCTACAGCAAAATGTATACAGAATAAATAACACATGTTTATAATGAAATAAACTGTGACAACTGAAGTCCCTGTGGGTCCAGAGGCACATAAAACACCGTCACTGCACGTGTAACTGCACGTTGTTATGGTCACTATTGTGTCTGAAGTGTTTTCTTGGTTATCATTAAGATTCATCTTCACTTCATTCACCATAGCCCTTCATAACTCCTGTGTTGAATAACTTGCTAAATGTAGGCTATTTTACATTTTAGGCATAAACAGCAGTGTTTTACTGTCTGTGTCACTTTTCTGGTTGTCTCTACGGAGATGTTATTGATTTGGGCTATGGACGTATCTATTTGATGGTTGATTTAGATCTGGGTACACAGAGCAGACATTTGAATGAGTGCCGATGACCTGGAAAAAGCTGTAAGGAACACGTGGAGAGGAGGTGGTCACACAGTCCAGGGGGTCTCTGAAGGTCTTGCACTGGTCTTGGACAGTGTCTCTGTGCTCAGGGGTCAGTATAGGGGCCAATGAGGAGAAGGGCACATTCAGGTAGCACAGAGGCAGAGCAGAAGCAGTTTACCTGGCTGCTGGCCATCTTCACCACTACCACCAGCGCATGGCCCTGAGGAGGGATTTATACATTTCATATTTACACACGCATTTCCCTCACCTCAGCCAACATGTCCACATCTTTTCACCTTACAGTCACAGCCTGGGCCTAGAGATTTATGGCTGATGGGGAAAGAATCCCGCTGTGGAACAGCAGCGACAAGCACACAGGTAAACAAACCTGTCTTCATCCAGGACCTCTGTAACAGACCGATCAAACCGCCCCTTGGTCTCATCGGTGCAGCAGTTAGTGATCGGAAAGATATTTATTTCTGTGTAATGTGGAAAACAAGGCAATATAGGCCTATTCTTTATTTTTAAAGACAGACAACCAGTGACCACCGAGGTCTCGTCATGATGCATTGGTGAGAACCGCTAA
The DNA here is from genome assembly GCA_029959045.1 of Taenioides sp. WSHXM2023. Classification (NCBI taxonomy): domain Eukaryota; kingdom Metazoa; phylum Chordata; class Actinopteri; order Gobiiformes; family Gobiidae; genus Taenioides; species Taenioides sp. WSHXM2023. The sequence goes on from CM057095.1 coordinate 17,130,777, forward strand.
GGCCTGATATTTTTGCATTCATGGCCTTGACTGTGATCAGCAGAATGAATTCACATCTCTAAGGCAGGGTATTTAAAAAGCTATACGCCAGACAATTATAAAAGCACAATTGCGACATCGCGTGGTCGGGATTGAATCTGCATATTGCCTATGGTAAATTGCTACTGAGGAATGTAAATTGATTAAGTGATTCGTGTTTATTGAAAATAATAAAGAATGTATACATTTTGCTCCACTGGAGCAAGTTTTGTAACTGGTTTTGTAAGCTTTTGTAACTTGGTAGACTTCAAGTCTAAAAATAAATAGGAGGCCCACAAAGTTCTTATGTGTGACATTATTCAGTTTTTGAAACTTTTATAAGATGTTAAATTCAAAATTAGGATAGGATCAAGACAGTAACTTTTACACATTACTTTTAAAAGGTGCAACATTTAATGGAGTTGTTTGACCAGCAGATGGCAGTCTTATGTCGGCAGAGCGGTAAAACCACTCAAATTGAAATGAGTTCCTGTTGGGAGCTGCAATTAAAAGCCACACAGAAAGTGTACAAACCATTACACATGCACATGCACTACTACTACTACTACTACTACTACTACTACTACTACTACTACGACTACTACTACTACTACTACTACTAGAAACCAAAGCCTTGTGCTTGCAAGGCAAGCCATTTTAATCTAGAGCAAAGCTTCCTACCTTGTCTCCAATAACAAGGCTATTGCAATCTTGCTGATTTTGACTAATTAAAAGACACATTTAAAGCACAGTATGTAACTTTATGGAGGTGGCACGTCACCTGCATGAATCCATGGAAAAAGACAGGAGGAGGACCTGCTCCAGGCCAAATGAGTCAGGTTTGTGGAGCTGCAAGCCCACTCACAGTAAGAACATAATAGATGTAGTGCAGTAAAAACAACCAAAATGAAAAAACATGCTTTTTATTTTGCCTATTTTTTTTGGCAAAAAAGTTACATACTGGGGCTTTAACAAAGAGCTGTTATGTATGATGTATGATTTTCCGGCTCTTGTGAAGACTGGAACCTGTGGCTGCAGACTGCAGGAGCAGTGGCTCTGAACCGTGGGGACTCTGAGGACTGAGTGACAGCGCACACTGAGAGCTGTCAGGAGCATTTGCAAGTCAATGCTCAGATTTAACCTCTCCTCTTTCCCTTCTGAGTGGATAGACTGTCTGAATCCAAAATCAGGCTCTGAAATTACACATTGACCTTGTCTAAATATTCCACTGGCATACATAAACTTATCTTCAGCAGTGGTCTAAGGACACTGTTTTAAAGGGCCTATTGTAGCATTAAGTATTAAGAGTGGACTGATTAAGAGTGGACCATTCACATATATGACAGACCTAAAAACTGGATTGAGTTTATGGATATTCCATCCTATTTGAAGGAAATAGATTATGTTTTGGTTATGTCCCACTGCTGTAACAGTGTTACATTGTGTGCCATTATGTAAGTCATATCTCAGCGTTGCCCTTCTCAGATTAACAAATGGCTTTTATGACAAATGCTCTTCCTGATGCACCTCGAATAATTTATAGAGGCCTCAGACCAACACTAAGATTTCCATTAGTTCTTGTAAGTTGTTGTGTTTTGAACTAATAATAATAATTTTGCAAATTCAACCAAGAATTAATTTTCTCATCCTCCTGTCTGAGTCTAGCAACCCAACCAAAAACACTCCCTCTCATTGATCATCCTGCTTTCTCAGCTACATCATGCCATGAAGCTCCTTCACCATCACAAGGATTTTGTCCCTACAACTACCTCATACTGTGCA